>WFMF01000150.1:0-389519 GCA_011033025.1 Beroe forskalii
ATGCTAATATTTCCATTGTTTTTCCTTATCCTGGGCTATATGCTAATATTTCTATTTTTCCTTGCCCTGGGCTATATGCTAATATTTGTTTTGTTTTTCTTTGCCCTGGACTATATGCTAATATTTATATTGTTTTTCCTTGCCCTGGGCTATATGCTAATATTTCCATTGTTTTCCCTGCCCTGGGCTATATGCTAATATTTCTATTGTTTTTCCTTGCCCTGGGCTATATGCTAATATTTCCATTGTTTTTCCTTGCCCTGGGCTATATGCTAATATTTCTATTGTTTTTCCTTGCCCTGGGCTATATGCTAATATTTCTTTTGTTTTTCCTTGCCATGGGCTATATGCTAATATTTCCATTGTTTTTCCTAGCCCTGGACTAAATGCTAATATTTCTATTGTTTTTCCTTGCCCTGGACTATTTCTATTGTTTTTCCTTGCCCTGGGCTATATGCTAATATTTCCATTGTTTTTCCTTGCCCTGGGCTATATGCTAATATGTTAATATTTCTATTGTTTTTCCTTGCCCTGGGCTATACGCTAATATTTCTATTGTTTTTCCTTGCTTTCGTAGGGTTGGCTCGGTCAAGCTTATTTTTTACAAGATGCGTCCCCATTTGGCAAAACAACACCATTATATATACATTTATAAACTTAGTGAAATCAAATGACATGATTATATATCTGAAAATAATATCAAAAATTCAATTTCCTTTTCAGATTTTCACTTTCATCGCCACAATGATCATATTTTAAGCAAACAGCTGTCCCCCTCTTTGGCCTGGCACAGGCCTAACGTTGTTTAAATCAGGTCTTGTGCCAGTCTGCATTTGACCAGTGTAGGACTCGTGCTAGTCTGACGCTAAACCGGCACAAAAACCATTAGAATATTTAATCCGATGTTTGACATGCATTGGATAGGCGTTCGGCCAACGAGGACCCGGGAACATGGGTCAATGCCTTATAATTTGGTTCCGCAGTTCATGAGCTTCTCCTTTATCATCCTTCTATTTACCTTCCTTTCCGTTGTTGGAACCAACACGGACACTCAGGATGGTAAGCAAATTCAAAACTTAACCCAGTACCAGCTTGCAATGGAACCAGAACTCTATCTCGAAGTGCGAACTGCAAAATCTGATTACATTTGTGAGTTTCGTATGAATAAAAGAATGTAATAGTGCATGATAATATCAAATATTAGAATAAGAGACTAGAACCTGACTTAATGTAAGAAAAGTATAAACACGAGTATTATCCCCAGGAGAAACCTGTGGATGGCTGTGATTTTATACTTGAATAGGAGGGCGGGGTAGTAGGTTTAGGGAGCAAGTTCAAACGTTTAACTGATACGATAAAGTTTAGAAGCAGAAGCTTTCGAAATTCATGTGATTATCGTCGTCAGCTGAAGATGGAAGGTGAGAGTGTGGGGTAGAAGGGTTTTAGGGAGAATAAGGTTGTATAATGTACGATTAACAAACGAATGGGAGTGTGATATCGAAAATTATCGCACGAGGCTTGAGCCGAGTTTGACAATTTTCGATATCACACGATCCATGAGTTTGTCCATTGTATTATTTCCCGACAAAACAGTACTTCCTCCCACTCGGGTCTGACGAGTGCTCCTTCATAAAATCAGCAATTCATTTAACAGATTTAACGATATTCTGCTCAACAATTATTCCGCCAGTGCTGTACAGTAGTTCTATTATAAAGGAGTGGTATATCGATAATTATCACACTGGAGTTTGAGCCACGGGAGGGTAATAATAGTTGGTAGATTTGGATCGCTTTCGGGAGTTAAATCGCCTCCCTAATAGTAATACAGACTGTACTCCGTATATACCCCCGAATCCTCTCTCGTTGAGCTCCTCCCCCCTGACTACGGTCATGCTAACTCCAGGCAACTCTGCTACCACTCTCCCTGCACACTTCTCCAGATCTTCACATGTCATCTCGTTACGTGGTCTGTCCACAATGTCAGCAGCCAACCTTACAGCTGGGAATTATTTAATGTTAATCTTTACAAAAGATCAAAATCTCAAAATGTGAAAGATACCTACAGAAGTATTTTCAACTTGTGAACGGGTTTTGTTAGAGAAAATAAAGGTGAATAGACCACTAGATCACCAGTGGATCTGTTTAAGAAGTGAAACCCCCTTCCACAACCCTGCAACTCAGCAGTAGCTGAGGAAGTGAGGGTTGCTATGTCTTGGGAGGAGAGCGGCGCCGCGTTGTCTGGTGTTACAAAGCACACTGTCACGTGACGCTGCGTCACGTCACGTGTTTTCAGGGAGTAGGTGGGGAAGGCCCGGGCCACAGCCACACCACACGCAAATACGTACTGTCTCAGACACACCACCTGGGGATTTACAAAAAGTAAGTGGTCAGATGGTGTAATGGTATCAAGTCTGGCTTGTGATCGAAAGATCCCGGGTTCGAATCCCTGTCATTCCCACTATGCTAATATAGACATACCACCTTGAAGGGCACATGTTGGCAGATATGAGGATATGGCTCTCAGAGCTTCATTTTACGTTTTTTGAGAAAAAATGGCCAAATCCAATCGCCCTAAAAGTTGTTTATTCTGATTTGTCTCGACAAGACGAACCATTCTTTATCTTGCCGAACGTAAGATGAAGCTCTGAGAGCTTTTGAGAGGGCGAGCATTTCTTTAATAAAGGCTCATTCGTCTTTATAAGTTTTACAATTTTGTAACTTGCGAAAAAATATCGCCATGATACGCATATGAACTCATAGTGTAAGAAAATCTGGGCAGCGTAATGGGGTACAAATGCTCATTGCAGTATAACTTCAAGAATTGCATGCTGGATGTTCTGAGCAACTTTATACCGGGCCGGCCGCCGTGACCATTATAATTATGCGCCACGATCATTTGAATCAGTGGATCAGCAACTTATCCCAGCAGAAACTAGAGTGAGATAATTTGGAGCCTAATCCATGAATATTGATGATTCATAAAACTAGGCTGTGTGGCGTATTCTTTATTCAATAGGAGATTACTGGCAGTGTGGCGTATTCACTATTCTTTATTCAATCATCCGTAGCGGGGAATGAAAGGTTTGTAATATTATTACAAACCATTCATTCCCCGTAACGGATAAGTCAGTAATCTGCTATGTTAATATGCTGTTATGAAATTTAAATGGTTTGTAATATGCGGTTATGAAGGTGCGCGAGGAATAAGATGCGGTTGCTTTCTTTTGTTATTTCTTTTGTTATTTCCATCAGCGGAGAATAAGTTAGTCACGTGAGTTATTATAAGGTCCAGTCTGAAATCACCCCGTTATCATGGAGCAATCTTATGGAGCACCCATTTTACTCTTCGTTAACCCGAATTGCCATTCAGTCGAGAGGACTGAAAACTCTTACCACTAATCTCTGCAATTGAGCTGAGTAGTATTCATTTTAATATACCCGCCGCCCGGTCAAGTCTCTAATTGCCGAAGAACTTCATAGAGGAACTCTCAATTGATCGCCTTTCTTCTCCTAATCAGCTCTTAGTACTGCTAAAAATCGACGGACGGTGGCGTTTATAAAGACTTCAGCTGGGCAATGGTCCTATTGAAGCATTGAGTGTTCCATAATGCAATGAAATATTCGTTCCGAGTGATTGCCGAGTTTTTATCTTTATCTTGTACTCTTGTAGCTCTGCCCCATAGCATTCCCCGATTTCAATTATATCTCAATACTATCTCAATAAATATCATTCACTCAGAATATGAAGGCATATTCAGCAACCTTGCTTATTCTCGTACGAATAATCTTATCAAACAGTAAGTGCATACCATTGCTATATCTATATTGCCAATGGAAATTGGAAAATTGTGTCATTAACTAATAATTTACTTGGTGCAATAACCAGATGGGGTTTTTCGGGGTGCCTCGCGCCAATCACCATTGACAGTACACCTACCCTGACAGATAGGAGTAAATAGTAATGGGTAATAGTGCTTCCCAAGTTTCCTGGCTGCACAAACGCCCTCGCAAAGCCGGAGCGTTGTATCGCGGATGTCTTTGAAATTATTGACACCAAGGTTTCTCTATTAAAAATCCCATTGTCTGTACTATTATTATTTTTGCATGTCGTAACGTCTTTTGTCTTTTTGTAGACACATTTTGAGGCGCCCATGTGCAGTTTTGATAAAAGCCATGGTTGCATCATGCGCGCGCGTTCATTTCTGTTTAATGCTGCTTTGAGTACGTTGCTTCGTAACTTTTGATGCGGTAAAAAGTATTCAATCAATTTGAATTGCATCTAGGTCTAAATTTGCAAACGAGGATCTGCGTAGCAGCGCCGAGTGAGCTGTGTATTGCAGGCCCAACGAGCCTGCTTTAGTCTTTTATATAAAATCGCATTTCGTGTTTCTTTTTCTCTGTACGTCACGTCCCATGGCAACGCGCGCGCAATAGGGAAAAGTGCACGTGTATATTAATTCCGCGCCGAGTGAGCTGTGTATTTGCAGGCCAAACGGGCGACGGGCCAGCTAGTCTCTAATATAAAGTCGCAGATTGTGTTTTCTGTATGTCACGCCCCATGGCAACGCACACGTAGATGGAAAAATGCACGTGCAGATGAATTGCGCGCGCGTTCATTTCTTTTTAATGCTGTTTTGAGTACGTTGCTCTGACACTTTTGATCTGATTGGAATTTTCTGATGCGGTAAAAATTTTGCTTCAAATTTGCGAATGAGGTTCTGCGTGGCAGCGCCGAGCGAGGTGTTTATGTGCGGGCTCAAAGGGCCTCCTAGTCAAATTATAATACTCAATATATCACAGAAGGAATTTATTTTCAGCTGTTCTAAGACAGTCCTTTGAAAGTTGTAAAACTGAAGTTAATCCTAACGGAAAGATGATCTTCACTCCCCTGGGTAAAATAGAACCAGGATGCAAATTCGTCCTTACTGCCATGTTTAATGGGGACACAAGCAGCAGCTGTACTATGGGCTTCAACATCGTGGATAGCAATACCGTGACTGGCAAAGAAATATACCACCTGAGTTTCCGTGTTGATCAGCAACTAGTCGCACAGAACTCCTATACTAGCGCTGGTTGGGGCGAAGAGGTGTCCTCGCCAATGCCTGACCTCTTGACAGGGGCTAATAGAATAGTTGTGGTTATCGATCCAGCGACCAAGTTCTACCGACCTTCCCTGAACGGTGTGGAGGTGTCAAAGTACCCCATCGATTCGCAAAATCTGCAACGTTGCAAAACATTGCAAATCGGAAATAACAGCAATTGTATGTCGGTTGACGCAGAGAAAAGCTACATTTACTACGATCTTTCCAACGAGGACCTAGGTGAGTTCTTGACAATATTTTATTTCACCGGAAAATAATTTATTTGGCAGCCAATTGAGTGTTCCATCTTGGAAATTGAAGTTTGAGCTTGTGTGTCGATTGTTGCCACGGATTATTCACGTACATTAGGATATTTTATCTACCATAAAACATAAAATTTACCATTGTATACCTCAACCAAGATATTGCGCTATGATATTTCAGCAAGATTGTTAAATATGCTTTTTTTTAAGTATTTCAAAAAATTCGATGCGCATTTTTTCTTAATATTGCCGTACTTTTTGGGAGTGCAATTATCGGTCAGAATGCATCGCTCAACTTTTATGATTTATTCGAACCGCCATGTGTGCAAAAACATCGCGCGCACACCCTTAATGTTGAAAATATGAATATTTATTCGGTAACACGCTGCGCGCGTACTTTTTCACGTATTTAAATACCCAAATTCAGACGTGGTTTTGCCATTTCATGTCACGTACTTTAAAAAAATACGTGTATTTTTCTCCAGGAGCCAATACACCGTACTTTTTCACGGTTTTCGCGCGTATTTAATAACATGATGCAGGACGAGACGAACTCATTGGTACCATTCTCTAGCTTGCCGAACGGAAAATGAAGCTCTGAGAGCTTCTTAAAAGCTCATTTGCCTTTATATGGACTAACATCCGCAGGACTAACATCCGCAGGAATAACATCTGCAGGACTAACATCCCCAGGACTAACATCCGCAGGATTGCCCAAAAGAGGGAAAATCGGTACAACTGCGACTTTACCTTCGCTACAAAACAGGTAAAAACTCCTGAATCGCACGGACAGAAAGGATTCACAACTCGGAGCCCTGTACCAAGTGGACTAGCATTACACAGTTCGCTAAAGCCCGCTCCACAAACCAGCAGGCTAAGGGTGCTGATGCTAACACCATCAGGGAGAAGCAGGAGAGGTTTCGCATGACGTATGCGAAAATAACGGCGGAGAACTCGGGTACTCAAGGGACCAGCGGTCCCACACAGAGTACAAAACAGGTGGACATCATGTCGGAGAGGGCCCCCCAATCCGGGCAGTATCAAGAAGCCCGACCAAGAAGCGATGGTGGTGGACTTTACAGTCTCGGCTAAAACTAGTTCTGCACGGATTTAAAAGTGGACGCCACAGAATGGTACATGAATATTCAAACTCGGCATAAGTTACTCACGGTTATACTAACAGCCCACAGGAACGGCATGTCGGCAGGTACACGGCTAACGACCGGAAGTTAGCCGTGTACTTCTGGCTGTCGGAATTAGTCTGTTGACGCCCGGAAGTTCCACCACATGGTGGTGTACCTTTCAACGTTTAGTTGTCCACCAAATTCAGTGAGACTTGCATGCGCCCATTATTTAACTGGTTCACTCAGCCGAGCATAGAGGAACCGGTTGTGCGGGGGGGGTAAATGGGTAGCTGCCCATTGCAGCGAAGTCTCGGCGAATTAAGCAGGGATCATGTTCTGCATTTTGTCAGGTGATTTAAAAGCACCTGCTTTTAGATCACCTGACACCTTATCAGAATGGTACATGAATATAGATTAATGTACAGTCATTAGTTACTCATGGTCAGATTTCACTGCCAAATACGCATAATTACAACTTTGCAATGGGCCAGGGAAGGCAACAGTATATTATATCGAAAACAAGCTATGAACTTATGATTTGAAGATTTGAGCGCTACAATCCTTAAATTGTAATCGTAGGAGATAAAGATTAATCCGTGGTATGAGCCATGAGACAGGCAAGCCAGTATGTGAGCCTATGCGGCCTAGGAGGCTAGAATCATATTTTAATAAGTTTAAAACTTTACAACGCTACTTTATACAATCAAATTTGTACTGCATTGCTCATGTCTGATTTCTGCAGTAGATGAGAAGCTGATAAAGGCGTACCGTTTATAGTGACATAGTGTCCTTTGGTCAGCTTCTAATCTACTGCAGAAGTAATCAACAGATCGACTCTACAAAAGCGTACTCGAGCAACCACTACGTCAGTAGATGAGAAGCTAATAGAATTGCCCTATAATCCCGTATAATCTACTCACCACTACTACAGCGTCCCCCTTCTTGGGCAAGTGCTTGGTGACGGTGTCACTGATGTGGTGCTAATAGAAGGACCCTATAATCTACTCACCACTACTACAGCGTCCCCCTTCTTGGGCAAGTGTTTGGTGACAGTGTCACTGATGTGGTGGGCTGAGGAAGGGGTAGTGTGTCTGGAGTGCTTACTGCTGATGGAGGCTACAGACACACACTTGGGGTAGAGAGACACCCCCTCACTGTCTCCTAGATCAGAGACCACTTCATCAAATACCTTGGAGGATGGAACTTATCATGAACTTAGTGAAGTTTAAAAACAGTACCTAGATATTATGTTCAAGTGTTGAGTAACGAAATCACCAATAGCGTATTTGAATGATCAAACACTGACTTCTGAATGGCAAACATGTGCTCGTGTAATAAAATAGACGCACCTTGGAGGAAACTCGTTGTCCGATAAGGGTCTCTACATCACTGAACTTGACCTTTGCCAAGTTGGTCTGTTCTCCAAGGATCAGGCAAACTGGCGGAGCCTCGTTTGGTACTGACAATGAGTAACTCAATGACACCATCACTAGATAATGAGATAATGAGAGGGTGATGCGTTAATGAAATATTACCACCCTGGCCAGGGTGGTAGCTATATAATGGGGATGATGCGTTTACACGCCTTAATGACACGACTTATAGGTACACAGTATAGGTACAAAAATACACCTAAATACACTCACAAGGTTACAATATAAAGACACTTATTTCAGGGGCGATTCGGGGACTTCTACTGCAGATATTTCGAGAATAGCGATGGAACTTCACAATGATGGTGAACATTTAGCGTAATAGAATGGAAAATCTAAGAACTGATGATAATCTGCACGTGCACAAAAATTAGTTTCCATAGCAACGCTACCAATAAGCACCTTTTAGCCTTAATTTCTCTTGATAAGTTCTTGGCAAGGTCAAAAAATTTCCAGCGACAGGAAAAAACTCGAGTTACCGAAATTATAAAATTAGAGATACAGACATAAAGACATAAAGACATTATTCCCCAAACTGATTCCAGTCAGTTCAATGGAGAAATTATTCTCAATTTACCACCAAATAAATATACAGAAAACCAATAAATACAGAAAACCAATAAAGAAATAAAGTGAAAACTGCGACTGTGACCAGTCCTGATTGTTTCTCATCAGCAAGAATTATCTTTCTTAACTAGGATCGTAAGTACAATGGTTTTGGCTGATTGTGATTTGGTTATCATCGAGCAAGGCTATTCCAAAGAACAAGATTTCTTGTTATAAAGTATAAAAAAAACTTAGATAAAGCAGTATGGCACAACTAATTTCAAGATTTAAATTAGAATCTCGGCTGTTTCATAGCTTTGATATGAAAATGAGATAAAGTTTCATTCAAATAAGAAATGATTGCTCATAGTAGCTCATGAGCTATACGTTAATGAAGTGGCCCTTGAAGTTAATAATCACACAATGACAACCCACACGAAGAACTCAAAGCTTATTTCATTTCTAGTTATTGAGTTCTGAATTTGGCGTGTGTGGTGGTCGATTCAAGACATCTTGGCTGACTCACTTTTCACGATGCCAACTAACATAGACATAGTGTTCATTTCCATCTTCATACGCTTGATAAGTGCCGACTGGAGCAATCCTTTGAATGAAGCAGCTGCCGATGGTAGAAGTCATCAGATCGGGTTAATGCAACAGGAAAAAAAGACCATACAGAAGGAAGGAGCACCCACAAGTCCTACCAAGAGAGAAAGTCCTCCAATATACCTGATCCAAGAGCTCCTCCAAAAGAGCAATTGTCTGGTCCCAGTACCTTCCTTCAATGGTACTTCCTTGATAAGACGAATTAATAACACAAGTTTCATCAGCAAGTGCTGGGAGTATTGCACATACCTAGGGGACTGCAAGGTCTTCTCATATCACTCTATATCTCAGGAGTGTCTTCTAATTGGAGAGGAAGACTTCGATAGGAACACTTCTGTCAATGATCCGAGTAAAGTCAGTTTTAGTAGGTCATGTTTGGAATGGCATGGCAAGCTTAACGATCTGGTGAATTTAACAACAAAAACAGGTTTTTTACATTCAGGGCGGGTTGTCATCACTGACAGGAATAATTGGACTCAGTGTTTAACCGTCACAGAATGTACGGAAACATCTGACGGCAGTATATGGTCGATTCTTGCTTGGGCAGAGTGCCAAAAAGGATCAAAGTACGGAATTATGAATAGGCAACAGTGGAAAATAGAACAGAAAATTGGCATTCATTTTGGGGGCAAAACTAATATAGTATCTGTCACTTCTCAGACCGTTTCAAATGATCCTCTCGCAATTGGCCGTAAGATTTCCTCGAAGGGTGGAAAATGCGACGTTTTCCCAACTTTAGTAACATCATCATTTAGCGAGTACAGCGATGATAAAATCAATATCGAAATGCTGAGCCAATCCTACCTCATTGAGAGGAACGAGACAAGGAAAAGCTACACTTTGCTGAGATTGCAACCTAACGGTCAGGAGCTTTATACCTGGATAGCAGACTACAAGATGGTGTCATATCCTGTTCCTGAAGACATGTTCAGAGACTTAAGGATCTTCAATCCCCATCCCCGGAGAGGAATATGCGAACTGAAACGCCTGGAGATAGAGCATGGCACAGTATACAACCCTGACAATGTTCCCTACTTCGACAAGGCTGCAAATGTGGTGATCCTGTGTGATCCAGGCTATGTGGTGGAGGAACTAGATGATTCTCCAGGACAGGTCGTATCATGTTCCACCATCAGAGTTATCAAGCCGTTCCCTTGCAAGCCCCTCAACCCAGCTACTTCCAGTGGAACATCTGACATTCCAGTGACACTGACACTGACAACGAAGAGTAACTGTATCGGACAATATTCGTATGAAGTCATCGCACTTCTAATTCTGCTCGTGTTTTGCAGCTTTTAGAACCCTCTTTTTCATGGATGTATGCTGTATATGATACATGGGCACTTGCCTGATCGGGTCCATATATTGTTTTACATCCGGTTGCTCTTCGGGCTGCGGGTCTAAACTATATGCATCCTCGAGCTGTCCCCTTGGGCCTTGGGAAGCATCTCAGAATGGACCTGATAGGCGCGTGTCTAAGTATTTTATTAATTTGCTTATATTTCTAGCCAACCCTTTTGTAATTTAATGAGAAACAGGACAAGTAAAACTTTACTAATACAACGCAGTTACTTTATACAATCAAATTTGAGATCAAGGTGAGAAAGGAGGACACAGTGGTCACGAGACACCACTTATAGCCCGGAGTTTGATGAGAACAGCATCAAGGTACATCAAGGTAATGATTGGTAATGTCTCTGAGGTTTCCTGAGCGGGGTTTCCAAGCACTTTGCAACCCGCAACAACACATCCTCTTTCCACCAGGGGGCGGTCACCATGACGCCCACTGGCAGCCCGCCAGGAGAGTATCCCGCGTTGAAAGAAACAGCTGGCAGCCCGCACAGGTTGGCCAGGTACACAAACCACATAGTGTAGAGAGCGTTAGACTCATCCAACTCCCCATGGGCCAAGGAGGCCGGGTCTATCTGCTTAGGGAGGCAGGCAGTGGTAGGGGTTATCAGCACATCCACCTGCTCGAATAGTCTCTTGAACATGTTCATAGCCCGGGTTTTCTGCCGGGAACTGTTCATGTAGTGTCGGAGTTGCATTCGTCGTACTACCGTGAAGAAGATCTTCGTTTGGCACGCGAGTTCAGAGCCGTGCTCGCGGAATATCTTAAGGTTTTGGGACGTTTCGGACAGTATTATGTTCATATGAGAGATCTTATTCAAGTATAACTCCTCCATCTCTACTTCAATCACCGGATTAGGCAGCCTCGACAAGACATCGTCCTGGAAGACAGCCAAAACTTCCTTCTGACAGTGCGACACGTATTCTGTGTAAGTACCGAACTTGATGTCCGAGAGAGATTTATCAGCAAAGCACTGTACTTGAGTTATTGGAGAGTTTGGTAGGAAGTATCGAGGATCAGGGACCTTGTTTGCGACCATGCTGTACACCTGAAGAGAAAATAGTGATGAACTTCATCAGGAACTTTCAAATAACAGTTCACACTACACAGTACACACAGCATTAGCAAGGTCTTCTTGGTAAACTTAGAAAAACAGTGGTTTTGGAAAAAGTATAGCCTTATCCCGGAAATTTGTATTAGAATGCAGCACCATAGCTGAATCTCTGAAACCTGGATGATTTTTGACTCATCATAGCTGATATCATAGCTGATAGCCGTCCACAGAGCACTGTTAGTCAGTGCATCATGTTCTGATGTAGCTATCACTGGCAATCTACAATGATATTAGAATGCCAACACGATATTGCATTTGTTGTACCCAACACAATGTATTTCTTACTCCCTTATCAACAAACAGATACTGACATCACAATAAAAATAAACTTGAATACAAGAAATAATAACTTACAACTTTTTGAGAACATGTACAACTCACCAGTGCCACATCAGCAGCGGTATTACCAATGACCCCCGGTACAGAGACAGAGGACAAAGAGAATCCAGTGCCGTGAGGGCTGAGTCTCCCGAAGGTTGGCTTGATGCCGTGCACCCCACAAAACGCAGCAGGGATCCTAACACTCCCGCCCCCGTCAGAGCCTGGGCAAACAGAGGGCTAATATTTAATTATAGGAATCCTGGGCACACCCATCAACTATTTCGTTAGTATAGTTGATTTATAGAGTAATCTTATATCACGAGTTGATGATATAGGTAATATGAATGAAAAATGGTATGATAATATTGTCAATTTTGACGATAAACGTGACCTCTTGATCAAGCAAAAATAATTACTATTTGAGGGGTTTGTACCTATTGCAATTGGCAAGATGCCAGCTGCCACTGCAGTGGCTCCACCACTAGTACTACCACCAGTGACATGCTTATCATTGTACGGATTCCTTGTAGCCCCATGGTGGGGGTTGATTCCAGTAACCCCCATACCCATCTCATGCATGTTGGTTATACCTGAAAAGTGTAAAAGATTAAACATGCATCATGATTGCAGGAAATCTCTGCATTTACTAGAAGAGACCATGAGTATGATTAAAATAAGATCATCAAGATAATTTGGTGCTGTAGTCGGCAGTAGTAGGTGTAGTATTAGGAATCAATTAGTTTCCTACAATGGGCAGAACAAAGTTAACAAAGAACATACCAATAATAATGGCACCATAGTTCCTCAGGACACCAACCACCGAGCAATCAGCAGTGTTCACTTCACCCTTGCCAGACCTGCCATGACATGTACTAAAATCTTTGACATCAAATTCATCCTTAACACAAATTGGAACTCCATCAAGAACCGACAGAGGCTTGCCATGTTCATACCTCAATGTGCTTTGAAATGCAGCCTGAAAAAGCAAGGTCAGAAAAAGCAAGGTCTGAAAGAATAAAATTCATTTCAGTTCAATTGAGGAATCAAATTATTATCATATGACACTCAAAACATGAAAAGAATATCTTAATGTTAAAAATCATGGTCTTCAAATGAAATATCTGTGAGGTGAGAATATGAGACAATGGAAAACCTCTTTAGCCAGTGCTATGTTTAGCTGTGTAAAGCATCTCAATGGAGGGCTTTGTTCTTCAGACTGGGCAATTTTCCTCTCCACCATACGAACAACATCTAGTGGGGTGAGAACCTTGCCGAGATACTTTTTATGGTAATCCAGTATGCTTCTAAAGTGCGGACTGCCTTTATAATTATTGTGTAAGAACTCATTCTGCCATTCAATTGCATGCACATCATCAGCTTTTAACAAACTATCATTTGGAGCAGGCCAAAAAGGATAAAATGTGGGGTCCTCTTCAATTTCCACTCTTTCAATGGGGACTAAATTAAACTTAGCAAGAAAGACATGAATTGGATACCCAATAACCTGAAAAATAAGAAATTATAAATTAGGCAGATATAACTATAGGCATAACATCCAAGGATTCTAAAAATTCTGAGTATCATTATATTATGAATTGAATCGAATATCATTGAATTCACTTTGAGGCAAATTATTTCATATAAATATCAAATAAATAAGATGCTGAGTGTAAAACCTACACTGTCTAAGATCCAGGTAAGCATTTTCAACATCAAACCATTCCATGTTGGAACACTTCTTTCCTGCAAAGATGTGTGTTTTAACCTAAGATATCAAGTGTCCATAAGACAAAGAACAGTATATTAGTGATATGATTGAGCATCATTTGCAGTGAAACCCATGAATCTCACTACTAGAATATTGACAGTTTTAAGATCATAATTAATTAATTAATAAGTCTAATACACTCCTAACTGCGAGCACAAAGATCATAAGAATACAAAATAAATTCAGCACAATGTATTTATACATTCTATCAGTTCAAAACAACATGTTCCAAGTTTTTAAAGACAACTAGAAAGAGTATATTGGTGTCCCAAGGCTATATAACAGACTCCATCTTGAGAGATGGGCACTATTCAATGTAATATCAATGCTCCAAAGTTGCTTTTACAAAGTTGCTTCTTACACATTCATGCACAATTATTCAATCAAGGAACCCTTTGCCAATGCCTCAGTGTCAGGTGTGATGCTCTTTCAGGCAACTACAATCAGCTCTTTTTCTTTTCACTTTCCTTGTGACATGTTGCTTTTGAACTTGTGAACAATTGAGAGCATGTGCCTTATCAGTAAAAAATCATTCACTAATTCTAAATTCAATGCTTTACAAATTTGAAAATAGAACAGGTCCAACTTACCAACTTATTCAAGTCAAACACTGAGCTATTTGTGGGTACAGAACTGTTTGTATTTCTCATGCCTTGTATCTTCTTTGTAGAACAAATACAGTCAATTTCTCTGTGAAAGTCAACCTAATACATCATGACTGGCAGAGCAATTGTTTAGGGAAACATCCTTCATGCATATGAGTGCAGACCGCTCAATTGACAGAGTAGTGAAACAAAGATTTTAGTAGTGAAACAAAGATTAAAATTTATAGCTGACAACATTTTCTTTTATTAGAATCATATCAACTCAAATAATAATTATCAATTAATGTCAGTAAATTATAATCAGATAATATGTCGAACATTATTGGTGATACCATTCAGACAAAAATATCAAGCAGTGTATTAAGTTGAAGTACACATTAGAAGTTATAATATAAGTCAAGATAATACTGAGGGACTCAGCCTAAGGTTCAGGGTTAGCTGCATGGGGTCAGGGATGGGTCAGAAGGTATGTTTTAGAGGTTCAAGTTGTATAACAAAGCATTTCATTTGAGATGCTGTTGGGGTGGTGATGTTTTCTTTCAGCATGGTGAATTCAATTTTAGTTCCAGTTACTTAAGTCCTTATGACTAAACCTTAAGCCTTAATAAATGCGGGGAGTGCCTAAATTATATATTCAAATAATCAGGCAGTCCCAAATTCACACAAAACTTTTTGATAGTTTCAACTTTTCTCTCAAACAATCACTGCAGCTAAAGGATGCTCTTGCCTTGTCAGCTTAATCACATCCCTGGTTCAGTGATTGTAATTTTGGGTATCTAAGATTTGAAGAAGGAAAAAAGTGGTATAATGGAAGCAAGAAGTAATTAAGGAAAGTTTGATGCTTTCTGCTTGGTAGTTGCAGGTTTTAAATATGATGGTTCGGTACCAAGATCAGGCAAGGGCAAGGTGGGCACAAAATTTAGGGGGTTGGGGTGTAATTTTTGATAGATGAAGGATATGCATTTTCTTTAACAGATAACGTTTGCCTTCCTTTTTAACAAGCCTGTGGCTGCTACATTGGCTTACAATTTTGGTAATTCTACAGAGGGAAAAGTTGCATTTGGTACTTAGATATTACATAAGAAAAATTTGCACTGGTACTTAAATATTAATAAATAAATAAATAAAAATTGCTATTATAAAGCACTACTTTAAAGCAAGCTTATACTCAGTAGTGCTGAACCAAACTGTAAACTAAAATTAAAAATCTATGTTGGAAACTAATACCAAAAAGAGCAGATCTCGCAAAGAGCAAAAAACAATGTCATGCAGAAAGTAAAATGTCCTAAGAATTCCACAAAATTAACAACAAAATAAGTTAAAACTTAAATGCAATTTATTCTAAAAATCAAGAGTTGAGAATAAGTAAGTTAAAAAGAGTTGATAAGTTAAATAAATAAGTTGATAACAACTCCTTTAATAATGAACAATTAAATTATGCAATCAATTTCTTCAATTCAAGAGTCGATAAGTTAAATAGATAAGTTTTTTAACAACTTAAATGAACAAACATCATTTGCAGTAGTTATTTCATTGGGTAAACGATTCATCAATTTTGGACCAATGACACTTAAGCTATGATTACCATGCATTGAATCAAGGATAGGAACAATAAGTTTGAGATGATGGCCATGGTGTTCATATTTGAAAAGTTCCTGAAGATACTTAGGGGCAAGACCAATCACTGATTTATAAGACAGAAGACCTAATTTAAAAATAACACGTTTTCTAACATCAAGCCAGTGTAAATCATACAAGTCATTTTCCATGGTCATGCTTATACTTTCCAGTAACTGTTTTGGAGCAGGCATTCTGTATGAGCTGAAGTTGGTTGAGAAGCTTTTCTGAAACACCAAAATATAATGCATTACAGTAATCCAGGCATGAAACCACCAATGAATTAACAACAGTTTTTAGCTGATCCCTGCTGAGCAGAAAACGTATTTTATTAATGTTCCGAATAGTCCTGAAGGATTTCTTTTCAGCTCAATAACCTGTTTACTCATAGTGAGCTTTGAGTCCATGTAAATGCCCAGATTTTTAACACTTGAAACAAATCGAATTGATGTGCCTGAAGGAAATTGATTCCACCAATTTCTACCATATTCAAAAGTTTATTGGAGCCAAATACAATAAATTCAGTTTTAGATTCATTTAACTGAAGATAGTAATAATCCATCCATTGCTGTATCTTATCAAAGCACATCTGGACTTCATGAACTAAAACTGTATATTGGTCGGATGTCTTGAATGGCATGAATACTTGATGATCATCAGCATACCCATGAATGGAAAAGCCAAGACTCTGACATATTGATAGATTGATCTTACATATATGTTGAACAAAACAGGACCCAATACTGAACCCTGGGGAACTCCAAACTTAATCAGTATTTCTCCAGATAACCACATATCAAATACCTGAACAAAACTTAAGTGTGAGATCGGAAAACTAAATGCGATAGGAGGCCTTATTCCAACTGAATTGCACACTGTATTATTTGAGTCACATCTTAGTTATGGTATATCAGCATGGGAGGTGCGTCCAAAACTGCTATAGATCCTCTTTATTACCCAGAAGAAGTGTATTAGAGTATTGTTTGGTGATAGGAATCTTACTTAGAAAAATTTAGGACATGTGCTAGAACGAGGATTTTGGCGAGCAAATTCTCGGCAAAGAATTTTATGAGAGAGAACACTCTAAACCGCTATTTAAAAGACATCAACTTCTGACTGTACATAACCTACACAAATACCACTGCCTACTTGAGCTTTTTAAAGCTATGAAACTTCGAATACCGATGCCAATTTACGAACTATTCCAGCGCTCGAGAATCCGTGATGACAAACTTGTAAGCTTAAAACATTCTATTCTGTTTAACCACCAATCCTCCAACCTCTGGATCAAATGTCGCAAATCGGAAATTGATTTTACTACCTCCATTATGATTGTAAAACGTCGACTTAAACAATCACTTCTAGATTACCAATCTGCGTATGGTGAAGATTGGCACAACTACAACTTTGATCTGGCCCATTTCGAATTCTAGTTCTTATTTTCTCTCTTTTTTTCTCTCTTCTGTCTCTAATTAAGAACCACTGAATTATGTACGCAATAAACCGGCTGCTGCGCTACACACAGAATTATCTCTTCTGTAACACAGCCTATGAAATGTACTTACACTGTAACACCGAATACCGATCACACTCCATTTTCACACACCGACAATATTAAATACATGATACACTCACTCACCCCAGTCCCCATAACACATACACCCCTGTCAAAAACAATAAACATACACCTAGCCAATGATACACTTATAAGACAAGTCATGTATGGGACTCTCTCCCCAGCTCTCTACACGCAAGCTGCGTGTAACTACCCGCCAAAAGTGGCAATCGGTCACACGCTGTTTTACGTATACGTAGCGCGCAAAATTTTATTTGATTGTAACAATGCTATTTTAGCACCCACATAAATAACATGTATAAAGCGCGCGGCAAGAAACAGCCATATTATATTCACGATTGACGTTCCGGTCTGAAAGTTGACACTCTCTGTAGGTGAGGGCATGCTACTTCTCAAGGATCAATGTATTCTTTCGATAATTTTCATACTAATTGTTAAAAAATGGTCTACTCTGCTGCTGCCGGTGTGTGCTGTCCTCCCCGTCCCCGTCATAGGTGGAGCAAAGTTGATTTTTGAGCCGGGGAATTTTTCCCTCGAAAATTAACGCTAATTGAATTATGGTAATTTAATTATAGCAGTCCGACAACTTTATTGATCACGAAAGACGAACAGTAACGTAGTTGTATGAAACATTAGCTTCCCAAACTCCCAGTTCCAAGGATGTTTGTTTTCCTAAAGCAATCAGGTCGGACAAATATCTACATGTTCTCATGTGACAGCATATCAAAATGATAGGCGTATGGAAGTGAGCATCATAATATTGTGTTATGCACTGAATTACTGATTGGTAAAACTGTCTATCAAATGACAGAGTCCTGTACAGTAACCACACTGAATCAAGTCTGGTATTGGTTAATGATGTCATAATCTTGAAGTAGCCTTGAAATAACAAAAGCGAATGTTTACACAATAATAGATAGGCCTGGAGGTCCTTCGCGAACGGTAAACTTAGGCTTAAGGAATTCCTTAGACCCATTTAAGGTGAACTTTAGGAGCGTGGCTTCCACGAACAAGCACTATAGACGTACTAAGGACTAATTAGGGAGGGTAAAGAATTTCACTTAGTCTGAGACTTTAGCGCTGTCCTTAGCCTGCGTGACACCTTTGATATAATTGCGTGATTCTTAAATTCTCAAACTTTAATAAAGATTTTGCCGTTTTTCGATCCTTAAGTGAACTTTAACCGGACTTTAGCACCCAAAATTTAAGGACACCTCGAGAGGTGTCCTTAGGTAGACTAAGTAAAATCCTTAGTTGATTTAATTGATTTTCCCCATACTCAGCCAATCAATGAGGCCTATTGCGGCAAGAAAATAGGTTAATTGTGACAGCAGCAAAGTAAACATTGTCTAGTGGCCTACTAGAAGGTACGAAAGATGAAATTCACATTGAATTTGAATTGATATCCATATACCAATATTTCAGTCATTGATGGTATATATAGTTTACGGAGGAGATTTTTACATTGTTGAGATTTGCGATTCTCCTTTCTTACTTTCTTGGGGTGGGAATCGTGACTTGACAATGATAGTGATAATGCCTGTAGCAATAGGTTGCGATTTCATTAGACGGTAATCGGTATCGAACTCAAAGTTGATGGTTCCGTATTTATTTAGTTATTACTTATTCAGTTGGGTACATCAACATCGCAATTTCCAATTTGATAGAGGTCCAAGGTGTGGAGCATCATCTTCTGTGCCGGTATAAACAAAAACACATGGGCAAACTGGAGCCTTCTGATTGGCTAAGGTTGTTTTGCTTAGAGCACAGTGTTATGGCGTTAGTCTGATAGCTGCGTGTTGATTGGCTAGTGTTCGTACACGTGACAACTGGCACGGGGTGTAATTACCGCGTTACTGATACACTTAAAACTGTGTTCGTGGAAGCCAAATTCTTAAGGATTTCAGTCCGAAACTTAAGAACACAGTTTCGTGACAGTCACGTTTTGTAAAACTATAATAAAGTTTCTCTAAATTTGAGGATTTCCTAAATAAAGATCACCGTTCGCGAAGGACCTCCTGATTGCCTGGAAAGAGTAACTTTGAAAGTAAATCTCAAATGAGGTTGAGAATTTTGTCAAATTTGAGCCGGGGAAAAAGGATACTATTCCCTGGCTCCATAAATTGAGCCGGGGAAAAAACCCCCTGTCCCCGGCTTCTGCTCCACCCATGGTCCCCGTCCACCCCCCCCCCCCCCATGCATCAACCCCTTAAATCCTAAATTAACGTCAGTTAACAACAAGTAGGTAAATTTAAGTTTACTGGTTAAACTCTCTCCATGCTCATTAGAATTTCCAATGCCAGAAATCAAGAAATTACACGTTAATTTTCGAAATAATACTGGTAACTAGTAAAAGCTCACAAGCACAAAAATGACAGCTAGTCGACTAAGGGTACGTCTCCCATATAAACGGGTATGTGTCCCATATAACTCTGGCTGAGTGACGTCACAGACCTAAAGGTCAATTTTTCTGTATCCTAAACCTAACCATGACCCTAACAAAAACCCTAACCTTAATCTTAACCCTAACCCTAACAAATCCTGACCCTAATCGCGACCCTAACCCAAATCCTTAAAGCGCTAGGTGCGCTTAACTATATTTTTCTGACTGACGTCATTATCATAGATAATGAAGAGCCAGGAGTTATATGGGACACTAGCCTATAAACGGGAGCCTTCATTATCTATGACAATGACGTCACTCAGAAAAATATAATTAAGCGCACCTAGCGCTTTAAGGACTAGGGTTAGGGTCAGGATTAGGGCCAGGATTTGTTAGGGTTAGGGTTAGGATTAAGGTTAGGGTTTTGGTTAGGGCTATGGTTAGGTTTAGGATACAGAAAAATTGACGTTTAGATCTGTGACGTCACTCAGAGCCGTTTATATGGGAGAGATACCCGACTAAGGCAGCACTATAGTTCTGATTCTTATGCTTCTCCTGATGGCCCGTGGGGGCTCGTTTCCGTCAGTATCGCAGGTGGTCCCCCTGGGTACCCGGTGGTCGTTGAAGCTGCGCAGGCAAACGATCCCCTTTCATCAGCCATCTTGCGATAGGGGCGGAAAGTCGTTGCTTCCCGCGGGCTATCACGGGGTCGAGGAGAGTCCAAATCAAATTTAATTTAATTCCAATCTTAAAATTGAACACTGAAAATAAAGCACGAGCAAAGAAAAACTGTCCATATGCAGATATGCTTCACCGTCACGAACTAAAGGGGCATGAAATGGTAAAAATAAATAAAACTTATCAAACAGATTTATTGAATAAAGTTCACTAAATTAATTGCAATCACCCTCAAGTTAAAGATCGTAACTTTATACGTGTTAAATAGCTGTTTCATTGATACCAAAGGTACGATGCGTTTTTGACCAAGTATATGCGTTTGGTATCCAATTATCTCTTATCGAAATAAATAAAGAAATTATAAGCAGCTTGATTTTATGTGAGTTTAGATGCCCTGGAATTTTTAATAGTACGTATTGAAAGAGCGACACGAATGCTGAAATTTTAAACATGCGCGTATTTATATTATTGATGAAAATTTGATACATATAATCGGAATGCGTAGAATTATTGTTTTATTCAGTTTTGAATAACATGTAATTGATGTATAACATAAGATGTTTGATTTATAAGTGTGTTTAGAAGTAGATTTATGCACTTGCAGTTACCTGTAGGCATGTTGAAACTTAAATGAATATTGAAATAGTGCAATGATAATACGCAAACAATCAAACGGAAGTGTATTTTATAAAACAATGCACATTTGCAATATGCGAGTTAGCTATTGAATATGGCTGATAGGTAGGTTTAACTATAACAAAATGATACGATAAACGTATTATAATATTTTTATAAGCGTATTGTAAACGTATTATAAACGTATTATAAATGTACTATGAACATATTATGACCGCATTATGATCTTATTTATATATTTATAAATTGATACACGATGCGTATTTTATTGAATTTAAATAATGCATCTACGGATAATAGATGAGGATACGCATGAAAATATAAAATACGTATCCAAGAAGTCCTATAACTATATCGGTTCGATCCTCGTTTTATCTAATATATTTTATTATGAATTTAGGTACGCACTTAGAAAGTTTAGAAATTAGCAATTAAATACTTTATACTTAAATAATTTTATTAGAAATTTTACGCATGAATACTTGATATTACTATTAGGCATAGTTTCAATGGTGTGAAAAGTGAACGTGCACTGTATATTATAATGGACATGGACGCGCACCGTCGCGCCTAATATAAATAAGTGTGACGGTGTGTGTCCATGACCCATGTCAATATTTTATGGCTTTATCCTGATTCAAGTGAAGTGTACGACTACCCGGAACCTGCCATGCGTCGCCGACTAGGGCCCTGAGTCCTCGTGCTTCGACCCGAGGACATACAGGCAGACTAGCGCGGCGGCTTTTGTCGGTTACCTGAGGAATAGGTTTTCACCCATGCCCTCCTGAGCGGTTGTGCGCGTCGGTCGGTTGCTGCGCTCCCAAGTGCGGCAAGTGCGCATGCTGGGTCGGTCATACGGGCTGGACCAGCGTGCGCGCAGTCACCGGCGCGCGCGGCTTGGGCCGCGCCCGTTGGGCATGCAGGACGCCCACCGTCCATGCCCGGTGGGTGCGGTGCTGGTCGCGCGCGTTGGTGGGCTCGGCCAGTTTGCGTGGCCGGTGTGGCATTTGTTTTTGTGCGCGCAGTGCGGCAATGGGCTGGCGCGCGCGGCTGGACGGATGGCATGGGCTGCACTTAAAGTGAGATAATAAACAGTACAATACGGCTAATTTAATAATTGCAATCGTGCAACCATGGATTACCTTAGGCTGCTATCGGGTCGACGCATACAAAAAGCGCCAAAAATAAAGTACTGTACTGTTTAAAGCATGTTTGGGTTATTTATTTAAAGGGTCAAGGTGAGGAATTTTTTGTGTAGCTTATTTTTATTGTATTCCAAATTGATGATTAAAAATAAATTTCTTTTCCTGGTAAAAGAGCTACATTACAAGTTACACACATGAAAATACTCGCAGCATTATCATAAATTACAAAACCGTTATCAGTGAAATACCAACTATAAAGGCTGAGTGTGATACACAAATTACACGCAGGTGATTCAGAATTGAAATAGACACAAAATCTTTTAGGAATAAGATAAGCTGTATAAAAACTGTCATATTAATATGTTAATGTATAGAGATAATTGAATTAACAGTGGTTTGAGAGTTTAATGGTTGGATTGATAATGTTTAGGTTGTTTTCAAATGCTCTCAAGGAGCGGGCGGTCAGCCTGGCGGTTCTGACATGTGTACCAGAATGTGTGAATGACAATGCCAAAAAAATATAACCCCTTTTGCATGAATTAGCCATTTTTGAATAATTATACCTAAACAGATCCTTTTGGTCTCAATGTGACACAATGTTTGTATATTTAGAAGTAATTAATTAATTAATTTTGGTCTCAAAGCTGTTTGTGAATATTATGTTGAATTTTTGGAAATTTTGCACCCACATTATTGCATATATTGACTCATCAATGTTAATTTCCATTAAAAATTTCTTTTCCTTAATCACTCAATAATATGTGAACAGACCACTTGATTACAGGAAGGTGCACAGATTTACTATACATATGTCAGTTTTCTACATAGATACCATCAAAAGCACACTATTTTGTGCCTCTTTTTCTAGAGCTCTGGTAATTGACCATTCGGTACACATATGGGTTATCCTTAATAACCAATTAAACTCTCTCCCTCTCTCTTTGTAATTTGAAATATCTTCATGCTTTTATGATTTGAACTCTCCTCTATTTGAAATTCAATTACTTTAATGGCTTAGTGTCATAGAGCATCTTTGTTAACACTGCCATGATTATCAAATGAAATGCCCCCTTTATGATTTGGAGATGTACCCTATATTACATATTTTCATCTCATTGCTAATGAATTTCAGCTCTATGAATAAGCACTGAGAATGTAAAAAGTTGCAGTCGTGTTGAAGACATGGATAATGGAACTGTCAAGGGCAGGCACACAAAAGAATCATTTGATCACATCTGCAAGGTTAGTGAAACTCTATCTTCTCTGTTGTGTTATATAAATTTAAGTTAGTTCAGAGTTTTTGTATTAACAATAGCTGACCTAGGATCCAAGATGTACCTACTGTTGCCTACATATATAATAGAAGAAACACCTAATATCTAATTTATGCAAGTCGATTTTAACACTCATTGATCTTTTGCCTCTACTGAACTCTTTCCTTTTCCTCCCCCTCCCTCTAAACTGTGTTGCTCAGGAATCCGGAGTCCTGGGTGGCCCAGCCTTGCAGTTGTAAGCTGTGAGGGGTACGTGGGCCGAAACCCCTCCATTTCTCTTTGTCACCTGCTGATGGTACACCTACATCGCAGATGGCAGGGAGACCTTACAACTGTAGGGTAACCGCTGATGATTCACAGTTTAGTCTCTTCCGCCTCTTGTGTCAATCTTTGAATTAGGAAATCGATATTCAGTATTTTATGCTTGTAGTATACCCATACACCTCTATAGATAAGACATTGGATTGTTCATTTTTATTACTGAAATTTCTGTTCAGTCAGGTATTAACTGTATAAGAACTTTGGTAGAATAAAATAATGTTATTTTGTCAGTTAACAGTTTCGATATAAGTGGCATAAATCAAAGAATTGGCTACTTTGATTAAATATGATGATTTGTATAGTGGGTCGTGACTATTATTATATACTGGTCAGATAAAGTTGGAGCTGAGTTCACTAACCAGATCATACCTAACAACATTGCATCCTTTATTTCTGAATTCAATATTGAGTGCTCCATTACAAAGATCTAAAATTGATTAAACCATATTTTGCTCTGTAAGAGGGTTATATTTCATTGTCTTTTCCTTCAAATTTATGAGGTATGATACTTGTGATATTTGTAACTTATTGAATGATTGAATTTTCCTATATTGAATTGAATTGACCATGATATATCTAACATCTAAATTGATCCATTGATTCTTGATTGCAATTCCTATTACATTGAGATTATTGTGTGATATCATTTATACTATCATCATTGTAACCCATTTCTTTATAGTATGATTAAAGCTATGTCAAATCATATTGTTGTCTCATTCTAAGTCTAGCTCAATTTAATCATACTCTGATAATGGAACGATTGTTGAAGCCAGAAAAGTTTGGAACAATCCACTCAGAACCGAACTCTGACAAAAAGTGGAGATATTGGAAGCGTTGTTTCCAAAACTTTCTGACGAAGGTCAAAGCAACACAAGTTGGTGATGATGCAACAGCAGAAATGATGTCAGAGGCTGATAACCTCAAACTTGAGTTGCTCATCAACTATGTGGAACCTGAAGTGTACGAATATTTCTCTGACAAAACAGATTTTGGCAGTGCGTTGAACCTTCTTGATGGCCTGTACCTGAAACCTGTCAATGTCATATATTCAAGGTACAAGTTAGCAAACAAGAAACAGGAGGCTGGTCAAACAATTGATAGTTTTCTCCAAGACCTCCGGGCTCTAGCAAAGCCTTGTGCATTCACTCTGCCAGAGTCAACATTGCTATATGAGGAGGAATATATTCGTGATGCTTTCATTGCTGGACTATCATCACAGTACATCAGACAGAAACTTCTAGAAGAAAATGTGCTGACACTTGGAGGGGCTTTCCAGAAGGCCAGGTCTCTCGAATCTGCCCAGCAGCATAACTTATCATATGACCAGTCGGGTACAAGCCAAATGAATGTCAATGCATTACAGAGACAATCAAGTTCAGAACAAGACTCTGATTGCCACTCTGAAACTTCTAGTATCTCCTCAAGACGTTCAGATTCAATTGCTATGTTATCAGACAAGCGGTCTATGTCTCCCAGACTCAACGCAGTTGCAAACAAGGGGGAAAACTTGTGGTAATTGTGGAAACAAGTGGCATGCAAAGCGGTCAGATTGCCCAGCCTACAACATGGACTGTTTTGGTTGTGGTAAGATTGGACATTTCATGAAACTCTGCCTCTCTGGTGACAAATCTGATAAGAAGAGTAAAGGAAAGAGTAACTTTGAAAGTAAATCTCAAATGAGGTTGAGAATTTTGTCAAATTTGAGCCGGGGAAAAAGGATACTATTCCCTGGCTCCATAAATTGAGCCGGGGAAAAAACCCCCTGTCCCCGGCTTCTGCTCCACCCATGGTCCCCGTCCACCCCCCCCCCCCATGCATCAACCCCTTAAATCCTAAATTAACGTCAGTTAACAACAAGTAGGTAAATTTAAGTTTACTGGTTAAACTCTCTCCATGCTCATTAGAATTTCCAATGCCAGAAATCAAGAAATTACACGTTAATTTTCGAAATAATACTGGTAACTAGTAAAAGCTCACAAGCACAAAATGACAGCTAGTCGACTAAGAACAGTCTCCCCATATAAACGGGGTATGTGTCCCATATAACTCTGGCTGAGTGACGTCACAGACCTAAAGGTCAATTTTTCTGTATCCTAAACCTAACATGACTAACAAAACCCTAACCTTAATCTTAACCCCTAACCCTAACAAAATCCTGACCCTAATCATGACCTAACCCAAATCCTTAAAGCGCCTAGGTGCGCTTAACTATATTTTTCTGACTGACGTCATTATCATAGATAATGAAGAGCCAGGAGTTATATGGGACACTAGCCTATAAACGGGAGCCTTCATTATCTATGACAATGACGTCACTCAGAAAAATATAATTAAGCGCACCTAGCGCTTTAAGGACTAGGGTTAGGGTCAGGATTAGGGCCAGGATTTGTTAGGGTTAGGTTAGGATTAAGGTTAGGGTTTTGGTTAGGGCTATGGTTAGGTTTAGGATACAGAAAAATTGACGTTTAGATCTGTGACGTCACTCAGAGCCGTTTATATGGGAGAGATACCCGACTAAGGCAGCACTATAGTTCTGATTCTTATGCTTCTCCTGATGGCCCGTGGGGGCTCGTTTCCGTCAGTATCGCAGGTGGTCCCCCTGGGTACCCGGTGGTCGTTGAAGCTGCGCAGGCAAACGATCCCCTTTCATCAGCCATCTTGCGATAGGGGCGGAAAGTCTCGTTGCTTCCCCGGCTATCACGGGGTCGAGGAGAGTCCAAATCAAATTTAATTTAATTCCAATCTAAAATTGAACACTGAAAATAAAGCACGAGCAAAGAAAAAACTGTCCATATGCAGATATGCTTCACCGTCACGAACTAAAGGGGCATGAAATGGTAAAATAAATAAAACTTATCAAACAGATTTATTGAATAAAGTTCACTAAATTAATTGCAATCACCCTCGTTAAAGATCGTAACTTTATACGTGTTAAATAGCTGTTTCATTGATACCAAAGGTACGATGCGTTTTTTGACCAAGTATATGTTTGGTATCCAATTATCTCTTATCGAAATAAATAAAGAAATTATAAGCAGCTTGATTTTATGTGAGTTTAGATGCCCTGGAATTTTTAATAGTACGTATTGAAAGAGCGACACGAATGCTGAAATTTTAAACATGCGCGTATTTATATTATTGATGAAAATTTGATACATATAATCGGAATGCGTAGAATTATTGTTTTATTCAGTTTTGAATAACATGTAATTGATGTATAACATAAGATGTTTGATGTGTTTAGAAGTTTAGCAGATTTATGCACTTGCAGTTACCTGTAGGCATGTTGAAACTTAAATGAATATTGAAATAGTGCAATGATAATACGCAAACAATCAAACGGAAGTGTATTTTATAAAACAATGCACATTTGCAATATGAGTTATTATTGAATATGGCTGATAGGTAGGTTTAACTATAACAAAATGATACGATAAACGTATTATAATATTTTATAAGCGTATTGTAAACGTATTATAAACGTATTATAAATGTATTATGAACATATTATGACTGCATTATGATCTTATTTATATTTATAAATTGATACACGATGCGTATTTTATTGAATTTTAAATAATGCATCTACGGACAATAGATGAGGATACGCATGAAAATATAAAATATGCATTCAAGAAGTCCTATAAATTATATCGGTTCGATCCTCGTTTTATCTAATATATTTTATTATGAATTTAGGCACGCACTTAGAAAGTTTAGAAATTAGCAATAAATACTTATACTTAAATAATTTTATTAGAAATTTTACGCATGAATACTTGATATTTTTAAACAAGCCAAGGTGAAAAGTGAAATTTCTGTATATTATAAGGACAAGGGCGCCCCTGGGGATAAATAAGGGGGACGGTTGGGCCCGAACCCCCGCCTTTTTGGGGTTTACCCCATTTTGGAAATGTACACTACCTTAAAACCGGGCCCTTTGGCCCCTGCCACCCGGGGTTTAAACCCCGTGTTTTAACTTTGGGGAAAAGGGGAAACCAAGGCCCAAGGGGGCTTTTTTCGGCTTTCCGGCAGGGGCAACCCGGGCCTCGGGCGGGGGCCTGTTTGGGCCGGCCCTGGCGGGGCCCCCTGCCCCCGGGTCTGGGCGGGCAAACGGGCTTGGGGCCGGGGCATTTTGCAGGGCCCAAAGGGGCCCCGGGCTGGGCGGGCCGGGCTGCCCCCCTTTTTTTAAAGGGGGAGGGTAATTTTTAAAAGGGAAAAAAAACGGCCACTTGGGAAAAAATTTCAAAAGGGAACCATGGACACCAGGTTACGGGTCGACCATACAAAAAGCTAAAAATAAAGTACTGTACTGCTTAAAGCATGTTTAAGCATTATTTAAAGGGTCAAGGTGAGAATTTTTGCATTTATTTTTTTGTATTCCAAATTGATGATTAAAAATAAATTTCTTTTCCAAAAAAATTTTTTCCTTGTCGTTATCTTTTGTTGTTGTTGAGGCTGTTTTTGAGCAGAGTATATGTCCTTTAGCTATCCTTGACGTTTTGATCGGTTTGGGCCACAAAAAGTATATAATATGGTTAAATAATATTCTTGTGTTTAAGAAAAGAAATTTTAAATGAGGTTGTCAAGCAAATATTGAGGCGAAAATATCGAAAAATTAAGAAATATGTACTATTTAAGTCGTTTTATAAATTCAAAGGCAAAGCATTGATAGAGGCAGTTTACTAAAGGAGTGTTTGGCAAAAAGAGCTACATTACAAGTTACACACATGAAAATACTGCTATTATCATAAATTACAAAAACCGTTATCAGTGAAATCCAAACATAAAGGCCGAGGGGATACCAAAAACGAGGATTCAAATTGAAATAGACACAAAATCTTTTAGAAATAAGAAATGAAAAAAAGGGATAAGGAGTATCAGTGAATCTACCATCTGATTCAGAAATACAGTAATAAACCCCTTCAGCCTTCCGAAAACTGTAGTTTCATCTGGCGGATCCATATAATCCTTCTTAAAACGTTTCAATATTAAATATAGCAAAATATACCACATTTTATTAGTGCTTTAGTGCCGTAATGCAGTTAGTGCTGCAGTAATGTTTTAAAATGTACACTAAAAATATCCTCTTTGTAACGGAGCAATCTCTTTTAAAATGTGCCAAACATCTCACAAAACCGTCTATCAAAGACCTATGATGTAGTGCATTGCTTCTCTAAACTCTGCCAGAGTCAACTGGAAAGGGATAATCTCCGTAACTTAAATAGCTGGAATGGTTTGTAATGTAGCTCACATATATTGTGGTTAGTGGCAGAATTTCAAAGAAAATTAGTACTTTTCTAAGTTTTATGATAAATGCATGGAAGTGTGCCCTGAAGTATGGTTTTGTTACTATTGTTACGTTACGAGCCCACGAGTTTCAAAGTTTTAAGTTGACTTTCTCGGAATTCTTTTAACTCAAATCGTACTGAATATACTACAATGCTAACCACCTTGAATTGTAATACAACTAAAAACATAAATATATCCAAATGAATGATTCGTTTTTACATTAAATATGTACGTATTGAATTATTGAACTCATGTTATCTATTATCTATTATTTATTCATAATAATAAATTTCTCAGAACCATATAGTCCGATACCCGATCAGACGTCTCAGTCATCCGTTCAAACAAACAAAACTTTCTCACACACCGCTCACAAACGCGCTCAAAAACACGTTCAAACACAAAAACTCGCACATCCGTACAAACACAAACACAGACACACGTTCAAACACAAACACACAGACACACGCACATCCGCACAAACACTCGTTCAAAACACTGGCAAGCAGTGTGTACTGAGCACAGACTCTTCACTTATTATATTCCTGATTGAATATAATATGTAAAATAGGCGGTTAACATGATGATGTCATTATCATGACTTTGAGTGGTGTTTTGATGACATCTCAGCCGCGTATTTTCCATGTGCACGTAATATAATTTCGTAAAGTGACAGTGTAAAACATGTGCATCACAAAAGAAAGATGTCCGTTAGAATTAAATGTTTTTAAAACGTCACAACATTAATTACTCGATCAAATTTGAAGATAGGTTGACAATGAAAGTTGAAAACGTTTCATCCGAACATGAATTATAAAGCCACATATATTTTGCATAAATTCTGTATGAATCTCAATTTTCGTCTGTGATTGAAGGAAAGTTTTAATTTCCGTTAGAATGTGTCCTTTTTTAAAACGAAATATACACGCGTTTTAAATCTCCTTAGACTGAGCTGATAAGAGTTTAAACATGCATGTACACATCTGCGCTTTGAACAATTTTGAAAGAAAGTTTTCAATTCAGTCCTCTTTTAATTCAAAGTCTTCTTATATGCTCAAAGTCGGCTCAAATTATTGTCATATTTTCTGGGAAATGAACTCACTCACTGAATGCACTGAAAATTTTAGATTTGACGTGTAAAATTCAAGATTTTGTATATAAAATAACAAAGCATAAAGAAAAAAAGGTGAGCTGTAGCAAGCTGCATGACGTAAAAGATAAATTTAGATTTCAAAACCCCTCCCATAGAAATATAACGCACCAGAAGGTGAAACAGGTTTGACATACGATACAGCTTAGAGCATTCTTTTCTGCGGAAATATTTAATATTCTATTGCATGCAACTGCAATGCAAAACAATGAATTGGGGCTATCAAAATTCATGGAATTATGGTTATCTCTGCAAATAATTGAGCATGCCCGCTGCTCTCTAAGGCAGTGGGCATGCCTTTAAACCCGACCTCCATTGTATTTTGTAAATAACGGGTGATGACTATTTATCTGGAATTATTTCAATGTATTCTTGTGGGCAAATCGAGATCATGTTAGAGCTCAAATATGATTATTCTGGACCTAAAAAGTCTGCTGATTCAGAATAACATCATGAGAAAATTTGAAAACCCTGTTTCCCCATGCTACCGGCCGATTAGTTTGAGAAGGTACAAAAAATTCTTGCACAAATTCAAAGATTGACTTCCTGACATATGATTGGAAAATTGCATACAGGAGCATTCCCATCAGTTGCCATCTAGGTTTATTCATGAACTTCGTTAGCTGAGACACTAATGAAGACATCTACATGCATTTTTCGTTGAATATCAAGCAAATTCTTGGATTTTAGAGCTGAAATCACGCCAAATTTCTGGAAAAAGGTGTGTGTTTTTTTGCTACACCAGGCCTTAAGAAAGTCTTAGAATAGGACCTAGGTGGTCTAAACACTCAGATTTGATGGCAGGGACCTCATTAAACATAACTCATGTCTTTGGACCACTTCCATTTATTGGTATGGAGAATTTTGGACTAACAATTACCCAAAATCGCAGTTTTATGAAAGTTTTTATCCTAGAATTGACGATTTTGAACACGTTTTAGGTTCCATAGGGTCACCACTGGATAAGTTAGTGATGCTACTTACTGCAGTCACTCTTGAGACCCTCCTGCTCAGAATCATCCCATAGTAAGGCTTAAATAACACTTTTGGAGATAATTATTGTCATTGAGATTTTGTGCAAGATTTTTCGTACCTTCTCAAACTAATCGGCTAGTAGCATGGGAAAACAGGGTTTCCAAATTTTCTCATGATGTTATTCTGAATCAGCAGACTTTTTAGGTCCAGAATAATCATATTTGAGCTCTAACATGATCTCGATTTGCCCACAAGAATACATTGAAATAATTCCAGATAAATAGTCATCACCCGTTATGTTATCGTTATTTGACAGGACCCATATCAATATTTCCTTCACGAGAGCAAAGAAAAATCGCAGATCTTTTCCGAGTTGACTCAGAGACGAGTTTATTTTGTCACCCATTAATCACACATTCAGATTGGAACACCCAATCAATATTCAATACCCATTGACACTCGTATGAGATGTTATTATGGAGAGAACGATTACAGATTTAAATTTAACCTGATCGAATTTTAAATCTATACACGACCAGACAATATTATTAAATCTATCATGTGTGCTACATGGCCCCATATATGCCACCCACCCACTGACATTTGTTTTCTTTAATATACATTTCATCGAATACATTGAAAATAACATTCACATGTTTTAGAGTGTAACGAAATACAAGTTTATATCATAACCGATCATGTTATGAAAACTACACTGCATTTGGATTTTGGGATAATAATAATAATCAAAAAGTTCATTCCAAATGACCACTTTAAGAAGCTTTATCACACTCTCTTTGAATCGCACCTTACTTATGGCATAACATCCTGGGGCTCCTGCTCCCCGCATAAAATTGACAAAATTTTTTCCATTCAGAAACGGTGCCTTCGTCTTCTGTTTGGGAAAAAGCTTAACTTTGACCATGCTGAATTTTATAAAACATGTGCTAGAGTCAGATCATATGATGATCAAATGCAACCAAAAAACTTTGTACTTGAACACACTAAACCATTATTTAAGGAACACAGCTTGCTCACTGTTCAAAATCTGCAAAAACTTTATTGCATGAATGAAATCTTTAAAATTCAAAAATATCGGTATCCAATTTCTCTTTGTAACTTTCTAAAACCTCAATGTGATACCCCTAGGCAATGCAGGAAAAACCTGCTTTCATTGCCTAACTATCACCTACTCACCTCCAGGTACCAATTTTTATTTCATGGCATTGGTATCTGGAACAAAATTGTTCCTGCACTCAATTTCCTTTGTGATTTTTCTATCTCCTCAAGTTTCTTCAAAAATAAATGTAAAGAAATTTTAATGAAAAATCAGAACAATGGCAACTCAATTCTTTGGGAGAAACACAACTTAAACTAGTTAGCAAAATCAGGTTATACTATTACCTTACTAGCTTCTTAGTAATTGTATTTAATCAGTTTTTTTTTTAATTTTTAATAATTGTTAAATAGCTTGAAGAGTTGAATAAGTAACTTAATTCTCATACTTATTGTTAGTTTGGTTTAAGATCAAAGTAAGCTGACATTATTTTAATGGTTACTAACTAGGGGTTTGATATCATTACAACATTATTTTATTTGGATATCATGACAACAGTTTTTAATTTCTATATAATGTATCAATTATTTATATAATATGATATATAATTATTATTTATAATTTCTGCTGTTTTTCGTTAATTCAGCCTGTATTTTATTTATTTATTAATTTTAATTAAATTATTTCGTAATGCTATGGATATTTGGCAGCTACTTTATTTCGAAGTGCTATTTGATTTCAATTTAATCTAATTTAATCAACCTTGTTGAAGTTGTACCAAAGGTGATATTCAAGTTATTAGACAGATATTTCCCTCACCAGCAACGCAAAGCAATTGATATTAAGTTTGTATAACTACCTAAAACCTAAAATTTATTTGTATTAGGTTACTTAAATTATTACGTCATGTTACCCTATTAATATTATAACTTTATAATGATATATGTATATTTGCTTTTATGTTGTATATATGGTTCTTATTTTCATACCTAGTTAGGTACTAACCTATTTATAATTCATCACATTCATATGTTACCTAATTTTCATTGATGATGTTTGGTTGAAATGGTGTAAAATATAACATTTTATTGTTTTATTAACATTTTATTGTTTTATTATTATGTCGGATATCTTATTATGTCGGATAAGACATTCCGATTCAACAATTCACCATACCAAGACACGATAATGACCTCATCTGCATCAGTTCACTATTCAAGGGGGTTTCACTGTCCCAATTGTCCCAAACTCAAGAAAAAGTGGATTGGGACAGGGACAATTGGGAAAAATGGGACATTTGGGACAAATGGGACAGAGAAAATGGAACAAATGGGACTCATAAAAGTGAATATTGACTGGGACAATTGGGACATTTGGGACAAATGGGACAATTGGGACAAATGGGACAGAGAAAATGGACCAAATGGGACTCAAAAAATTTAATGCGGACTGGGACAAATGGGGCATTTGGGACAAATGGGACATTTGGGACAAATGGGACATTTGGGACAATTGGGACAAAAGTGACAGAGACAACTGGGGCTCAAATGATTTTGTTTTGTAAACAAACACAGCCAAAATATGTACTTAGTATAGTAGTAGTAATATAACTTTCATTTCAAGATAGAAAAACTTGGATCAATGTAAAAAATGATAACTGACTGATTTTTTCAACTTTTTGTTTGTCCCAATTGTCCCAAATGTCCCAGTTGTCCCAATTGTCCCAAAAACCAGTCCCAAACTCAAAAAAAAAGTAAATTGGGACAGGGACAATTGGGACAGTGACACTCCCCCCTTCAAGTGCTAAATTTGATGTCACTCTGAGCCCCCATCAAAATTGTTGCGTGAACTTCAATAGGCACTTAAGCAGCATTAAATGATATTTCAGAGTATAATAATGCTAAAGTATACTGTATAATAATGCTGCGCTAAATAATGCTGAATTAATTTATAGTTTGTAAGTAAAGAGCGCGGGAACTAGCATGTTATTTTGTATTAACTTATTTATGTCATTCAGCGCTGAATAATAACATAAATTATCAGTTTACAGCGTTTTATATATAATTTATCTCACATACTTAGTTATAATTTATCCCTCAAATTATTATTTTAATACGGCCGAATTATATAATTTTACAGTCGGTTGATAGTGATGAAATTATCAGTGTTTTAAACGGACTATAAGTGATGGAATCCGATGGCGTGTGCTCGACCTTTTACATATTATAATATTTGATATATTTCTATTTAAAACTCCAGACTGGCGCTGAAAGTCGCAGATTTATAAGTAACCTGAACATCTGTGACGCACGAGTTTATAGAAATCCCAAATAAATTCAATGAAAGCGAGCTTCTCTTGTTGTTCTCAGATCAGGATTTTGGGCTGATTGAAAATTGGTGAAACGAGGTGAAAAATTGTCCCAGATTTATCTGATTTTTGAAAAAATGCTACTGCCTTGATTAGTACACACCTTCATTTGTACCGCCTTATAAATAAACATCTTTATTTCTGTCACTAAGGTACATCAGTAACGTGACGATATGTGACGCACGAACATATTATAGAAATCCCTCCCTCGACAAGACGTATTAACTTTATCTAGATGCATATTGCATAATTTACACCATAAAATTTATATGCTTGACAACTTATATTATCTTTTGTTACAAAAAGTGACTTCCAGTATGAAAATTTATAATTTTTGTTATGCTATCACGATTTTAATAAGGTGCACTAACTTGGTAACTATAATACAGTAATACGTTGTAATTTGCTGCCAAATAAGGGCAGTGTTTCTAAATCTCTTTAAAATACACATTCCTCTGGAATTTCCTTGTTGGATAAAGGTAAATGCACAGTCACTCGTAATATGACACAAACTCACTCTGTAATCTGTTTGGTACATCTTTGGTAATCTGTTTGGTACATCTTTTGATGGAAATACTAAACAGAATGTGTTTCTTGGCACTTGCAAACTAAATTAAGACACTTGGCGGTTCAATCTGAACCTTGATATATTTATCATTATTATACAATCAAATTTGAGGTACTGATGATGGCAGTGTTACGAAAGTACTCTACCTCAACATGAAGTTTAAGCTTGATATTCCTAACAAATTCAACGTTTTTGTCTGATCTCTTGGGAAATATTTTCATCAATATTATTTAGTTTTATTTATTTGACGGCTATCATTATTATATTGTACGAGGTGTAGACTGTTGATGAATGCTGTTTGAGTGCGTGTAACTTAGCATAGCTTTGCACTTAAAACCCTCCTAATGACGTCATCAATTTGCCATTTTATACCATGATAATGACGTCACGAGTCAGTACTAAATATGGGCACACATTGAGGAGCTTCTTTAATATACCGATATATTATATGGCGCGGTTATTATCACTTTTATTGCTTTGTAAAGATGTAAAACCCTGGGGAAACCTGAGAGTTTGGACGGGCTTGGCTAAATATTATATAGAGGAAATATTCAGGAGATATAATATGTTTTATTCCGAAGAAGAAGTATTGACGGGAATACGTATTGCGCATGCATTGTTTTCTGAGAAATAGGGAATTCGAGCTTCACTGACTTCAGTTTAATGATATTCATTCACTCTTCGCTTTGACACCACTTTATTTTGACACCATTCCGGCAGTCCACTCAGACAACCGTCCAGTGTCCACTCTAAAACCACCCCTGTAATCACTCTAACCGTGTGCTTTCCCTCAGATCCGATTCATCACATCAACAGAAGGCCTCCCTCCCAAGGACATGCTGGAAAAGGGGAAGAAGTCAAGGCAGTACTTCGTCCCGCCCAACAACAGTTTTACTGCTTGCTGGAGGATAAAGAGTGAGGAGGAGTATTCGTTAGAAACGGGGAACAGACCCAAGGATACCAGGTACGGGTGAATCCTCGTGAAAAAGGCATGATAAATCATGAAAATGACGCGACTAGACGCGTTAAAACATGATAACGTTCGTCATTCTTGACTGTCACTTATTTCAATTAATCAAATTTCATTCCGGTCATGAGTATGTTTCGGTTCAAAGCATAAAGTCAAGTACGGTATTAAACGCTAAAAGTTTGGATTTTTGCCAAAGTTCCAAAAAAAGACTAAATAGTAAATGCTACTCATTCCCAATTAATCAATTATCGGCCCTATTCTCAGGAAGTACAAGTTTAAGCGGTTGCAGGAGCTGATCATGTTTGGTGTAAACGATGCCGTCACCGACCAGGACAAATACATCGAGGAGAGAGACAGGTATTGTTAGATAGGGGACGTGGGTTAAGGCGTGTTGATACGTCACCTTGATTGACCAGTGATAAGATGTTCAAACATTGAACATCCCAAAGTAACACCTCAAACCCACTCATTACCCCAATTCTCCACTTTTTAACCCCCTCCACATCAACCCCCCTCTCTCCACACCCCACTAACCCCCAACTTATTGTCCCACATCCTCCCCCCTATTTGAGTGTTTTAACCCCCTTCCCTCTCTCCCCAGACACCAGTTCGTTGAGCTACTCAGACAGATGCTTCCATCCTAATCTTCACACCCCACTAACTCCCACCCCCAACTTATTGCCCCATGTGAACCCCCTCTATGAACCCCCTATTTGAGTGTTTTAACCCCCTCTCTCCCCTCAGACACCAGTTCGTTGAGCTACTCAGACAGATGCTCTCCATCGACCCTAACCTCCGGTGTTCCCCCACCTGGTGTAAAACCCACGAGTTTGTTACGATGAACCACCTACAGGATTACGTGCAGAACAAACGTGTCAGACAGGGCATAGAGGTACGGGTAACTTACGACTTTCTTCCGGTTACTTTCGAGTTTATTCGGGTTACTTTCGACTTTATTTCCGGGCTACTTTCGACTTTCTTTCCGGGTTACTTTCGACTTTATTCGGGTTACAATCGACTTTCTTCGGTTTAATTTCGAGTGCTAAAATTCATTTCATTAGCCCACCTCTCAAGGCGGCTCAATACGGTTTTAACTACAGGTCATCAGGTCCGAGATGCCCCATTAATTTGTAACTATCCCTTAATTTCATATTATTTCTATCGTGCTCCATAATCTATTTCTGTAGAAATATGCATATGACTCGCAAGGAAAACTTCATTAATCTGTCCCCATGATCTCTATGAGCATTTCAGGATGCCTCATAACAGTTTTCATATGATAATGAGGGTGCTTTAGTTATATATGTGCATATAAACCACCGGGCTAAGCCTTGCCTTAGAGCGTGTTACCGTTTTAATCTGCATTTATATGAGGGAACACACATCATGATTTATTCAATGTGTGTCTAGAGGTTTACAGGCATAATGTATGATTCAGCAAGTTCACCTTGCATTGTAGGGTGAAAGGGATTTGAAAGAGGGTGGAAGAGTTTATAAATGGGCACATTATGCTTGGGCACTCTTGGGCCGTTCTGAGTGCGCTTTCATTCTTTAAAAACGTCAGAGTTGCATCAAATCGTTAACAAGTTTTCCAGTCAATGATGGTAGCCGATACGAAATCAGATCCTAAAATGGGCAAATATTTGAAGAACCCCAAAAATATTAATGTATCGAAAAACTGACACCTATTAAAATGTCTTCAGGTTATGCAGAAAGCTTGCAGGCGAGAGAAACCTATCAACAGAATGTTACTTGCTCAGCAACATCAACAGATCAAATACCTACAGGTGTGATGATAAAATGTGGTTAAAGGGCTCAAAATAATCAATGTTTGACCCCGCCAACACTTTGAACAGTATAATCATTGTTTATTTTGTTCGATTTTGCGATGTTTGCTCTTCTTGAATTAATAATTACTGAAGGAACAATTCGTGTATATCTGTTTGACAAGATACATAAAATAACGTGTCTTTGACTCTCGAATTAATTACAGGCTTTGAATCAAGTACAACAGAGAGAACTTCATCAGCAGTTGAAGGTTTGATTCTATACACACATTTCAATTGATTGCCGCAGTTCTGTGACAGAACCTGCGTTAATTTTCTTACAGAAAACCGGCGTTTTCTTTACCAAAACCCGCTTTAGTTCTGTGGCTGTGACTGGTGCAGATCTGTGACATAATTGATGCGGGTCTGTTGCAGAACCAGCCACAGTTCTGTGACAGAGATTTTTAAAGAAACTCCAAAAAGTTTGAAAAATTTTGTATTCATATTTTTCTATTTTGATTTATATAATTTTATTTCTAATTTTATTTTTGTTCCTCCAAATTTTTAAAGTTATATTTTGATTTCTAAGACTGCTTTGCTTCAATGTTATAGCGTCGATTTTGGATGTCTTAACCAGTTTGAATGTAATATTTACTGTTACGACTGTCGACTGCATGTACTTAGCTTACATGTAATTAAGCAACGAACCTTCCAAAAGGACTTAATTTCATACAACTTATTGACATGCAGATTCATCTTTCTGTAAGCAACATTTCCTCCTATTATTCATAGTTAATTTATCCGCCGACCACTCTCTTCCTTTTTCGGCTGTTTGTATTTAGAATTAGTCTTCTGATTAATTCACTAACACTCAAGACGGCAACAGATTTAGCCCGATTACATGAATCTAAATTTATCCTCGTCTGATCCTTTTGAAATCTAACTTCCACACGGGCCACATTACTTGAGTTACACGCATAATTACATATTAGATTATCGGCCATGTACATGTCCCTGACCCACACACCCTTTGTTCAGCCCAAATCACTTCAAATATTGTGCTTTGACGTCAGCCAATTTGATAGTCCCGCGTAAGCTCCTTGACAATTCGTTCAAAACGGGACAAATTTATAACATTTGCTAAAGTACTAGCAATAATTTACTACCCGTGCGCGCTAATTGCACTTTTTCGTCATTTTGTGAAATGCGCGGGATTTTTCCGCGCGCGCACATGTCCACATGCCAGTGAGCACACTATAAATAGTTTCTGAATTGGTGTGTGTCACAGGTCCAGCAACAACAACAGCAGCAACAGCAACAAGAATTAAATTGGAATTTGCATGGTGGACCGTCAACTAGCTTACAATACTACATTTCAGACAAGTGAGTACATACATTGCGATATATACATATCACCGGTTGCCGTTTCTGATTGAAAACTGGATCAAAGCCAGAATCTTTCTTGTCATTCCGGAATCTTTGAGCATCCAAGGTGCTCTGTCACGCGATTATTTTACACTTGGCTTTATTCCAAGGATGTATTAGAGCAGGGAAACGCATGTTTATCGATGCTTCGATAATGTCTTGACATACACGTCACCAACTTGATTTATGAACCAAATTTTTCGATATTACTCGCAGGAACAACCATCGTTATCAAAATATCCCCTTTCAGTTTACAGAATTTAGCTGAGAGACAGGCCGGAATTTACCCTACCCCTGATTGGAGCCCAGCTACGGCTGATTGGTCACAGCCAGAGTACGGTTCCAAAGCTCACCCTATTGTAATACCAGGTAATTTCAGGGAAAGGCGAAATGTTAATTTCATGCCAAGAGTTATACTTTAGTACTTTGGTGGTGTAAAAATGGCGACATTTGTGCTGATTTTCTTCTCAATAACAATCTTGTTTTAGCCATTTTCTTCGTATTTTTTGCTTACCCTCGAGGGTTAGCAAAAAATACGATGAAATGGCCCTCTCTAAACCCTGCTTCTTATACCAGATTCTCCAAATACCCGGCCAGTCAACAGCGAGCAATTCCTCCAAGAGCACTTCTACAAAACGCAGCTTCTCCGTAACGCTTTCAAGCAGACCGCTGCGGCTGCTGCCGCCGCTCATCTCCCCAACTCCCTCGACCAACTCAGTACCCAACCCTACAACATCAACTCGGCTGTGTCACTCTCAAATGTGTTGACGAACAGTCTGTCAAACGTGCTGGCTAACCGGTACTTGTGATGAAGGGTGGTAGAATGCGATACACGCAGCGCGCTGTGGCGTGTGGTAACCAATCAAAGAAAGAGCTCGTTAATGAACGTTTCAGGAACTCGGTGCGAATCCTGATATATACATACATGAACTATAATACAAGGTCTATTTAATATATATTTGCAATTATAACTCCCTCGGAAATATCTCAACTGCTTTTGAAGAGATCTTGGGTGTTGGTGGTGATCATCGGGAATATAAATCACACACATACATGTGAACAAACATACACGACAATGTGAGAAATGTGTGTGTTAGAGATACTAAGAGTGTGTTAGATGGAGGTTTTTCCCTTTCGAGAATCATTCTTGAAGGTTAAAAATAATATATATGTATGGTATAAAACATCGTGCAGTTTTCAGCACGTTTGCACTCTTAAATCAGCTGCAAGAATTGTAATTACGTTATGATACATAATATAGTATATATACCTATATGAACAATCTTAGAAGAAATATTACTTAAACTTATTACTTGAAATTACATATTATGTGATCTGGTTTTATATTATAACATATTAATATGTGTATTGATATGTCAGAACTTCAGAAGCGCGCGGCGGAATTTGAGAGGCTCTCTTTAAGTTGGTTAATATATTTATTGCTCTTTTCAGGTTGAAAACATATCCTGTCATTCAATTTTTTTCGTAAAAATTTGCAGGAGATGTTCATTCCCCGCAATAATTTCAAAGTTTGGGGGCGAATACCACAAATAATTTTACGAAGTAACAGGGATGTTCGTTGTTATTTGAGCATATAACACCAAAATAGAGGCCATTTCCCACGCATGTTCTTCAGTGTAAAACCTTCTATATGAATGAGAGGATTATATCTCGGATGTGAGCACATGAATCGATCAATTTTATCGAAAAAGTGCACGTGCAGACACAGAAATAGCGTGCCTTTAAACGATCCCAAACTTGATCGATCTATTTGGTTATATAGGATCCTATCAACCCAATCAACTTAAGAGTCTACGTATTGTGCCATGTAGCTATGTTATCCCAACTAAAGTGAAGACGATTACCAATTGGATCTCCAAATATATAAACTCTATTCAATGAAAATGATAAAAAGCATTGTTTTTTCAAATCCTTCAGACTTGAAAAATATGAAAAATAGCGAACTATATATTTGGGGTCCCAATTCCTTGTCAAACTACTATTATATGATTATTATCTCGGGATGGAGGGTCTTGTTGGGGATCAGATTTGATCGTGTTTAAGTACTTTTTGTGCAGTTGCCCCTTAGAAATTTCTTTGTGATGCCTTGGACCTCCTCCTCCAAAGTCCAAACATTTTTTCAGATTTTTTGCTCTGCAGGCATTAACCATAACGACCTTAAATGGTTGTTTTCAGACCACAAACTCAGATTTCAGAGAGAGTGTCTGCTCACAAAACGTTTTCTAAGGGTCTACTTGCACCGTGTTATTATTATTACGTAATTATGGTAGTTGACACATAAATTTAAGCTATTACAGCATGGCTATACGGTCACTTCGTATGTAAGTTCATGGATGTGGCGAAACATTCCTCATTAAGTAATTATAGTATGAAAAATAAGTTCAAATCTACCCGCCTGATATAAATAGCGCAGTTTAAATTCATTGCTTTGTCAAGCGCGGTAGATTTGATTATTAATTACATAGTGGTGATATATGTATGTAATATTTTAAACGTTTTACGAACTATTATTTTACAGTAACTATATATGTAATAAGATTTAATCTTATCTACTCTCTCAAAATGATAAGGAATGATGGAAGGTTGATTCAGCCTTCACTGGTATTCATTCGTTATCTTTATACATGTCGTGGCAATGTAATAAGGTCTGCGCCATCAATCAATGGGCGGTTGGCAACGTTATATTATAGAATGCTTTGGAATATCAGTAACAGTTCGAACTGTAGGTTTGTGTGCGCGGCGGAAGTTTGCGCGGCGTTATTTATGTGTGCGCCACGCACAAAAATGCAATTCAAAATGTCACCGTGATCCTCTTTGTTGATGTCAAGCCGCCTGATTATTTAGTTGCATGGTGTGAGGTGCTTAATATTATGTTTACTCGTGTAATTGGAGGTGTAGTTACATGTACTAAACGCCGCACACGAGAAATTGGCGGTTCAACGTCATCAACTCACTGCATCAAGCTATGATAATGACGTCATCCTACCCGCTTATTTCTCGTGCGTGGCGTATAATATACTCAAATCTAACCAAAGCAACTCCTCAGAAATATACTTATATATTTTGATCCTAATATGTATTTGTTTTCAGTGTTCACGTTTTTTCCCTACACGGCAAAAGCTCTTCTGTTGAAGTTATCGGTGTATCAAAATGTGTATCACCGTTTCTGCTTTTTATCACATGTTTTATAATATACGAAAAATTGGATCGCCATGTAATAAAAGTTAAAATTCGCTATTTATCAAACATGAGAATGGACATGATTTTTAAAGCTGGACGCAATGAAAATATTCAATGAAGCTCGACTTTCTGCTCTTGTACAAGAAAACCAGTTTTCAAACGGTTAAAATGTGTAATATTCCAGTTTCCTCAAGCTCATTCTTGTCATTATCTGTTAGTGCCTTTGACAGTGGCCAATCAGAGCGCGAGTTTACCAAAAACTCGCGCGCTGACTGGTCAATGTCCAGACAATTTCGGGATCATAGGACTGAGCTAATTTACTACTGTGTTGATTTGAAGGGGATGCTGCCAAATATTTAAAGTATTGTGCTTTATCTGAGTATTCTTGGACTCTGTGGGAATTCTTGGTCTTGTAAAAAATCTTGATTATGTATACAAATGTTACAATTTAGTTCTATGCGATGTGATTATATCCTAAGTAAAATGTGATACCGTGGTGTCTTGACCTTTTTATGCGCGACTTTACTATGTTTTTATGCATAAAAAGTACACTTTCGCGCAGCCTGAAGTACCATGGCGCGTCCTAATAAAAGCTGCGCATGAAAAAGTCGAGACACAACCCAAAAGTCCCTATCCGTAGATAGCACTTTTTCCTACGTTACGTATGAGATGGCCGTCAGTTTTGTACGGATCAATTTCTACAATTACGGCTAGACTTGGGAAATTACCTTCTTAAGCGGTGTCTAATATGTTAATTTACTTAATATTATCGGAGAGTTTAGAAAATACATTCTGAGTAAAGGTCAGATCACACGATTGCTAAGTTTATTTATCTTCCTGAGTTAGAAATTGAAGATGATAGTTTTGTGTAGGTTCAAAAGGATATTAGAGAGAACTGTGTTTGTGTACTGTGACTGAGACAAAAGTGACCCGTCTTTATTTGGCAACGCCCAAAAGTCAATGAACTGGAATAGTCTTGTTGAATATGCGTGGCAACAATATTATATTACTGCCTCAGATTCATGGAGTTATCGACAATCCTAGCAATCATTTCAGAAGCAATTTGCACGCACGATTATTACCTACCAACATTTCAAGATACTCCGATTCTTTTGAAAGTAATATTCGGGACAAATTTGCTTCAGATCCAATTTCATTCAACCATTAACAGTATTCAATCATGTCCTTTAAAATACGGTCTAATAACGGCCCACACGAGAAACGGGCTATATGTCGTCATCAATTAACCATTCTAATCCCTGATAATGACGTCACTAACCCACCATTATCCCTTGCTGATTACTGACAGCAGTACACAAACACAGTCAGATTATATGTACAAAGGTTGAATGTGCGAGTGTTGCCTCATAGAAATTATAGAAACTATTCCATGACACGTTCTGAAAAATAGGCAGTTGTTACGTCATCAACTCACTATGTTCTATGATAAAGACGTTGAATTGAACTGCCTAATTTTCGTGCGTGGATCATGAATATTACATACTGGAGCTTTTGTAACTTAGGGGTCGCTTCACTCTTTATTGTAGATTGGAAAAAGATATCACTCCCTTGGTGATTATAATAATTATGTAATAATTGAGCGTAGCCGAATTAATTTCCTCAGTTTTACATCATAATCCAACGTGTTTTACTGTTGACCTCTCTTGTTTGATCCTTAGATGGACTTTTAAAGTGGCCATTACATGTGGCAACGGCCCACAAATTCTACTTACTTTCAGCCAGATTCGAATGGTCGAAGCCGGAGTAAATATTGGATCGTGTATTTATTGCGGTCTTCATCAATGGTTCAAAATAGTTAAGCTGACCGATTTGGAAATCGATTCAAAATTAGGAAATTAGCTGCGCGCGCATGTCACCCATCATGTGATATGCGCGCGCTCAATCAAATTTGTGATGCGCGCGTCTTTAATTACAATTTTGCGCGAACAAATCAATAATTGAACATTCGCGCCTTACGCAAAAGTTGAATTTGAGTGGTACCGAATTTCGAGTTGCCAAATTCTGGGCTTTTCCTTTCGGGTTAACCTTTTGGATTTAACGAAACTCGAATACTCATGATCTAACACGTTTCGTCAATGCTGAATGGTCAATAGAGTAAAATTTTCTGAGTGTCCATTATCAAGGAGGATAAAGTCTGGAGAAAAGTTTGAATTTTCCTGGATCTTAGCTTGAAGGCTATATTACGACAAAGAAATCCGGCAGTTTGAGTAATAGAAAATAGGGTGGGCTATAGTAAATCATTCAACATTCACACTTCATAGTTAATAAAAAGAGATAACTATAAATACCGATATTTTAAGAATCTAGCACACAAGAAGAACATCTCATACACGAAAAAGATCAATTTGATATTTTGATCCCCGAGATTTAATCAATTAAATCAATTTTCTGTCACAAATTATAGAGATCAAACAAAAATAAACATTTCATTGAATCAATTACCCTAAATAATTCTGCAAGCATGCCTATGGACTATCTAACTCTGCTCAACTACAACAAAACAACAAATAGTTAATTATAATAGTCCGAATAAATATTCCTCATCGCAATAACTTAAATAATGTAACAAAATCAAATAGAATAGCTAAAAGACGGGAATGAATTTTGTGAGATTTTGTGTATCTAACCTTAGATAATTTTACGAATTCTGAATATCTTAATGAGATCTATTTTAGAGCTTAGCAGTCACATTATGCTGGATTATGCATCTAAAATGCTGTATTTGTATGATTTCAGCCTATAATTTACTATGCAATGTTGACAGTAAATCCATAAAGTATAAATAAATAGAAATTCCTGAACCGTCTTACAAGAATAACACACAAAAGAACAAAAGAACAAATTGCAATCGTAAGCACGATACTTACATTGCTAATAGCTGAACTGAGTAACAAAGAGAGAAAATGAAATCATATATGTACTGGTGTTTATGCTAAATGATATGAAATTACTGAAGTTGTGGATTGTTTGAAAAATATGCTAGAATATTTTAACTTTTTTAAAAAGTTGCCCCTTGCTGCAAAATTGCGATTAAATGTCCCTAAATTCACGTTAAAATTTCGTCCACTGCTTTGCTAAGAGTTATCACTTATCAGAAGCTTGCTTAAAAACCCCGATCAGTGCTCAATACGATGGCAATATAAAGCAAACATGGAGTCATATCTACGACACTTCGATAAAACGATACTATAGTGGTATCATGACACTTGTGAAACACCACTGATATGTATGTGTCCTCATTGGTCGAAGTGAGCAGGTCGAAAAGTAGATCGAAAGGACAGGAAGAAAGAACCGAGAATATTGAATTTTCCCATGTATTTACAGTTTTCCCTTTATCTCTCCATCATATCTCATAAACATTGAAACTCATGTTATTTTACATGTCAAGGACCTTTTCTGAACCTTTTTCCCTGTCCTTTAGACCTAATTTAAAATTTCCGACCTCCTTTTCGACCTGTTGCTTCCGACCTACTTTTTGACCTGTTGCTTCCGACCTAAGAGGACACCAGCGATATATCACACGAGGGGTTTTCACTCTATGATCAATCTCTCGTCATCATCATCTGCTATGTTGGGAATACCCAAAGGAGAAGCCGTGGGTAATACCACGTGATTATCACTCCGTACTCCTTCCTGATTGGGGAAATTGTGTAAATACCCCTACGCTTTTATTGGTGAAAATTTATGAATAGCCCTCTTTCATTGGTGGAAATTGGGTGGATACTCCTTTTTCATTGGAGGAAATGTGTGAATACTCCGCTTTCATTGGCGGAAAATGTGTGAATAGTCCTCTTTCATTGGTGGAAAATGGGTAGTGATTTTTATTTGGAAAAAAATCCTCCTCAATGTTTACCGTTCTCATTGCTGGAAAATTTTGTAAATGATAGATGAATGAAGGACTGACTGGGTTATGTTTTGGAAAAAATTCCTCCTTACCTACATTACGATTTATATTTTCAAAAGCAAATCTCAATTACGCGATGACGGTTTCAATAGGTATTTTAGTACTGTAGGTATTTCTTATATATTTCTCTCTCCTTTACTTACGGATACAGAGTTTGAGCTTCCCCGGCATTTATCAGCAGTAGTTTTGACTCCATCTTTGCACTGAAGTTAAAAAAGGAATGAAACATAATAGATAGATAAATGTATGAAATCATTTTGCATCCAAACATATTAAATCATATATCAAATTATACATCATTGAGTCATCTATGAATTTATTCAGATGCATTGCATAATCATAAGGGAGGATCTAAAATGCCTTTTAGATGATGACGCGACATGTTGCCTTTCCAAAAAGGAAAACAAAGACTGCAGTTATTTTGAGCGGCAAACAACTGTTCTCAATTAACCCCTGAAAATTGAGGCCAAAAAAGGCAATATTGCAAGGCAATTGCAACATCATAAAATTGTGCAAAAGTCGTGACAATAGAAATACAATCATTTTTCAACCAACTTTGTCGTAGGATGCGCTTTGTGACATGGGCAATAATTGGCTTCGTTTATGTTATAAAAGACTGAGTCCCTTTGCTTTTAACCTATAAATACCTCATACCCTAGTACCGAACTCGCTTGTTTTTTGGTGCTCACATTTTCTTTTTTTGCTGCTCGCATTTTCTTTCTTTCCCGTTGCAAAAGTCAAAATGCCGAAAGACCACATACTTGGATACCACATTGCTGCTTTTCAAAGTTGCTAATCGCAGTCAATTTTCAGTCAGTAAATTATCCATAAAATCCATTTGAATCTACAAAAATCGTATTATGCCACTCACATTTTTCCAGAATGCCAGGTTAGGAATCTGTTCGATGCCTCGTGCCCCTAACACAAACCTCCGGTATCCAACTCCCAGCACTACGTAAATAACTGCTATGACTATCAACCTAAGGAGAGGATTAGTTAGAGGATAAATAGAGTTCATTGTTAAAATGGTGTCAGAAGAAAATTTTGGTTTTTAGTTAGATAAACTATTTATGAAAAGTAGAAGCCAATCTTTGGTCAAATGTCAATATTTTCATTGGTGGTATTATAGGAATTATTTTAGCCTCCAGGGGGTTCTAAACTTACTCGAGGAAGATGAGTTTGAAGATGTTGGTATGTCCAGAACTCCCTGGACCAGCAGCGTTTTCTGGGCACACCAGACTGGTGCTCCACTCAAACATGTAGAAACAGAAGTTCTCATTGTCGTTTGCTTCGTCCAGTATCTTCGGTTTACCCTGTGATAGGACAAGGATTAAACAGGGATTAAACAGGGATTAAACAGGGATTAAATAGGAATTAAACAGGGATTAAATAGGAATTAAACAGGGATTAAATAGGAATTAAACAGGGATTAAATAGGAATTAAACAGGGATTAAAGAGGAATTAAACAGGAATTAAACAGGGTTATGGGAGACAAAAAGTAAAAAAGGAAAATGGCAAATAACTTCGTATTTTCCTGAGAAAATAGGGTGAACTTTCAAGCTTATTAGGAAAGATCTGAGTCTAAAATATTGAGGTCTTCACGAAAATGGGCGACTTAAATTCTTTAATTTTTCAGCCGCATTTCATCACTGCTTAACTTTTCATACACTGAAAATCTGCACCACAATGTATTCTACTTCATACGTCACAATTGAGTAGGTACAGAAATTTAAAACGCAAAATACGGTATTAAAATTAGAAACTTTTAATCTTGAATTTCAGTACAAAGGAATATCAAACGTCACAAAACTTTTAGTTGTATCACGTTTCAATGGGTTCATTGACGCACTGTATAGAGGTTGTGAGAAATTAACATGAATCGCAACGGATTCGATGTATTGACCCAGCCCTTCAATTATTCCAGATTGAGATGATTTTGGCGTGAGTCCCAAAAACCCCGAAATCAGAAAGAATCTATTGCCAATTCTTAATTTGAGGTATAGATCATTAGAGCATCAAAAAGCGTTTTCGTCAGAAAAAATCAACGGTGGAATCAATTTACCAGCTTGCAGACTTTGCAGACAGGTTCCACACAGATACATTGTACATTGCACGTAGACGATACTGTTATCAGCCAAAATATAACGTAAGATTTAATTAAATTTGAGGTATATAATGATACTTCAGTATATTGGGTGATTTTGAAGAGATAACTGAGATTTACAAATTTTCCGTGGCATTTGGGGAACAATTTCTGGTGGAAAGTTTCAAATTTGTTTAAAAACAAATATAATAGCTCACATTTATGCTATGATGTTCGAGTAGCGCAAAAATGTAAAATGGTACATATCAAAACTTGCGAAATCAGAATTATACAAAGGGTGAAGAAAATTATTTATAATGTTAAATACTTGCGTCAAACTTGCGTCAAAACTGCAACTTATGTAAAATACTTTCGACAAAAGATGTTTCTAAATTTAGATTTCGCCCAAAAGTTTAAGTTTCCAAACACACAATACAGTGAATGATTATGTTAAATACTTGTGTTACACAATGTTTAAAAACTCTAAGTTCTAACTACGCCCAAACTTACGTTTCCAGCGGTAGGGTCGCACACAAAGAGAATCTGAGCCTTCCTCTCAGTCTGGTTACAGTGCGTCCTGTACTTGCTCCCACCACCAAATACCAGGTTAACCCACATTTCTGAGAGGATGAATGTAAATAAATAATAAACAAATTAGAATATTTACTGTATTACACGCTTAGACATCGTTAAATAAATATCAAGTGTTGCTTCCAAACAGACTAAGTTCACCCACAAGTTGCTTCCAAGAAACTCAAGTGTTTCTTCCATACAACCCAAGTGTTCCTTTCAAGCAACCCAGGTTAACCCTCATTTCTGGAGTTCTGGGGGGGGCTGAATGTGTTGCTTCGCAACTCAACAGGAGTTGCTCGGCAGCTATCTAAGAGTGTCCATTGTCCAATGCCCCCATAGGTATTAAAAGTTAGAAGTTGGTCAGTGACTTTATCATTTTATTTGCAAGTTTATTTGCACCAAAACGCAATTATTCCTTACTCGAAAAAGTCTAAATAATCAACAACTCCGCGTTTTTTTGTTGTTGCACTGCAGCTTAGAGATTACAGTTGTGCTTTGATTTCAATAGAACTTATAATTAGATTCACGAACTGAGCAAAGTTTCGAAAAGTTTTTCGCAATAATATTAAATATTATGATACAACAATGAGCAACAGCATCTTGACTCACAACTCTGTAAAATAAAAACTTATTGAAATAAATAAATTCATTGAACCAACATCATTCAGATTTTTTGTTGTGTAAAGGTTCAAAAGTTTTAAGTCAGATACAAAGGGATAATTGAATTGAAAGAGGCCTCATTAACATAGCTGAGAGCATAGTTCGTTTTAGCACCATTTACTTTTGCTGCAAAATCATTTGCGTCGACCTCTTCCTTTCCCGCGATGCCTTTTTCTAAGTATATTTCATTCTCCCCACATAGCTTTCAGTTATGTACCATTTCATTAACTCTGCAGATGCTCTCATTCCAAAGTAGTCTTCATCAATGCGTCACTGTGGCGCCCACTTTAAATAGTTCAAATCTCGAAACACCAGCCCAATGTGTTCCCGCCGAACTTCAGAAAATGGAAGAAGCCTTTTCTTTCCGAATTCTTCATTTCCCTTTACGTGAGACACACTTATATACATAATATAATGTTATCTCGATGTGCGCCAAATTATAATTCGGCGACTGTTTTATATTTTCTTTTCTCCCTCCTCATCCCACTACTACTTGGAGAACCTGAACCAATCATATGCTGGGAAATTCAATTATACTTATTCTAGATTACGAAGTCTTTTGTTGGAGAATGATCCAATTCTTCAATTTCTTGAAGAAATTGATCTTATAAATATTAAATGCGAAGTTCGCTTGCGCGACAATTCAATTGTTATTGCTAATGTGCTTTTGGTGCCCCTGATATAAATGTTATCTAATTGAAGATACCTATATCTATTTTCTTTCTTTATCGTTCGTGCTTTCGTGGCGACTGGCGGTCAATTCGTAGAGAAAAGCTGCCACATAAAACACGATTTCTCCTGTCACTTCTCAATTAATTATATATATATTTCAACGTCACGTTAAAGTCATGACCCTCTACGTTACAACTCTATCTAGTATGTCTCCTTTGATTGAGGGTCAGATCTACAATTGCATAGTTACTGCACACAAAAAGCTGCTAGAGCTTTCATAACCACGAACTTAATAAACGTTCTCGGCACTCCTTAAATTTTAGGCGTGAATTTCAAATAATTGCTCGTAGATTTCTTTTGATTTGAAACTTGAAGGTGTGCTTTTATATGGTCAAGTAGTGTACAAGTACTGAAGTACACTAATTTAAGCTAGAGGCCTATCCAATGAATAAAGCTAGCGTTGAATTCTAACTTTAAATTATTATATACGCTTGTGACGAGGATCCTTTTATAGCTCGTGTTCATTTCAAATATCACAATGCAAAGTTAAGAGATCGCTCACAAAATAATCAATCGTTCCTTGATTTCAAATCCTCATTCCTCCAGTCTCTACCGTAAATTCGAGTTTACAGTAGGTAGTTGTATTTCAGTACTTTTTGATGCAATGTCATGTGTGGCGTAGTAATCATTTTAAAAACTCTCTCCGTCCCCATCTGATTTCATAACATGTGAATTATCCCATATAAGCAATAGCAATTGAACTAGGACTTTTAATATTTCATTAACAGGAGTGAATCTAGTGCGGCTTAACTGTTGTTATATTCTCCCATTAACTACTCACAATACTGAACCAGGATTACAATATTACAAGATGAATCTATTACAACTTTCCGTTATCATTAACTCCCAATAGCCCATATTAACAATACTGAACTCAGACTTCATTACTAGGAATGAATCTTGTACGACTTGTCGTTGTTATTCTCAGTTTAACAACCCACCACACGACGGACTGTGTAATCGTCAAGGAGTACAGCCCCGCAACCCTTCTGAAAGAGCCCCGGGGCCGGGTTCCAAAGTGTTCAGACCTCCCAACCACCAAAGAAATCGCTACGGAACCTTCCAGTCAGGCGTGGCTGGTCCTACTGAACCAGGTATGAAATATTCAGAAACAGATAACAATATATAATAATCATTCAAATCTTTTGTCTTTATATATCAGGTGATTTGATTAGAACCAACTTTTGCTCTAACAATTGATATTCCTATCTTGTTTGAGTAAAATAAATTTACTTGATTGTTTAACTTGATTGCTTAATTTATTCCTTGCTTTATTTCCTTGTTTTCCTCAGCTTGGCAACGACACCACCATGGTATGCGGCTTTGTCGTGGAGGAGGTTTGTCAGGGATGTGACAACTCAGTCGGGATGTGTCTGATCCCCCGGACCCGGGTAATGTGTGACGGGATCTCGCAGTGCCTGACTGACGAGTGCGGGTGTGAAGGGGTGTTCCACTGTAGGGACCAGGGGGGATGCATTGCGTTTGAGAGCGTGTGTGATGGAGTGAGTGATTGTAAGGATGGGAGTGATGAGTGGGTTTGTGATCAGAGTAGAGGGAGTAGCTTTCTGTGTGGTGGGAATGAGACCCAGCCAGGGGAGGAGAGGCTGGTTAACTCCAAGGCGTGGTGTTCAAGTGATAGGAGTGATAGGTGTGAGCCTCTGGTTGATTCAGTTGATTGTACTGCGGTTAACAAAGAGGATGTGATTTCTGACCTTCAGAGATGTAAAGATGTCATCATTCCCTTGCTCCAACTGAACTCCAGATTTAGGACCAATTCCTGGGAAAATGAGAAGTTTCTGAGCATAAAGCTGTCTTGCCAAAGGGTCTGCGCCTACGTCAGGCCAGAGCTTTGTGAGAGCCTTTACATAGAAACACAAACCATGGAACTGGTCGTAGACTGCAAAAAGACGGTCCATTTGAACACATTCCTGTTTCCATTTGAAACCATTCCACACAGAATGATGTGTGACGGAAACGTTGATTGCTCCTCCTCCTTTGATGAAAGAGATTGTCCAGGAAGGTCCTACTGTAATGACGGAGGGAGTATGAAACCTCTGCAATGGGTTCCTGAGGAACTGAAATGCAATGGCTTTAAAAACTGCCAAAACGGCAATGATGAGTGCAAAGATTGCCCAGATCTGTACAACTCGAAGATGCTGCAAATATTAGAGCTCCGAGTAGTGGCCATTTTCTTTACCATCTTCACTATCTACTTTAATCTGCGTCTATTTCTGTCAAAGTGCTGGGGGTGTGCCCAATTGAAAAGATGTGCTAGTAAGATAATCCCAAACTTCCTCTTCATGCAGCTTGCTATCTACAACTTGCTCATGGCAGCATTTCTAGGGTCTGTTGTACTACGGAAACTTGAGTATTGTGGAAGTGCCAAAAAGGACTGGAGATTCGGAAGACCATGCAAGTTCATTGGAGTCATGTTCTCAGCAGCTTATCATGGCTCATTGATTTCTGTACTCCTGATAGCACTGGACCACTACCTAAAATCCAGTAAAAGGAACCTCTCCACCATCTACTTTGCTGGTATTTCTGCGATGCTTGGGATAGCAAACATTATCCATGCCTTTGCTCCTATTTTGCCATTGAAGGTCGTGAAAGAAATATTCATGAATGATATCATATTTACTGGAAACAACCCATTCATCTTTCACAATGGAACAACAAAAAACGTTAGACCATATTTCAAGGCTTTTCGTATCATACTTTGGCATGAAAAGCCTACCTTATACCTACCAAATGATTGATCTCATTCGTGGTGTCACCAACAAACCAGAAGTTTTTGACTTCGTTGAAATACCTTACTATAGCTTCAGTCCAATTTGTGTCCATGACTTGTATGGGTTCAGCAAGGACCGACAAAACTTCCGAATTGGCTACATCACAGTCATAACGGTAGTTCTCTCAGTTCTGATGAGCCTTTTGATCATTACAGCAACCAGCAGAGTAAGAATAAAGAATCAAATCACAAAAGAACCGGTAGTACCTTCAAACATCAAGGAATCAGAGGCAACAGATTCATTCCACAATGGAATTGAGACCACCCAATGTGCTGAGCAACCAGTAACAGAAGCAAAAGACGATACTGATCCAAGGAATGTCGTTGAGGATGAAGATCAGAGTGAAACTCCTGAACCACTTAACATGGAATTTGACACAATAGAGTATGAAAAACCAGTATCCAATTCTTCAAGAATATCTACTATCCTATTAATAATAGGTCAATTATCAGCATGGATTCCACATCTAAGTTTAAATGTCTACTACTTCATGACCAAAGAACCAGTCCCTCATTCTCTATATGAATATACTGCACTTCTCCTCCTGCCAATAAATGCCATATTAAGTCCAATATTCATCCTCCTGAAGATCTCCAGTTTCAAAGAAAGGCTGAGAAGGCGCCAAGAGATGAAGATTCTAGCAAAAGAAGAAATAAGAATGAGGCACCTACTAACTGATATGGAGCCAAGTGTTCTGACCATTGACACAGTGGCACTGGATCTGGAACAAGATACATTTCCAGAAAAGCAATTGCCGGCTGCAACAGTTGCAGATGTAACATTGTGTGAAATCTTGAATATGAAGCCAACAAAACTTCACACAGTGTATGAAAATCCTTCAAAAGCTTGAACCAAATATGATTCAGAGCAATTATTCGAATTGACATTAGCTTGGAAAAGTTCTGATGCATATAGAATTTGATGTCTCAGAGTGAGTTGAGAGTTGCTTGATTGACAGCCTTGGGGCTAATTATATTTGCCATGACTGCATTTATATTCATCAAAAAAGATTTCAAAATGTACGGTATCAAAGGACACTATGATAGCATTCACATGAGGGCTGAGAAAGCCCTGGAAATAAAAACAATGTGATGATACAGAAAAGAGATATTTGATGGCTGATAGGCATAATACAGTGTTGATTCATATGCTCACAGACTTTCAATAGTAACTATGATGTAGATATTGAAGGTACTATCTAAAAAGGAATCACAAGACTTAAAGTTGATATAGCCAGCTGTTTTTTGACTGTCTGCTTGAATGGACTATGAAAGTCAGTCAGTTTATTGTGTTAGCTGTGGTTTATAGATGAGTTTGCATTAGTATGGTCAATGTAGAAGCTATTTAACAAGAGTTTATCAGACAGAGATCCTTGAGTCTCACTAGATTTTATTGTAGATCTAGAAAGGTATAACAAACAGTAGTCAGCAATTGATTTGCAGGCAACAATGTACTTTAAGTTTGAATTAGTTGTATGGAATGACTTAAATCAGTTTGAGCTAAGATTTTGCTTTAATAAAGCAATTTACGATGTATATTTAAGTTCATGATTTCTATCTGAATGTCAATATCAAAAGTTTGTTACAATATTGCTATTTGAATCTTTTGATAAAAATGGACGAGTTCATTATCTCAGCCTCACCTCCTCCATGCCTGGCTATGATTTCAGTTCCAATATTATGGACTTCTGGATCTTGAGAATCATGGCTGGTCTGCACTATTGCATCTCCAGCAACACCACCAACCTTTATGTTCTGCTCTCCACAAAGTGCAAAATGATAATCCCACTTTTTGTCGTCTGTTGTAAAAAAATACCTATGGGATATCATAACTTGATCAAAAAGGTTGAAATAAGGAAACAAGAAAAGAAGTAAACTTTCATAAATGACATCCTAAAATGAGGCTCCTCTAGCCCTGGCATAACATAAATTGATGGAAATGAAATGAAATTTGTGAAAATGGTATTGATATGACTGGTTTATTGACATGTTGAAAGTACATACTAAACTAATATGATATGCCAATGAATCACTTACGGTTCATTTGATAACCCTAGTGGTGTCAAGTCATATCTCCAAATGTCCCCACTATTATCATTTTGAGTGCAGAGTCGCTGTTGGTCTGTTGATAACGTTTGGTGTGCCAAAGAATAAAATGCTGATAATATCACCAAATGTAGAAACATATCTCAATGAAGAACTCACTATTATTAAATCTAACAAGTAATTTGCAGGATTTCACAAAGATTCTGTAAACCAATACCAACTGGTCAAGTTATAAAGATGAACAATATATTTATGATTTGAAAGGTATATTTAACATAAATATAGTTAGATGCAATCCATTCATTATCAACATTGAGTTTCTTTTTGATGATTTCTTTATTATTTGAGTTTCATTTACAAAGTTTCATTCACTTGATAACATGAAGGAAAACATTTAAGGTAATTTATATATTTTGATTAAATGACACTCTTTTCAACATATTATCAATACCCAATGGTTCACTGAATAGTCAATAGAGTGCTGGATCTTTCAGCCCATGTTATCGAAACATTAACAATATATTGAATAAGACTTTGAATTACAATAGCACAATTCATTGAGGTGATGCATCTGTTCTGTGGCTTGACTACAAAGAAGATAGAGAAGATCAATATGTTTGATGTGATTGATCATTGATGCAGTGAAACAAACAACTTTCAATAAAGTAATCTAACCTACACACTATACTCCACTATTCTACTGACAGTTTCAAGATTATAAAAATCTCTTCTTCAGGAACTCCATATAGTGCAAAACAACATTCTGAGATTAATGTGAAGTGATGTTTGAAAGTATGAAAATCAATATAAAATGTTAAAACACAAAAACACAACAATATATAAATGAACCCATGGTGAAAACCTAAGAATGAACTCTCTAAAAAGCATATATTAACTCATTAATAATCTTGATGGAATTAACAAGAGCCTTGTTTGAACATAAGCATAAATGATAACAATGGCTAAAAAATACATCCTGCCTGAAATGTAACTACATTAAGAGCAACGCGAACGTCAGGATAAATAGAAAAGAAATTTTGACACCATAAAGTATTCCACAGTCCATCTTTCCAAGAACTACAGAAGCAACGAACAATTTCAACAACAGAAGAGTGCATCTCAACGAAACAACAAGAATTATGTTCCACGAAATATTCATTTTGTAAATTTTGTATTTATCTATTTTCTTATATTTCTGACTATCGTAGATAGTGTATGGTGATTTGCCCTAACCAGGGGTGTCGATACGCGCTTGCCGCGCCACGCACTCTGTGCGCCTAACCATTCCTAAGCCCGCATAGGTGCGTGTTCGCGCGCGGAGCTTCCCTGAGGGAAGCGCAGCAGCGCGCCGCGCAACGCAGACATTCCTAAGCCCACATAGGTGTGTGTACGCGCCGCGCGAGCCACACAGGGATATACGTGTTTAGCAAGATCGCCGCTTAACTTTCCTACGCAAACAGAGATATACGTGTTTAGCAAAACTCCATGCAAGCGGCCTAAGGCTTGTTGACACGACGCGACGGCGCGCGCGCAAAATAAAGGGATCGGATCGACTGGCCAATAGGCCTAAGCAAACAAATTTGCTTTAACCAGATCCCCTAGTTTAAAGCGCGCGGCGTAGCTTGATGCTACGATCAATCGACACCACTGGGATTAATGTTTAGAAAAACAAATAATTTCAAAATGGTGGCCTATGATGTTACCATACTTTGCACCGCGCAACGTTCCAAATTTGACCAACCCCTGCATGTCAGAAGAAAAAGACGGGCAACGTCCGTCGATCATGACCCCATTTGAGCTTTCGTGTTGTCAGAAGAAACAGACGGGCAACGTCCATCAAAATTTTAAGAAATAACACAGAAAATTTTCAAATTTTTTTCCCTAAACAAGAATTGTGCCACCAGTGCAAATCTTGTTTTAATCAAATATTTGAAAATCCAGAAAGAAGAAAATCAAGATATCACTGAAGTGGAAGGTTAAAGAATGAAGAACTGACTTTAGTGAACAGTGTTGATGTATTCATCAAAATCCTTGATTTTATTTTATTTTGAACACTATTCCAATGATTTGATGGATTGAAAACCCCGAGGGGGCACCGCTAAGGGCTCCAGGATGTGTGTTGCTTGTTCTTCAACTAACTTATTCAAATTGACACATTGCATGTTATATTTGGGTGAAGTTAATTGATTTATTCAATGCTTATTCTTCAAAGTGCTTATTCAAGTGCTTATTAAAATTTATTAAAATTTATTATTTGATATTAATTTGAAATAGTGCAATGATAATACGCAAACACAATCAAACGGAAGTGTATTTTATAAAACAATGCACATTTGCAATATGCGAGTTAGCTATTGAATATGGCTGATAGGTTAAGGTAGGTTTAACTATAACAAAATGATACGATAAACGTATTATAATATTTTTATAAGCGTATTGTAAACGTATTATAAACGTATTATAAATGTACTATGAACATATTATGACCGCATTATGATCTTATTTATATATTTATAAATTGATACACGATGCGTATTTTATTAAATTTAAATAATGCATCTACGGATAATAGATGAGGATACGCATGAAAATATAAAATACGTATCCAAGAAGTCCTATAACTATATCGGTTCGATCTTCGTCTTATCTAATATATTTTATTATGAATTTAGGTACGCACTTAGAAAGTTTAGAAATTAGCAATTAAATACTTTATACTTAAATAATTTTATTAGAAATTTTACGCATGAATACTTGATATTACTATTAGGCATAGTTTCAATGGTGTGAAAAGTGAACGTGCACTGTATATTATAATGGATATGGACGCGCACCGTCGCGCCTAATATAAATAAGTGTGACGGTGTGTGTCCATGACCCATGTCAATATTTATGGCTTTATCTGATTCAAGTGGTACATACCCGGAACCTGCCATGTGCTTCGACCGAGGACATACATATACAGGCAGACTAGCGCGGCGGCTTTTGTCGGTTACCTGAGGAATAGGTTTCTGGTTTTCACCCATGCCCTCCTGAGCGGTTGTGCGCGTCGGTCGGTTGCTGCGCTCCCAAGTGCGGCAAGTGCGCATGCTGTGTCGGTCATACGGGCTGGACCAGCGTGCGTGCAGTCACCGGCGCGCGCGGCTTGGGCCGCGCCCGTTGGGCATGCAGGACGCTCACCGTCCATGGTCCATGCCCGGTGGGTGTGGTGCTGGTCGCGCGCGTCGGTGGGCTCGGCCAGTTTGCGTGGCCGGTGTGGCATTTGTTTTTGTGCGCGCAGTGCGGCAATGGGCTGGCGCGCGCGGCTGGACGGATGGCATGGGCTGCACTTTAAGTGAGATAATAAACAGTACAATACGGCTAATTTAATAATTGCAATCGTGCAACCATGGATTACCTTAGGCTGCTATCGGGTCGAGGTCGACATACAAAAAGCGCCAAAAATAAAGTACTGTACTGTTTAAAGCATGTTTGGGTTATTTATTTAAAGGGTCAAGGTGAAGAATTTTTTGTGTAGCTTATTTTTATTGTATTCCAAATTGATGATTAAAAATAAATTTCTTTTCCTAAAAATTTCTTTTCCTAATTCATTTGATATATTCACAGCTATGCAGGTCACCTCTGACTTGACTATCTACAAACAGACCAATTTAAAGAATGTGTATTATTTTACTTCTCATGTTTCAGTGACCATGTTTTTATCATGTGGAAACACCACGGCTACAACTGCAATGGCACATATAGTTTCCAACAAAATGATTTATTTAAATCCTATTGAATATTGACTGACAAATCACCAATTTTTCTACTTCAGCATAATGAAACAATGTTATTTATATTTTACAGCAGACTTGACCATGTGTTGGCATGAATTTATTAAAACCAATAGAATGATTTATTTTTAAAACTATTACTAAGACTACTACAGTACTACTAGCTACTAGCTTTCCCTTAGGAGTTAGGAAGGACTTGTTCATCTTAAAGATTTATTCATTTTCTAAAAATGGAGCTTCCCATTGCTGACTATCTGATGCAAGGTGACATAATTATACTGTTTAAGATTTAAATCCTGAAGAATCGTTGATGATTATTGATGTACAAATGATGGCTGTACAAATCATGGCTATCTATTTAATAAACTGTTTTAAGTCAGATAGTTATTTAGCTTATAGTTGTTTGATCAACAATGATAATTGATGTTTCATACTTTCAGATATATTCAAAAGGCCCAAAAGTGAAGAGGAGATTCTTGCCACTAAGAAGTTGTCCCTTTCAAATGAAATCATTTCTGGTTTATCTCAAACACAAGAACTTTTTGATACTTGTGTTCCAACCAATGAAGATATAGCAGATGAAAGATTGTCAGATACTGATATCAATGATGAAGGGTTAGATGAAAATGAAAATGCAAATGGAATCACCAGAGATAATGAAGATAGAACAGTGCCAACACTAGTAAGTAAGAAGGTCTATTCGACTTTCATTCTTAAATTGTTAAAATGGTCATTTTAAAAGCTTTATTGTTCAATGTCTAATAATCTGCAATTAAGATTTATTTTAAAGGAGCGCTTAATTAAGTAGGTTCTAAAGTATATTGTTTTATTATGTATTTTTTCAGGATTTTGAAGAAAGTGACGCTGAGGAACCTAATGATTTCGAAACATCCATCTTGAAATCGCCAGTGACCCCTGAACCCGACCTGTACATCAATGAAGAAAGCCTTGGTTTTGATAATCTGAAAACATTGAACATTATCACTCCCATAGAATCAACACAAGCATGTTTAGATGCTATCAAAACAAAGTTTTCTCCAATAAAAAGGAAAAGATCTATAGACAATGTGTTGGAGCCACTTGAATGTACTCAAAAGTTCTTTGATCTATCCCGACAGTACAAAGCATTGTCATGTGAGAGGAGAAAACTTATGTTTGGTGGAAAAGCTATCAATGAAGATGGATCATTTGAAGAATCCGGAGAGAGACCTCTAAGAAGAAAACTCTTTACTGAACCTGAGAATCTTCCCCAAAGGAAAAGGAGAGCCTTGAAAAGACTGCTGAGAGGACCAAGGAAGAAGATTTTGATCTGGAGCCATTTGAAGAAGCATGGAAGAAAGCTAAAACTCTTCAACGAGACAAAAACAGAATTTCAGGAGACACTCCTTGTGAGAAACAACAAGTCGTGAGTGATGTCACCTCTGCCACTCCCCACATTGTAGGAAATCCTTATGAAACTCCCCAAGAAAAAGTTGTGTGTAGTGCAGAGAGCAAAACAGGAGTTCAAAGAGGGAAAATCTCGCTGGAAAATGAAGGACTTCACGAAACTGATAGTTCTAGCCAGAAGGTGCCAGATATTGCTGAGGAATGTGTACTTGTTTCTGTGGAGTGTGACCCTTTACCTCAGGATATGGACTTTACCATTCCTGAAGTTGCTGTAATTGAAGAAGCTGTTACTCAAGACCACACTGGTCGGAATTTGGATGTTAAATCCTGCCTTAATAATGCTGTAGATACAGAAGATTGCTCTATGGGTGCTGTCGTTGAAATTGATGAAGTTAAAGTTGATCATGATGACATACCCTCAAAATTTGATGCAGAAAATGTCATGGAGGTAGTAATAGAAACTTCAAATAACACTGCTTTAGGTCCTGTTGTTGATGTTTCTGCCAATCAACTTCAATCAGTTGAGGGGGAAGCTGGTAATGTTACCCTTTCCTCGACCTCAATCGACGATAAAACTGAAGACATTGCTGCAGCACCGAAAGCTGAATGTGAACTGGAAGTTAGCACATCTGAGCCATCTGTTGATCCTCCCGTGGCTCACGATGGGGGCCGAGAGAAGGGGATTCCCGCTGATGAACGGGCGAACTCGAATAATCGTGAGACTGTGGGCAAGAAAAGTGGTCCTAATGGTACTGTATTGGACTCTGTGCTAGACGCTGCTGATAAGACGTCTCAACGGTTGGTAAATTTGGCCTTATTCTCATCCTTCATTCTTTGCTTTGCTCCGGTCTATAATAGTCAAAAAACAGAAATATTTTTTGTAATTATGTTATTTTGTTGCACGAAATTCTATTCCGATCTAGTTAGTCTGTAGCAAAGCAATTACGTTTCGAATAAAATTGCAGGTCACAGAAGAGAAAAACATGTGCAAGAAATCAATTCAATCCAGAAAACAGGATCTATAGAAAGATCAGTAAGTACTGAACAATTTCTTTTACTGAATTGCAACTCATTCGATCATTGACGTATATCGACACATTTGAGTGATGTTAGTGATGATTATTTCCACAATTGTCGATTAAATTGTGAATTGAATTATCTATTGTGTTCATGTTTAAGTGTGAATTCGCAGACGGAAGAATAAATTGAAGCTCCTCCAAATTCTTCTTTATCTAACTTCTTATTATAGGTATCTTACTAATTTTAACCCAGATCCTGAAGAACCTCCCGTAAACTGCCCGGAGATAGTGACTGAGCTATTCAAAGACACTGGATACCCAGCATCAGCTACTACTGCTGTGCCGTCCTACCCTCCTGAGATTTCAAGAGGTGGGCTGAAAAATAACTTTTTACTAATGTCTGTAGACTGTATGTCTGTTTAAGTGTAGCTGCTGTTTTTTAGTTTGCAATGGAAATTTTAATTTTTAAATGCTGAAAATTGCTCGTATTACCAGAGGATTATACTTGGGCCAAAAATGCTAAGAAGAATGTTTTGGTATTTTGAGTATTCATCAATCTGGAAAACTTCAAGGGACAGTCATGTCGCTATACTAATGATTAAGTCTCAAATCACGCTATTTCATCCTATTTCAGTGGTACCCATCCCCATTCCTGATGAGCCTGTGAAAAGAAGGAGTGGCGGTCTGACCAGAAGATCAGCAGCTCGATCATCCCTTCATCCCTACTTGATCAGAACACTCCTCACTCACGAGGAATAGAGACACTGGGGATATCAGGGATCCAAATGACTAAACGAGGGATATCAGGGATCTGCTACTAAACGAGGAATGGGTCTGCGAAAGATCCAGCCAGTCCTCGAGCGTAAGAAAAACTGCTTAATATCTGCATAGGGACTCATGACTGGGAAGGTGTTTTATGAACCCTTGTTAGACATCATCATTCTTCTCATCTTATTATTAACTCAAGGAAATTGATGAATTCATGCTGGTCTAAATCTGTGAAGAGCAGAAATATGAGTTTAATTTGATAAGTGAAGATGTATAGTTGTGGAAGATTTAAGCTGTGAAATAGAAGGGCGGAGTGTCCATTTACCAATTAATTAGGGTCGTATATGCCCTGATCGGTAACACAGTGTGAAGTAAATAGTACACTAGGTCTGAGAACGTTTTTTGGTAGTTCATAGGTCCGAGATGCACCGAAAAAAAAACTTTCCAAAATCGGAGTTGGGGAACCCCCATTTTTGAACCCCTTTTTCTCCGTAAAGGGGCATGAACTTCGAGCGACTATATCTCGGCTTCTAATTGAGATACAGAACTCAACAAATGCATTTAACTATGCACAATGAGCACATTATAGGGGGTAGAACGTGGTTTTGAGGTCGTACCTCTTTCCGTTCTTGAGTTATCGCCAAAAAAACCTTTTTAGCCCTACACGAATGGTCGAAATCGCCCCTTTGTCATAAATAAGAACTGAAGGTCTTACAGAACCTTACAAATACACCAGGCTGTGCAGAATGAGCACATCATGGGAGGTAGATCGTGGTTTTGAGGTCGGGCCTCTTTGTGTTCTCGAGTTATATCATCGAAAAAACCCTTTTACCCCAAGCAAATGGTTGAAATTACCCTTCTCGGGTAACGTGTTTTATTGAATCATTTCGTTCAAAACCCACGGTGGGGTACCCCTAAGGGCTATGAAATAAATATACTTATTAATGATGACAAAAACTGAATAAAGCAACCACATGATTCCTCGAAGGATTGGAATCAGTACTTTTTCGCCAGATTATTCCGTAATTCCTTGTAAAGTTGTGTAAGTTTACCTAGATATTACACACACGATTTTAATACTAAATGATCTTTTACCTCTACTGAACTCTTTTCTTTTCCTCCCCCTTCCCTCTAAACTGTGTTGCTCAGAAATCCAGAGTTCTGGGTGGCCCAACCTTGCAGTAATAACTTAGTAAGCTGTGAGGGTACGAAGGCCGAAACCCCTCCGTTTCCCTGCCTGCTGATGATATACCTACATTGCACTATTGCAGTATTTCCGTTATGATTGTAGTATACCCGTACACCTCTATTGATAAGACCTTGGACTAGGTTATTTTAATGATTACATGATATCATGATTTGTTAAATGAAAATATCTTAATTTTTCAATGTTCAGGTACTGAAATTTATTATCATAGTATAAGTATTACATCATTATGATGTCCGTGACAAAATTGTTTCCTTCATCTCTTTTTTTATTTTGAATATTTCACTTCTATTCCAAGTTCCAACAGCCACACGGCCAATGACATGAATCGAAGGATTCAAGTATAATCAAGCCAGTGACGGTTATTAAGGAAGTATAATAAGCGGTTACATGTCGAAGTGGTGACCGTATACCGCAACTTACATGGTCGAGGCGACAGCCGAGACTGTAAGTTGGATAATGGACGAGGCGTGCCGAGTTCATTATCGTAGGTATACGGTCACAGCTGAGATCATGGAACCGGATTATACCCCGACCGGAAACAGCTGGGACTGACTATTCTACGGCCAAACAACAGTATTTCTTCCCACTCGGGTCTGACGACCCTCGTCCGGATTCATCGCTTAAGTAGATTTTAGAGTGCTCCTTTATAAAATCAAATTTCATTTTTAGCTTTTTTGCACTATTATTCAGTGAAGACCGTATAACCAAACTTACACGGTCGCTAAAACAAGCTTGGGAGGGGTATAATCCATACTTTCTTCGCCCGAGACTTCGCTGCAATGGGCAGCTCCTCATTTAACGCTCCCGTACAGTTTCCTGTATGCTCGGCTAAGTGAACCGTCGGGTTGCATAGGCTCAAGACGAATTTTTCACCCTTAGCTCAGTGGCGCTGGACCAGAATCGAACCCCGGACCTTTCGATCTTGTGCTCAACTCGATACCACTACACCACTGGCCAATAGAATCATAGAGTAAAGAGACTGGTTTGATTCAAAATTGCAGCACGGGTGGAGCATATTTTTTAGAGATAAGAAGATTGAAGATTAATTAAAGCAGTTTTCAACCAATTTCTTACTTCTGGTAAGCCATCTATCCAATAATATGATTGTTTCGAAATGCAATAATAGGCATTATCGACCAATCACCAATTACTGACTCGAAGTTTGTCGTTATACTTTAGGCTGATCAAAAATTTATAATGTACTCATTCTGCATAGCCTGGCCTAGTGTATTTGTATAGTTCTGTAAGACCTTCAGTTCTCATTTACAGCAAAGGAGCAATTTTGGCCATTTGCAAGGGGCTAATTTAAAGGATTTATTTGGCGATAACTCGAGAAGGGAAAGAGGTACGACCTCAAGACCATGTTCTACCCCCCCATAATGTGCTCATTCTCCATAGCTTAGTGTATTTTCATAGTTCTGTAAGACCTTCAGTTCTTATTATTTATGACAAGGGGCAATTTTGGACATTTGCGTAGGGCTAAAAAAGGGTTTTATGGCAATAACTCGAGAAGTGGAAGAGGTACGACCTCAAAACCACGATCTACCCCCCATAATGTGCTTATTCTGCATAGCCTAGTATATTTGTTTAGTTCTGTAAGACCTTCAGTTCTTTTTTATGAAAAAGGGGCAATTTTGGCCATACGCGTAAGGCTAAAAAGGGTTTTTTTGGCGATAACTCAAGAACGGAAAGAGGTACGACCTCAAAACCACGTTCTACCCCCCATAATGTGCTCATTCTGCATAGCCTAGTGTATTTGTTTAGTTCTGTAAGACCTTCAGTTCTTTTTTATGAAAAAGGGGCAATTTTGGCCATATGCGTAGGGCTAAAAAGGGGTTTTTTGGCGATAACTCGAGAACGGAAAGAGGTAAGACCTCAAAACCACGTTCTACCCCCTATAATGTGCTCATTGTGCATAGTTTAATGCATTTGTTGAGTTCTGTATCTCAATTAGAAGCCGAGATATAGTCGCTCGAAGTTCATGCCCCTTTACGGAGAAAAAGGGGTTCAAAAATGGGGGTTCCCCAACTCCGATTTTGGAAAGTTTTTTTTCGGTGCATCTCGGACCTATGAACTACCAAAAAACGTTCTCAGACCTAGTGTACTATTTACTTCACACTGTGTTACAGTCCTACCCTTATTAAATCAAATAGTGACTACCGAGTGTTCTTAAAATTTTTATGACACTTTTGAGATCATCAAACCTTTGTTAATAGTCAAAATTTATTTGTACTGTGTACATTTATTTGAAATTGAACTGTTAATGATCAAATTTAATAACTACCCAGTAACTATAATAATCTAACTTTAAGTGTGAAAATAACTGTATAAACGAGGTTCTTTGCTCTATATGAAATGTATTTAACTTGGTTAATTGCTATACTTGTGTGAATACATTTATTGAATTGATTTATACCAATTATCATCGATTTTGCAATTTGTAACTGCAGTGTTTTTGTAATGTCATGTTTTGTTTTCATAACATCGAATATTAAACTTTTTGTAAATTTTTGTTTTGTATAATTTTTGTTTATTTTGAAGTGAAATGTTATTTGTTAACTTTAACATTTGCTATCTGTTAACTTTTACGTTTTAAGTTGAAGAAGTGACAGTGAACAATTTTTTTTGAGTTTTCTGCTAAAATAATACAATTTCACAACGATTCATGATTGTTATCATTATAATTGGAGAGTTTTAAATTATTTACAAAGCACAAAATTGTTGAGATGAATACCGAAACTCCAATAATTTTGATATCCTATTGCATTTCAACTTAATTGTGTCATAATTCATTAACAAGATATTTATTTTGATGATCATTTATTCGTTTGACTTCAAGTGACAATGAGAAAGTTTAAGACGTCGAACGTATTAAAGTATGCCATTTAATATTTTAGACCAGATTAACCGATAAAATCTACGCTTAAACTAATCTAAAGGGATTCCATAAATATGGAAAATTTGCCACGATCGGTCGCACAATTTCTCGCTGATTTCACGACTTGATGTATGGCGCGTAGTTTTTATCGATGTACATAACGCACTTTTTCAGCATTTACCTTGACATTAATTGCGCGCGGCGCACGCACCATCTTTATTTATAGGATCGCGCGCACTGTTTTTCATTGGTATTGGAAAGTTGCATTTGAAATTTTAAAAGTTCAAAGGAAAAAACGTGGGATAGGGTTCTTTAATTAAATTCGGTTAAATTAAACATGTAGATTCGTTCTAATCATGTTACAATCCACCCAAGGATTCTGAAACAAATATCCTTCAATTTACTAAATAGTTAGTCATTCTAAAGTCTATAACCCTTAGTAGGCCAAATTATTATTTCCCAGCATCGATAGGCCTGTGGATAAGAGGTTATATCTTAAATTAAGTAACACGCTATATACAAAACAATTTAAATTCAACGCATCGCCATGCCAATCCTCTGAAATTTGAAAATCTTCATAAATCAAAACTAAAAAAAGTTATGTACATATAAATTTTCCAATCATCAATAACCCGATCCATTTGTTATATGCTACATTCCTGATACAAATCTTTAATCAATTAATTACCCTGAGTGTACAGTTTAATTAAATATTTTAAGATGACTGAATCTTCAATTCGGTTCCTGAAAGAACTGCAAGGGTTAACTATCCATAGCCTTGTACAGTCTTGAAGGAACTGCATTTTTAGTAACAACTAATAAGTAATAACCTCTGTTTGGCACAGAGTCAGACATGTTCATTCTCCAAATCATTCTTTCCACGGTCTAATTTACACACAAATATAATTACTTAGAATAGATATAAAACATCAACAAGCAAAGTCTTACCTTCCGAAAAGGAAATTTCTCTGGTCACCATTGCTGACCTCTTTTGAAAGGTAAGAGCATAGTATAATGTCAGTTTTCAAACTGACATATTGGCAGTCAATTGACTTACCGTTAGCGTCTGATATTGTCAATAAACGACCGCTCGGTAATATCGAAGGCAGCAAAATTCTCTGAAACTTAATTACAAGCTTTGATATCGCCAATTTTGCACTTATTTACTCAACCCGTAGCTCACATCAAATGACGAATGTTTACCACTCCAGAGTCCATCACATTATAATGACGACATAGAAAACATCGTCACAAGATGACGACATAACGTCGTCACAAAACGACGACATGTCGACGTAACGTCGTCACAAAATTCGGCTGGTGACCGCCACCCCGGGGAGGTACCTGCCAAGCTCCATGGCCTGAACAAACTCCCATACCCCGGTCCGGGGGTCGAACCTCTCTACCGTCTCCAACCTTGGGAAACGAAGCAGTGAATAAAGACCGTAAATCTGTAACTGTTAACGGTTAGGTACGGTTTTTTGGGTTAGGATAAGGCTAAGGTTTGGATTTTGGGGTTAGCACTTAGCACACCGGGGTTCCCGGGTTCCCCTAACCAGGGGCGTCGCGCGCGCGTGATACTAGGGATCTGGTAAGAGCAAGGTCTAGGTCCGGGGTCGAACCTCCACCGTCTCTAACCTAGGGATTAGGATTATGATTATGGTTGGGTTAGGGTTTTGTAAGGGCTACGGTTAGCAAACCCCTCTCTACCGTCTCCAACCTTGAGAAATTGGTTTAGTTAGGGTTAGGTTAGTTTTAGGGTTAGATTTGCAGGTTTTGTTAGGGTAAAGGTGAGCACTTGGGTAGATGGACTTCTCCCATCCCTACCGCGCAACACTCGGAAATTTGGAGGGCCGCGAAAAAAAAGGCGTGCGCCGGAGGGTAGGGTAAAATCCTAATATGACTTAGGTTTTTGGTAATGGTATTTTGGAATTTAGGCTGCGCTTGGGTTTTGTCAGGGTAAGCGTTAGCACACCCCTGTGATTTTTAAATGTCAAATAGATAATACGCTGTCTATAATAATGTACCACTACCACCCATAAGCCATATGGCCATATGGGTAGAATTTGGGGTAAAACTGTAGAAGTTGGGATATGGGGCGGTGAATCTATGTTTAGAAAAACTCTCAGCCATTTATACCACCCACCACAGAGACATAAATCGCTGTCAAATGCACTTGTTCATAACTATAAGTTTATACGCCGTCGAAAGTAACACCACTACCACCCATAAGCCATCTAAGTACCTGGTGGAGCCGTCGTGTCCGCCCACCACGTAAAGCGACCCGTTGAGCGCCGTCAGGGCAGCGCCGCTCCGAGCTTTGTTCATCGTAGTGATCTGCGATGAACTTAGATGGGCCAAAGGAGTTCTAATATACCCGAATAACGGAAAAAAGGACAGGCAAAACCGAAATTTTCCTTATTTAGCTGCAGTCTGCAAAGTAACAAACAAGAGTAACCGTTTGAAACTTGCAGTAAATTTCTTCAATAACCTTAGACCCACCTTTTGCCAAATATTGAGTTCTGGGTCATAAGACTCGGCTGATTTGAGACCAGTTGCACCGTTGTAACCTCCCACTGCGTATATCTTGTTGCCTAAAGTCGTCACTGCCACGTCAGATCGCAACATTCCTGGAGTTAGAGAAGAGTTATTATGACTCCAAGGCTTATAATTCCTTAGGTTAGAAAACAGTTTCACGATTGAATCAAAAGTAAGGAAAGTGCATTATTCATAATTTATTGAGAATTATTCATCATATAACATTAGTTTTGTGATCAGGCAAAGCGCCAATTCCCGCCCTGGCCAGGGCGGTAACCCCCCGCGGTAAAAAGAAAACTGGCCAGGGGTATAAGTTAGAGATTTGAGTGTCACAGGGTGATATAATATATAATAATAATAATAATATATAATATCATGATAATTGGGACCCATCTTAAAACGATGAGATCTCAAGAACGGGAAATGGTAGAGCCATGATCGAGGTCACGTTTTGTTCATCTAAGATGGGATTGTGGATTAGGCTATGTGAGAAGGTCTGGTGACGTCATTATGACGCTATTATGACGTCATCTACTTAGCGAAATTTTTTAGCGGAAATAGACCATTTTCGAGTGCATTTTTCACCAAGAAGGAACGGAGATAGAGTTCTGATTTTTCGGAACAATTTTTAGCAAATTTATTGAGCTTTCAGAAAATCATATGGATTATTGGGTTATCTCGATTTTTCATCGAGATATAAGCGATTTTCTAAGGCACGGTGAAAAATCAATTTCCAAATTATAAGGCAACGAGTGAATTGTCAAGAACTGCGACTTATCTTGAGATGAGACCGGTCAAAGTCTGTTGTACTAAGGCGGAATTGTCTTAAAGGCTATATGGGACGTTGGTTTGAGCCTATTTGGGTGCTGTGATGACGTCATCAAAATCGCGTAAAACCACTAAAATAGCGTATTTTGCGATAGAAAGCTATTTTGCGCTACTTTGGACATCTCCAACTTAAGGAGTTTTCATCGGATTATGTTTTATTTTGATATGATACTTTTAAACCTTGCGATTTAGCTATAAAACGAGTTTCAGGGCGATCGGTCGAAGATTGTTGTCGTGCGAGGCTTCTAAATATTGAACTGCAAATTGATTGAAATTATGTTTATGACAAAAATTTGCATTTTAGTCCTATTCTGTGATACGATGGTGAACTAATAATGGTTTCTTCATGTATTGCAGTGACTAAATGTGGGAAATATACGATGAAATAGTGAATCACGTGAGTTCACGCGGACGTTTTGTAGAAATTAGGGATTCGAAGAAATTGATATTTACACGGGATTTTCGACTTGATTACATTGAAATGAGTTTAAATACGGCTAATGCACGTGAAATTAGATCTGGTTGCGATATTTTAACACGTGAGAACACACGGACGTTTTGTAGAAATTAGGGGATTTGAAGAAATTGACATTCGCACGGGATTTTCGACTTGGTTGAATTGAAATGAGCTCAAATACAACTAATGCACGTGAAATTAGATCTGGTTGCTATATTTTAGCACGTGAGTTCACGCGGACGATTTGTAGAAATTAAGAAATATATCAATTCTGGTAATTCCAAGTTAGAATAACGTAGTTTTGGACTTCGTCAGGGTCATTAATGTGGGTTAGACTTGCGTGTGGGCTAGTAATGTGGGTTCGGACTACGTGAGGGCAAGTTACGTGGGTTCAAACTGCCTTTGGGCAAGTAACATGGGTTCAAACTACGTACATGTGTCAAGATATCACCACCAAAACCGTTGGACGGTTGGTCTAGTAACCCCCCGCGGGTTTGGATGTGACAACGGAACCTGAAAAGAGACAAAATGGGCTGATCACATCCAAACCAGCGGGGGGTTACTAGACCAACCGTCCAACGGTTTTGGTGGTGTATTCTAATGGTAAGTTTACTGTTTAATTGCTGATAAATGGTTCGATAATCGATTCCCTGACTTTATAGTTAACTCTTCGAAGAAGAGCTCGACATAATGAAAAGGAGACACTCTCAATAGTAGATATTTATCTCCTTACCCATGTTAGCAACAGGTCTCCACTTCTGACTTGCCAGATCGAATCTCTCTACAACATTCAGACAAGCACATCCACTCCAGCCTCCTGAAAACAGTGTATTTAGAAGGAAAACAGTTAAAATTAAAGTTAAAGAGGTGTTTTTCCTTCTGTTTTGTTAAAAAAGTACATTATGAGTCTGTTTATGAGTCTCATGATAACTGATACTTCGAAATTCTTAATTCCTTCTGAGTAGTCTACTGTACACATATATTGTTAGCTCCATTTGTCAGCTCTATGACTAGACATGACTACGTGACTAGACACACCTCTCTAACCACTTCCTGAAAGTAATACCTAGAATTAAACCATCTGAATCGTATGGTTCTTCATATTCATTTCTGAGAAATATTTGGTAAAGAGTTCTAAGTTAGCGGTTCAGGACTAATTTCTATAACCATTCATTTTAATATGATAAAAACATTGGTATTGAAAAACCCCAAAAATTGGAATATACGTCTCAATACATAGTGTACTCTATAGATCATTTCATGGAACATGGACCCATATAAATTGACATTTCTATGTAGATGGTTAGACCTCAAGACAAATACCTTCTTATGCTGTCAGACCTGGGTGAGTTGACAGATTTAACGTTTCAATTTGGTATTTGACATCGATCCGAGTGAATTCGTGGGTGGTCGATATCATTTAAAGATCGTTTACAGCAATTTTCCCAGCGTTTTAACGAAAATATAAATGAAAGTTTTATAGTTGTGTACGTACATGTAACCGCTTATAACCTGTCAATATTTCAGTTTCTGAACATTCATAAAATGCGAGTGAACTTCGCCCGAATCGCCCCCGCGGCCCGCAGATTTAGATTTTAATTTGATTCGCCGTTCTCGTTAAATGCAAATTCCCAAGCAAACCACATAACTTTAACCAAATAATTAAATTTCGAGTCACGGACTGTCAAGGCTAGACAAGCCACATTAGACACAAGTCAGGTGACTTGAAGATCAAGAAAATATTTGACGTAATTCTGGTTAAGAGAAATGTCAAGGAAATTCAGAGGCATTTGTGCCTTCTGATGTTGGAATAATAAATTTTAATATTATAGGAACCAGAGTACAGATTCGAGGGGGCTAATACCGCTGTTAGTGGTTATGTAACCAGAATGGAGCCCCTAAAGTCATTAATATTAGAAGGAAGATTAAACCATAGTCCTGCTAAATCTTCGCCATGGGGACAGTGTGGCTTTGTCAGAAACGGATGCAAATCATAGAATTTGTAGACTATTCTAAGGCGTAATTCAATTCAGCTTTGTTTAAGGAAACACAAACCTCATACGCATAAATTTTGTAAAATTAAGAAATTCTTCACTGAATGGCTTGCTAGATTGTTTGGGGATTATTGGGTAACTTATCCAGTGTCAGAAGAAGCAAAAGCGGAGGGGTCATGCAACGCCTGACACTATTATAAATCCCGATTATAAGCCCAAATTCTACCGCGCAACAGAAAAGTTCGTACGTGAAATATTTATTTTGGCTGGAACCGCGCGCATGACCCATCGACAGAAAAACCACGGCGCAATCCAAAATCATTCTCAGAAGACCTTATTTCAGTAGAGGTTCTAGCCCAAAGGTGTCATGAATTGGATAGAGTTATGACAAAAATGCTAGAACAATTTCTATCTAATAGCCAATGTGCCAAGAATACTTCGAAGTGTACGGTAAGGCATTCCTTCAATTACTGATCATACATCTCCGCATATATTTTCCCACTGTGTCCTGTGACAGTTTTACCTATCACATTAAAGAAATACTGTCTACGAATTGAATGACCCCTTATTACCTATAGAATAGATTTGCCCGTCAAGGGTTGCTGCACCCAAACCCCTGCGCGGGTTTGCCATGGGTGTGACGGGTTTCCATTCCTTGCTACTCGGGTTGTAACACTCCACACTTTCCAGAGTCTGTTTCCCATCGTGTCCCCCTGCGAATGATTCCGAATCATTGTCAATGAATCATTTTTCTTCATAAATGAATAAAAATGGTTTCTGAAATCGAAGAACTGAAGAAATTCCATATTCCTTTTGATGTTTTTGAGGAACGTTCACCGTCCGGTCAAAACTAGAACGGACGTCTCCTGACAAGCAGTACCCCGTCAAATCTTGTCTTTCTCGACATTATAATATGAACCTGTCTGCCTAAATATTTAAGAGTTTGAACATGTCCAAAACACATATTTGTATACCTGTCAGAACAGATAGACTTGTTAGAACCTGTCAGCTAAAACTGGACAGGGGACCGCTTGTCTTAATGTGAGGCTAACGGTCTGACATTCATGCTTCAACAATCAACAATATTCAACGAAAATTTTAGCTGCCAATTTTATTGTCTGTCACAACAACAGGATAGCTACTTAGCTGAAATTCAAATTGAATATTGAAGACAAAACCAAGTTTAGATATTTTCATATATCTGATGATTATCTAACATAGCATAAGTCCGAAAAGCTTTTAGCCATTGACTGGTACCCTGGTCCGCTGTTTATGAACGGAAAGAGTTGCCGAGGAGCGGTCAGAGGACTGCTACTTTGCACTGGTATTTTAGTAAAAACATGATAAGACCAGACATAACCCCCCAATAGCGTAGATGAGTCCATCTAGCACAGTGACTGCATGCCCATCTCTGTTATAAGCCATGGCTGGTAACTCACACCATTCATCAGTTTGGGGGTCATAGCACTCCACTATGCTTAGTGAGTTAGTGTCGTTCAGTCCTGCGGGGAAAAAGAAGGTTCTAACTTTTATCGAATTAGTTATTCTGAGTATTGAGGGCCGTGATTGGGGCCCTGATTATTGTTCTTATTAGGGTCGTAATTAGGGAATTAATTAGACCTCACTGCTTACTAGTTACTCATACCAGCTAAACTCCTTACATGGAAGTTTTGTTGCAAGTACTTCGTTTGTATAGATGTTCAGTAGATGTTCACACTAACCCATCTTCTCAAACCATTTATCAAAATGTTGTCGATTGAAGAGAAACAGTAACTGCACCCCACCCTTTCGAGAATTTCTTACCGCGTACGTATGAGAAAAAACCGACGATTTCTAGGACCATCAATTGAATATTTGATAATTTCTAAACTCTTAAACCACTATATCTCCATTCTAAACTCTGACAATGACGTCATCCTAACTACCGCTCTCAGACGATCACTGTTCACTTCCCCGCCTCGTATATAGGGAGCTATATATCACTTATATTAAACATGATAAACTCAAAGACACATATTTATAATCATATTATTAACTTGGTACTACCACAGTCTCTTGTCAATGATGATAAACGGTAGGGCACGCCAGAGACACGGGAAGAATTAAACAGGGCGCAGATTAAAAGTCACCTCAGATTTGAAATGTGGTTGAGAGTGACGTCATTATCAGGGTTTAGAATGGTGTGTTATCGGTCTATTTCTTATTTTTGTGACCACACCAAGTTCAGATATACACAACCTCACAGCCGTGTTCATGAATAATATGAGCTAACCCGGTAACATTTATACATTAAATACAACGGAACCTGGTCTTAAAATGAAATAACGCGTCTTAAATCTTAATAATAAGCTCCAATTTGTTCAATGCAATGTTATATCATATTCAATGCCATGTAAGGAACAATATACGACTAAACGTCATCAATTCACCACAGTAAGTCAAGATAATGACATCTTCTCAGTCGACTATCTCTTGAACGCAACGCACGACTTAAATTTGATAATTTCAGCCGGATTATATAATTTTGAACGATGTACCTTGCCGTGGGCAATATTTTCTCAAGACCTTTTAAGATTTAATGGATTAAATGGCGAGCAGTTCACTGCGCTGTCTGTGCGTTGTTTGAAAGGGGAATGTTCTAGGTTAGACAGGATAAAATATTCGGTAGAGTTCGAGGAAAAATAATAAAACAAACGTATTCGCCCACGTTTTGGAATACTTTTCCGGGACCTGAGGGTATCTTATAGGAACTGATTCATGTGAAATCAGGATGTTGTTATTGATTTCGTGGTCAGTGCAAGATCTCTTAAATTAAAAGGGTTAGAGAGCAAAGGATAAAGTGTTTGGTCATCAAGCTATGAGAGAAACAGGGAATGCTTTTAGGAGGAATGATACTTCTAGATGTCCACTGATTTCGAGATATTATAAGCGATGCCAAGCCCCTAATTGTCTAAAAAATTGCGCATAAATCAACTAGTTCCAGACAAACTTCATAAATTCCCAGAACTGCCTAAGTCTATCAAATTATTAAGAATGAGGTTGTGTTTACTGTTTAGAAGGCGTTAAACTACCTACCTCCCAAAGCGTAGATGTAGCCATCCACAGAGGTCACACCGACCCCGTAACGCGGTGTTTTAATGGGGGCACACTTTGTCCAGTTGTCCGTGGAGTGATCGTATCTGAGAGGAAAGGAGGGTAAAATTTAATGACTAAAGGGTTTAGAGATAGGAAAAGGGGTGAAAGGTTTAGGAGTGGACTATAGAGCTAACTGTTGACTGTAAATAGAGTTAGAGTAGTGAGTGGACGAAGTGATTAATGATTAAATGGTTCCGCTTAGATGGTGGAAATTGTTAGATTTAATCGGGTTTTGGACACCTTTCTGCAGTTGTCTAATACGTTCCTGGTGTCTGGGAAAGATGTGGTTAGGGAAGGAGCTGTCGACTTCGTAAATTGTCATTTTGGTGGTAAGTTGTAATTAGGGGGAATTTCGTGGGTTAGACTGCGACTTTGCAGTTTGAATATTTAAAATTAAATCATTGAACTGCTCCAATATTTCATTTCATGACAAATAATTATTCCAGAACAGACTTAGAACAATCGACTAGTGGGAAATCCGTTGATAATTGACAAAAAAGGTAATGAAATTTGAATCACCTGTCACCTGAAATTAAATATTTTCAAATTGGCAGCCCACAGCATAGTGATTTTCATAATTGATCGAAAGTGCATTCCTAAAATGAATACACTTTGGTTTTACATAATTTTAAACGTAAGGAAGTTCAACGAACTTGAGCTAAATCTAATTCTACAATGCCCAGGAACTTCCAAAGATGGTTTAAAAGTTTAAAATGGACATCTTAATTTTCATTATTGGAATTTGGAAAGTTCTAATTATGAAAGTGGTTAGATTTTACAAGACTTAAACCCGCATACGAATACAGTACGCGAACTGCAACTTACTTCTCTACATTATTGAGTGCACCGACCCTGTATTTTCCTCCCACCACCACGATTACTTCTGTAGCACCGGGGGACCGTTTCTTAGTGCGACAATTCTGGATATACTCGTCTGCGGAAAAAAAAGTATACATTTCACAAAAATAACGCAGTTGATTTGGATATGACATGGCAATTTCTCTTAACGCGTTTGATTTTCTAGCTCTGCTTGTGGATATAAAATGGCATTTTCTCAGATCTGCTTGCGGCAGGATTAGCCAATTGACCCTTTAACTGAAGCTATATTCATATTCACACCGCATTGAATTCAAACCCTCACTTACCATCTTTCTGTCGTTCAGGTATCAGGTGATACCGCATGGCTTCTATCAGCAAGTCTTTGCACTGGGCATCTGCTTTTATCAGGGAATCTGACTCAACCTGAAACACAGGAGATAATAATAAGAAAGTAAGAACGAATAGTCCATTCTAAAAACCCTAACATTCCCTATACATTGTCGCTCTGCTAGTCCAATGTAGAATCATATTAGTTGAGGGAAAAGCCAGGATATAGCTGGAGCCAGGAGCATGCTATGCCTTATGCCTCAACTGTGTTACGACATTCAAGCCCTTCTCACGACTATAATTCACATAGAAGAGTATCATACGTCAGTGAAACACACTGCCCATTGCAAAGATACCCCATGACGAAGATGCGAGGAGGAGTGTAACAATACAATACATTATTCAAATCTCGTCAAATGACGAAACTCATTTGACGCTTCCCAAGCTCCACAATGGTCTCTGACGCACTCCTTTGAAGCATTTGCAATCCCTATGTGCACTCCCCACGGAGTCAAATTGCCACGCCTAGAAGAGAACTATAATCATCGTCTGATGTAATTTCTCAAGTTGGTGTAGAAATTGTGGTGCTATTTTCAGGAAAAAGGTGCGTCTGAAAAGTTAGATGACCAAAGTTCATTGAAAAAACTTCAGTTTCCTCCAAACTCTAGAAAGCAGAATTTGGAGGGTTAGAACTACACTCGATTAACCACTTTGCAGTTTACAGTATGATCCTACCATCACCAATTCACTACTTTCAATTGTATGATAATGCCGTCTTCAACTCGCTACTTTAACCCCTGATAATGACGTCATCAACCTACCACTTTAACCCCTGATAATGACGTCATCGACCCACCACTCTAACCCCTGATAATGACGTCACTCACCACATCGACGATGTATTCCTTATCGAGGAGGGGTAATCTGACTCTAGACAGGAGGTCGTAGGTGTACTGAGCTCTCTTAGGGTCGTGACGTAACCACTTCATAACCGCGTCATAGACCTGTTCCTCCCCCGTTACCTGGAGCATGGGTTTAAAACTAACTGGGTTGGCAAGTACGGGAGCCAAATTTGAGACCTCACGAACCCAGGATCCTTCAAATATTGGGTTATATTCACGGTGTGGGCTCCATCTTACTATCATTCTGCGCTAGGGTTATGATTGGAGGCGAACACATGTTTAGGATCCTACAGGCTCTGGCAATGTAAGCATCCCAATATTGAGTTTTTATCCAAAAAACTTTCGGCAAGGGTATGATCTCTCAGTATCCAAATTCATTTTTTTCAAACATCTTGAAAACATCTTGTGACGTCATGAACTCAATGACGTCAATAAATTGTCCTACAAAATGGCGAAGGGGGGGGGGATTTATGTACATATATTATGTTCAAAAAATATTGCATATTCGCACATAAACATACATAAATACAGTTAGATAATTGCATAATAGGTAACAAAACATATTTTCTTTCTAGTTCGTCTAAAGGTTGTGTACACAATACACATAGTACGCGGTTAGAATCTGAAATGAAGTCGTTATCAGGGTTAGAAATGGTGGATTGTTGACCACTTTCCGTACGCGTCATATTCAGTAGCTTAGCACTGAAAAGCTTAGGGGTAATGAGAGGTTAAAAAGAACTTTGGTTCCTTTCAACTTTGAGAATAGCTGTAATTCATGAGAATAAGATAAATGGGGAGTCTAAAACCAGAATATTCGCTCTGGTGGATTGGTGGAGCATGAAATTATATAATGGGTATTATTAGTAAAGCTTATAATACAAACATTTTCATAATATCATCTCCCAAAAATCTCCTGTTGAGATTTTTGAATTGTTCCCTCACCAGTAAGCTGTATTCCTCCTGGTCTGCAGCCTATTTATTGCAACTTAAAATTCTGGCAATGTTTGGAAGGGGGCTGGCGCCGTGCCGAAATCTTTATTTGCAACAAATTGAAACATAAATTCAATATCAATTAGGGGTGATCCAAATTCCAAACCCTCGTTCCAGAGTTCTCAGGTTACCACTTACCAGCAGCCATGAACAGCTTATAGTAAACAGTGCAGGGACACGAAGGCTTAAAACCCCAGATAACTGTTAGCTGGGGGAGCAAAATAAAAATTAATAAACATACATATCATCTCCTCAAAAATGTTCGAGTCCACCCATACAGTTTCAATTCGATTTACTGCGGTTCAGGACACGTGATATGGGCATTAAACAGTTACCTGCAACCCATCATCTAGATAGTAGTTACCTGCAACCTGTCATCCCCCACCAGGCTTATCAACTGCTCGAGACTCATCTCCACGAACTGGTCCCCCTGAGACACGGACAGGAAGTGTCGGCGAGTGTACCGCTCCGCCAAGTTCTGCAGTTCCGTGCAGTTGTGCGCACTCGCGAACTCCCGGAGCGCTGTGGAGTAGGAGACGATATTAGAAACAAATAAGCGGGAATTAAGCAAGAATTAAACGAGAAAAGCTCCCGTAGTGCTGCGAGAAAAAAGATTAGAGACGATAAAGCGGAATCAAGCGGGAAAAGAAGTTATTAGCGCAGTTGTGTGCGCTCCCGAATAAAGCATTGGAGCATTGGAAAGGCTTAAGCAGAATTGAGCGAAAATATTACATTTTCAGCCGAGAAAAAGTTCTTTTGGATTGACAATTGAGAGTCTAAAAAATCCCTGAATAACCATGAATTTGTAAATGCGTTTAAAATATTGCAACCCAACTTCATACCTGGAGAATCCATCAACAAACTTTCTAACTTTCAACCGTACTCGTACGATCAAGAAACCGAACAAAAAACGACGTGAAAAGTTTTACAATACCCACTGAAAGACATAAAGAAACAATATTGCCTAATAAAGTATAAACGCGTCAAATCTCCTTTATGTATATGATTTTATGAATAATTTTGTTTATATAGAATCAGAGAATTCCGAATACCTGTAGAAACGCACAATTTTATTGACATCATTTCGAAGAAAAAAGTTTGAATTGATCAAAATGAAACACAAAGCCCTAGCTGAAATATATGTCATATATATATAGCAAATTAATTTGCCTACATTCTAACATCACACGAAAGAAAGCACGACGATGAATATAAAAAATAATTGTGCATCTTGGTTTGAGGGTGATATATATGAACATTTATTTTATGACAAATGCCAGAGATTCCTATTAGATAATGTATGTTCAATAAACACCAATAAAAGAATATAAACCCTTACATATACCAAAATATATTGCAAGCACAGCATTGCACTGTCATGAGAGTTCCTTGTATGATTTAATATAAAATGACGTAACACATACGTGGGAAGCTATGTACGGGTTTGAGTACATAGTATAACTTAATACCACAATCCAAATATATTGGTACCAATGTAATATATGGCAAATTTGTTAATAGTATTAGATGGATTCAGTCTAGATCATTCTCGGTGTTATAATTAATCATGAAATTTAAAATTGTCAATTAATATGGTAGTGTATGTGTCTATTATAAGACCAAAGAGCCGTTGAGTCAAGTACGAAGTATTTAATGCCATGACAACAGCAAATCTAGTCAGCTACTTTTGACACCATACAGTATCACCAAACAATGTCAAACATTATATCGATTTCTAAACTATTACATCTTCTAATCAACAAGGCAGGTAAGAGATAAATGATTTGCTCCCAAACCACACTCACAGCAATCCTCCACAGGACACAGCAAACTATACCTGTTATGTGCAAATCCTATGCAAAGCTTAGCACATAATTTGCCTTAAATTCAGCTATGAATAATTCATAACTAAGGTCGATGTGATAATTTGCCATATTAATTATCCTCCATAGTGTGCAGATTGCATGCCTCAGCTTTTATTATATGCTGTATGATACTGTGATACATTGCAGAATATTGAACCACTGCTTTAAGAATCATAAAGCCAAGAAATAATTTATCTTTGCATCAAAGGGCTCAGAGGGTCTTACAAAACATGTGTCTAATTTATATGTGAGTCCGTGCAGTTTGTATGATCATGAATAAAAAGAATAACAGTGATGGCCTAATAATACATTGTAGATATCTCATTATCACACCACTACAAATAATTTCCACATCAAAACATGCAGTATGTATTATTTACCTATACAGTTTGAAGGATCAATCTGCCACTTGAGAAAGTCTGCACACTTATTGAAAACATCCTCAAAGTCAAGGAAGCAACTGGCTGATAGCAGAGATTGCACATTCTCTGTGTTAATTGTTATACAGTTCCTGAAGCATTGTGGATTGATAACATGGATATCTCATTAATACAAGTCCAAAAAAACAAAATGAAATTTTTGATTATGGGGAGGTGGATGGATTTTACTGATATCATAGTCTACTAACCCGTAAGTGAAGTCCAACAGGGAACTGACAGCAGCACACCCAAGATCTCTGAGATAGACTTCACCTGTTTATAAGCAGATTATAATATGTAATCACAAACCTTCAAACAGTTTATATGTCAAATGTTAGACAATTGGAATCACAAGTAATACTTTTAACATATCCTATTTCAAACCAATTTTGAAAAATTATGAAGCAAATCATTTGTCTTCATGCTATACATAGTGAAAGCAAATGAACATTATCGATACCCAGCCAAATTTTTCAAACCTGTGGTGGTCTCTTTGAATTCAGTCCCAAATGTAGCCCGAAAGTATCCACTTACTGCACATAACAAGGCCCTGTGAGCAGGGAATCTTTCCTCTTCTGAAAAACAATACAACTGTATAACTGAGAGGATGTCAGACCATGTGAAAAATATTCAATCAACTCAACTTAATTTCAACTCAACAGTTACTGAAATTAGTAACTTACCCACAATAAGAACACAATCACAGTGCTCTTCCCTCTTTCTCATAGCATCAAGATGTGATAAGATTGAACTGCAGTGCTTGGGGTCTACTTTCAAGTCAGCTTCATCTCTCAACATGTCTCAAAATTAGATATCAACTTGTTATGTCGTTATGAGAATCATACAATGACAGAGGTGTACATAACTTGAAATGCTACAACAAACTAAAAGCATCACAACAGATAGGTACACCTAATAAAGTAATGATCATTCCAGGTATATTAACCTATCAATTCTTTCCCAAAATGAATGGATTTAAAAGCTAGCCATTCATTGCGAATTTATCATACTGGAGTCGGTGTAAGGTATAATAATCAAAGAAATAGTTAGAATTAATTAATTAATATATCTAATACGCTCCTAATTGCGAGCCCAATGCACAAGTATACTTTAACAAAACGTCATCAAGCTAAATAAATGAACAATAAAATAAAATAGATGGCCCATTAAAAATGTAACGAAACAAGATTCAACCTTAGGAACTTACATGGAAATTGAAGAGCTTAGCATATTAACTGTTTAAGCTAACGCATCAATGAGAAACCCTAATTAATAAATAAATAAATTAGTAAAAAAGTTATCTAAATACATGATCTTAAATCATTTATCATAAAACATGCTTCAATATTCCTGAATGCATAGAAAATTGTCATCAAATACTGATTGTGAACATATTTGCTGCACTAGTGAATTGAACAAATATTTAATTTCAGTGTCTTTACTGAAAATAAGTTTCAAATGGAAGTTTACACCCCATGATTGCAGTTCAATGAGTTTTGATCGCAGTTTCAAAACATTGTCATCATACACATCACATTCGAACAGTTTATGAAACACTGAATCAGGAAGGGTCCCACACTCTAGACAGATAGGTACTTCAAGAGACTTATCATATTTTAAAACTGAGAAAGAAAAGTCCTGAAAACGAAGACAATGTCCATGAACAAAATCCATGACGTTTGTAGTAAAGTACCTAGAACAATTCCTTGAAACAAGAGGAAACTTGATGCAGTTGAATGAGCTAATCAATTCTTTGGCTTTTTCATTGACTTCCGTGTAAGGCTCTAGAGTATATGGGTCATTTTTTGTTAGATCCTCAATACCTCTCTTGATGTGCAGATCCCAAAGATGACTTCGATACTCCAGAATTTCATCCTTGTCATAATGTAGAGTTGTTAGGGGAATATTAAGAAGTGACAAGTTGTGTGTAGACTTTGGAGCTGTGGTAAGATTAGTTGCTTTTTCTGAACTTTGTCTTTTGAACATCAACCACTGCATGAATTTCTTGGCATATGATAGGTTGGACTCTATAAATTAAACATAGCACAGAAGCAAAGAAATAAACTATAATGTGCTCCTTCAATTGAACTGAATTGTAAGTTACATGAGTTTGAAACATGAACATTAATCTGGGACATGTTTTACTCAAAGTTCACTACCTTAGCCAATGCAGTTCAATTATTTTTTGATCAATAACACCACTGAACAAACTAAATAATCAAAATAAAACTTGCACTGTTTTACAACATTCTACACTAAATAAATAAATAAATATATTTAATATTTTAGCTCCAACAAAAGTTAGTTCATAGCATTAGGCGTCTCAAACAGAAGCCAAAGGATTCTTATGATGAAGCAAATTTTTAACATTATGCATCACAGCACAACTGGAATAAATTTGTAAACATCAGCTTATAGCCTCAAGCGATTCACGATTGCGACCCATTGCATTTCATTGTATCGAATGATGCGCGCGGCGCGTCATTCTCAATAAGTCGGGGCGCGTTTGTCTGACGTCGTCAGACCCATTATTTAAAATTTTAAATTTATTTATTCGCGCGTGCGAGGGGGTCAGGCAACGCCTGACAAGGGTGCGTGTGAGCGCGCAAAAAGGGCCAGGCAACGTCTGGCATTTTGACAGGCACTTGCTCTAAACGCTTGCCGCGCCGCGCACCCTGTGCGCGTAACCAGTGCACTAGTTAGGGCAAGCAAACACTCGTAGTGTGCCAACTTGCCTGGCTAAACACGTACATTTTTGTTTGCGTTGCATTGCGCCGCGCGGCGTATGGCATGGAATTGGAAACGCGCGGTACGTACACACACCTATGCGGGCTTAGAAACAACTTGCCACATGCTAGATGTCCCTGTTTTTTTTCGCGCGCGCTGCGCGCGTCTGTTCTCTATGCTCGCTCTGCACTCGCGCGTTTGCGCTTGCAAAACATAATCTACAACGTTATAGATTGGTATTCCTAAGCCCGCATAGGTGTGTGTACGTGCCGCGCGTTTCCATACGCTGCGCAATGCCGCGCGCTTCCCTACGTGCTGGAGAAGCGCGCCGCGCCGCGAGAGTCAAACAGGGATATACGTGTTAAACAAATGTCAGGGCAATGTCTTGTTGGCCGTTGACAGACCCTCGTGAGAATAAGCGCCGCGCGCGCATACTTACGAAATATGCTCATTTTTGTTGCGCTTATTGAGCTTAATTCATATACAATTCGTATCGACCACATCAAAACTGCTAATTTTGTCATTCTATAACCTTCCCACTGTCTGGTGATTATATTCTCCTAACGAAAGTTGTCGTTATGAGTGCAATCCAATGTCTTATCTATAAATCATTTGATCTAGTGAAAAAAGTCGTTGATTTAATTTGCTGTAGCTTTGCTGCTAGGATGTAGGAAAAATTCAACATCGGAATATATTTTATTTGATGTGCATCAGTGAAAGTTGGTCTATCTATATAATTGCAATTGAATATTGATAGTATCTTTTGATCTGTGGAGATTCATGATGTGAAGGAGAAGAAGAAGAGTGATAAGAAATATACTTACATCCTAAAGTGCAGTGTGATTGTGATACATGAATGTTTATAATAAATATTGATACATTATTACACCATTTCCATATTTAAACAAATACAGTCATCTCTTTGAAATCAAGCCACAGAACCATTTTAATATTTAAATAATAGAGAATGATGCAATTCGTTATGATGCAATTTGTCCAAGCAGCTATTATGCCAAGTGTTGGTTTATGCAAAGTGTGTTTCTCAACACAAATCCAGATTGAGACTGATTGAATAAAGTCTATCTGTCAATTCCGCTATTTAACTCACTAAGGTATGAATTATAGGTATGTTTAAATGGACTGAAAGGTAAAATGACTGAAAAAGATAATGAACCTGATCTTTCCCTTATTATACCACCAAAGCCTCATTGGAAAATCGAATTACCACCACTGTCTGCTGATGAATGGATAGAGTCACAGGGGTTTGGTGAATGGCCCTTACCTCCATCACAGATGGAGGTAAGTGACATAAAGTCCCAATTTCCAGACTTATTTTGTACCAAGGAAGAAATACTTACTCGATTTGTTGATGGTATTGAAATTGATACTGAGCCATATGACATTGTCGAAGAACAGATCAATAGTTTAGAGAAACGACTTTCTGAGTATTCTGAGATGCTTTTAGAACATAGGGAAAGAAAGGTGTCCTTATATGGTATAACTTGTGTACCAGAAGAGTTTGAAATTGGGAAAGGTTCTATAAATCAAGAAATTGTAAATAATGTCAAAATAAGGAAGCCTCAGCAACAAGAGCCAGAAGTTAACCAAGGTGGTGGGAGAGCTGGGATAATTCAGTATGCCTTGTTTCCAGGTTTTGATGAATGGGAACTGACACCACTTCCTCGGCAGATTGAAGCTCCTCATATACTAAACAAAGTTACCCAAGGTCTTGAAATTGACTCAAGCTTAGCCAAGATTTGGAAGAAATACTTTTTGTCTCAAGGGTCAGTTGCTTTACTTCAAGACATATTTTGGTGGGTTCTAATGGAGTGCTTCATTCCTGATAAGCAAGAGCAAGATCGACTTTATAACAGAATTGCTGACAGTTATGTTTCATTGTTTATGAATATTCCAGAGAAGTACAAAGATTTCATATTAAAGCATTATCCCTCAGCTCTTGCACAAAGTTTATATAGTACATTTTGTAGCATCTATACAAACTCACTAAAACATTTTGATGATGAATTCAAAACATTCTTATGTAATTTAACCTCAGAATGGATATGTGGAAGTACCCCACCACCATTACTATGGAAGAAGTGGCCATATCATTTATTAGAACCATCAAGTTCATCCAAAGAAGAAGAAGGTCGTAAATCAGGTTTAAAACTTCAACCCCAAGAGTCTGTTGTTGAAGAAGTTCCAATGTCACCTATATTCAATCAACAGAAAGCCATTGTAGAGTCCCACCCTGCTGGTCCTGGGCCCATTTTTGAAAGAGTTCAATTTAACCTGTTTGGAAGAAGCCCTCTTGTTACACACTATCTTGAAACTAGAAACTTGGGAAGGGATACACTTGCTCCTAAATTAGTATCACGGACTCAAATTGACAAAGTAGGGGCACAAGAACCAACCTATAGACAGATTATTCACCAGGCAAAGAAGGTATATGAAAACCTTGAAAAGCAGCATCAAAGAGCTATGAAACTTAGTGAGGCAGAGGGGAAGAAAATTCAGAAGCGTTATAAGGAAGAACTCATTGAACTGTCAGTTATTCAGAGGGAGCTGTTTAAAAGAAAAAATGAAGTCAGGGTATTGAGTGAAAGACTTATTGATTATCAGAATAGTGATCTTTATAACCAGCCAGGTACTTATACAAATATATTTGAACCATATATAGATCTATTCAAAGAGGAGATTGAACTTGAAAAGAAGGCCCAGATGTGATGCATTTGTTACCTAATGTTATCACTTTTTTGATTTTAATAAGCTTGTAGATAATATTTTGTATAAAACTCTCTCATATCAAAAGAGAGGACATAACTTAAGTAATCATATATATTGTCAATGTAGATTTTAAAAATCAAGACACCAACAGCACAGGCTATAGATGTTGGTGAAAAAGTGATTGACAATTGTATTTGATCTTGAACAGTGTATTTATTTCTTGGAACAGATTTGATAAGATTCTTGTTTATTTGCCAACAATTCATTAATTCATATTGCTCATATGCTATTATTGTCTATAATTATCCATCTGTGTGTTTCCAATTGATTGTTGTTGAAACTTCTATTGATTATCATGAGTTAGTTAATGATTAATTGATAATCCACTCTTTCACTCAGCAGTATGTTAACAATACAATGACTCCTCAATTGGTAACCAATGGATGCCTCTGAATTAGAAGTAGCTGAGAAACCAATTGTGACTAAAACCCTTGACATACCTGTGAACATCCTTGCTCAACCTGACACTGAAGATGAAACATGGTCCTGGGGCTTATCACCAAGAGTTTTACCTATTTCTAAAGGAGAACGAGAGACCAGTCCTCTTGTCAAAACCATTCCAGAAAGTGGACAGTTAGACAAGAAACATTCACAGCAATTACAGTTACTTCAGAATATTGAAGAAAAGTAAGGCAACTTTTCCATTAATTAATTTCTATTCTATCCAGGAATAAGACCATATTATATAAACATATAAGACTCGTCACATCTTTACCTTGTTTTAAAGTCATGATACTATGACTTTTTATAGTGATAGTATAATATCTAAGTTCTCTGATTATTTTCAGCATAGAGCCCGACATGTTCCTCCAAGTTGTCAAATGCCAAGATGTCCCTGAGATCACCATAAATCGACCCAGAACCCCACTTGCAAGGACAATATCGGAGCCTGTCAAGATCATCAAGTTGTATGTTCTAGTTTTTAACTGACTTTCAGTTTTTTGTCAGCATCATATTTGCTTGAAATTATAGTTTGTGTTTTTGTTTAATTGTAGCTTTCTTCAATTCAGGAAGCCTGACGAAAGTTTTATTGACGATCCTGGGACTTTCTTTGCTCCGAAATCTCGGGAGGGCGTCAAAGTCGGGGAACCAAAGGCAGTTGTAGTGAAAAGGGATATTGAACCACCACCTTCAGCAGTCAAGCCACAAACTGTTGCTAATCTGCATCACAGCAAGGTAACAACAGTAACTTATCAACTGATAGATAACTAGATAACCGATGTAATTGCTCATTAAACTTTCCTTTAACGTAATGGCTGTAGAGCCATCTCTAACTTAAGCCTATTCTTAGTAAGCAGTTCTTATCACTCTATATAATATTTCAATGCAAATGTTTCCATATCAGACTCTTGTGTTGAGGGGAGAAAACGAAAAGAAGAAGCCTAAACTAGCTCTTGTCAAACAGCTGGATAACGCTGTCAAGCCCAACTTCGCTGTTCGACAGGTACAACAGTCGCCTGTGGATTATTTCATTGTTTATAAATCTAAAATTCAAAGTATCAATCTAAAAATGAATATTTATCAAAAAGAATAAATATAATGATATAATTTTGCTGCAGCACAGTTTGTGGCTTTTATTGATTTGTTTATTTGAGCAATTGCACCACTTTTCTTCAGCCAAAAGCGGTGCCGGAAATAAGCAAGCCGAAGAAGTTCAAATCTGTACCTTTTGTTGTGCCTGAGCTTAGTTGTAAGGAGAGGAAGGATATAATGACACTCCCAGCACAAAAAGGATCCAAACTGGAAGCCCTTCAAAAGGTTCGTCGAATAGATCTTCTCATCGTACGCGCTATCAAACTTGTCATCAATGTGGATCAAAAATTATGCAGTTAAATCTAGCAATTTCTAATGAGAATAAGAAAGTCAAGAAAGAATCTAATTTCTAACCCCCTCAGCGGTTGCGTTACGATGCTCGGAAGTACGCGAAGTGTCACGTTAAGACGGGAAGTTCCTCTTCGGAGAGCAGTGAGGAGGAGTTTGAGGAAGAGGAAGAGGAGGAAGAGGAAGAGGAGAGTAGTGAGAACGAGAGGAAAGCTGCTGCTGCCGCTAAACAGAAAGGTGGGGACTAAGGAGTCGGTGAAATATTGCATAGTTTACATGATTGTCTTACTTGTTGCGATCAAATTTCATGGCTTCTTTGTTTCTTTGTTAGACATTTTATTATCTAGAACTGCTTATTCATTGGCCTTCCCAGCTAATTTTATTTCACCAAATGTGCTAAATTTCATGATCGACACTATCGCAGCTTTTGCCAGCAAAGTCACATCAATCATGCCAAAGCTAAAACTACACAAAGCACTTTACTTTCACGACTCTTCAATCAAAGGTTTATTGTACTCCTATATTTTGAGACATTCTTTACTGATAATTTTCATTCTCGTGATAATGATAAAGACCAATATTTTGGCAATATTCCATCATCACTTAATTCGCTTTTCACGCACAAATCGCTCACCAATCACATCACATAGGTACAAAAACCAAACAATGCCTGGACGAACTTATCCCTTTCGAGCAATGTCACCTCAAACGATACATGGATTCCACCGGGAAAATCAAAACTGTCGAAACAGCAAAACGCGCGAGTTTCGTTAAAGACGTCCGAAGACAGAGTTTCTTGGACATGACACGGCCAAAGCTGGATCAACTGGGAGGGTTTAGGAGGGATAGCAGATTAAAGTCTATTACGAGTTCGCAAAGTGGTGATAGTTGTAAGAGGCTTAGTCCGGAAAGGAATAATCTGCTGTCACCGGAGTACGATGGCAGGGGTAGTTCGATCATTTCATTAATGTTCATTTACAATCATTTTAATTTCAATCACACTTTTTCATTCAAATCATTATCAAGTGGCGCTGCTGAGTTGGACAGGATTTAAACTTGGCATCGCATGTTTTGCCGCGCTTTCGGAACGCAATGATACATTTATAACGTTGTAATTTATACAATAACATGGTTTCATGCAGTTGAAAATGTCACCCTAAAACCAACTCATTTCCAGCGGCCCCTGCCCCTGCGCCAGCACGACGCCGACCCTCTGCTTTCGCTCTTAAAGTCCGTGGGGCACTACAGGTCAACAAGAAGAAATCCCTGTTCAAAGCTATAGACGACACGATAGCAGAACATGACAGGCAACTCATAGCGGATATGCAGGCCAGAGGTACGTTATTATCTGTGCAGTTGATGTCTTTTTAAGAGGTTTTTAAGAGGTTTTTCAGAGGTCTTTCAGAGGTCTTTCAGAGGTTTTCAGAGGTCTTTCAGAGGTCTTTCAAAGGTCTTTTATAGTTTAAGGATTTATATTTTTAATTCGATTTCAAAACGAGAAAGCTAGGAAGCTTTCATTGTTATCATAATTCATATTGAGTTTGGTACGAGGGATTAATTCTACAACAATGGGATGCAATTCCTTGCCTCCTCTTGTCCAAGTCCTTGACTTTGATCCTGATTGGAGACAGTTCACACCATTGAGTGCGTCTTATGTATATCTTTTAATTAACATTTCCAGGTGTTGTAAAGACTGACAACAATGTGAAACCGGTCACAGGTGTGGACCTGTTTGTGTGAAACCAACTCAATTTAACCAAATATCCCTGTCTCAAAGCAATTGTTCTTGTCAAAAAACGACTTTTGATGTTTGATGTTTATTTTGATACCAAAAATCAATCACAAATGTGACTCATCGCTGCCCTTGTCCTGTTATTGTTTCCTATTATGATTAACTTATTAAGAATTTGTTTTATCTCAATTAATTTCTATAAAAAAAGATAAAAGAACGGGCAATATAAATCTGTGTGTTTGTGAACGCATGTACAGCATTACTTGTGCATGCAACCCAATAGTTTTTTTGTTGAAATTTAAACTCATCGGCCTCCGCTGAACTTAGTTCTTTAGTTACGAAGTCAAGAGAGACAAAAATTCCATTATATCAGCTGCTTTTATCTTGAAAAGAGCATCAGGTTGTTCTTGTTTTGAAATGTGAAACTTTGTTTCGAGAATCTTAAAAAAAGGTAATCCATAACCCTAGCGCCTACATGTACGGCATTTGAAATGTATAACTATTTTGGAAGAATCTCTAACCTAGTGCCAATCCCCACATCACCTCTTTCAGTCTCTCACCTCTTCCCTCCCCCAGGTGAGATATCAACCCCGATCGTGGCCCCCAGAAGTCGTCTGAGTCAGAGGAGCAGTGAGGGAACTTCACCTCAATCACGTGAACCCCTCACTAGCAGGTCACGTGATCAGCTAACCAGTAGATCACGTGATCAGATGACCAGCAGGTAGGTTATATGACTTAATATTTGATTGATAGATTCACCTGCCTGTAGTCCGCACAAACAAACTCGGTAATCTGAAAATGGTTCATTGATTCCGTATTATTTAATGTGTTTTCGGATAATTAGTGCTTCTTTGGAATAACATTGTTTGATTTCTAATAATTCCTGCAGGTCACGTGACATGAGTAAGGAGGGGGAGGATGATGAGAGTGATGTGAGTGTCACTGCTGAGGATCTCGAGATGTTCGACAGGTAGTTCACTTTGTTCCTTTTAGAACTTTAGAAGAACGTATTGGTATCTCTACCAGTCTTTCAGTATCTGTCCCATTTCCTTTTTTATAATCATCCTCTTCAGCTCTGAATCCGAGAAAATGGTTAAATTTGCTTTCATCTCGTTTATTTCATGCCCTATCCATCAGTTATTCCATCCTTGCCGCTTCCTTTAAAAGTTTAGACACGCCCCATCCTCTTATATCCCTATTTTACCCCTTTCAAACCCCATTCTCCCATGCCCGTTTGCACATCTCACCTTCCCAATTCTCTCATGCCCCTTTGCACATCTCACGTATCTAGCTACAGATGGGTGGACGGTGAGACCCCAACATTCAACACGTCAGACGAGCGGTCAGCCAGTGCTGAGCTCGCTAATGTCCTGGGAACTTATACGCTATCACGGACACCTTCCACTTCCAGGTAGGCAAGGTGGTGACGTCATTGTCATAGCCCAAAGTGGGGCGTTTGCGACAGCCCAATTTCTTGCGTGCTGGATTTGGTTCGATTCATATACTAGGGAGTAATATGTTACAGATTATACTTATTTTAATTTTAAGTGGTCTGAATATTACCAAATTCATCTATTCTATAAATATTAGTATTACTCAATTCAATGCTCCTCAAATTGTCTCTGTCTGCAATGAGCACACCTTGCAGTCCACTTAGAGCTACCTGCAGAATCATTTTATGAATTGGGGACTTAAAGCTTTAAACTTTAAAGTAACAGTTGAAATGTGATTACACTATCCCAAAAGATTGAAATATCATAGATATACGATGAAATGTCACCCCCTCTTTGTCCCACCATTGTTATCTCAAAACTCCGTTTTAAATTAAATTCAACGATAAATCTGTGATAAATTCTGATTTTCCTCTAATTTGCGACACTAATCCTCCTCAGGAAACGCAGTGTAGACTCGCCCGCCCCTAAAACCCTCGACCCAAGTGAGACCTGTCCTAGCAGCCTGCACCCTGAGAGCAGTGATCACATGACTTCTGTAGTGCCAGAGGAGGAGGAGGGAGATGTGAAGAGTGATAGGGAGTCTCTGCCTGAGGTAAGAAGAAGTGGGAAGAGTGATAGGTAGTATTTTCCTAAGGTTAGGAATACCGAAAAGTGGGAAGATAATCGAGAAATGCTGTTTTGGCTTATGCTCCTTTTGTCTTTTACCCACGCTTATGAATGTCCGAATTCCCTGAGCATAGATTTTATTCATTGGGTTGGAATCAGATTTCGAAGCAAGACAACCGAATATTATACAGATTAGAATAGCTCATGATTTTTACTCGTCTATCAGGGACGGCCAGGCAGCTTGGCGGAGTTCCTCTCTATGCCAAGCAGGGAGAGTCCTTTGTCCCGGTTACAACCCCACTCTGCCCTCTCACCGATGGGTAAGATTGAGTAATAACTTAGTAATCGCCATGTGACTGTGGTGATCATTTTAAATCATCCCATTTGTGATCTTCTCTCTTATCTCAGCTTTAATCATATCTGTTATCTCGCATGTTTCATCTCTCATCCCTTGTCTTATCCCTATTAACTCATTATTAACTCTATCAACTCGTATCTCTGTCAGACGAGGAAGAGCTGAGAAAGCACATGTCCTATGAAGATCCTACCTATGAAGATGTCCTGAATGTGACCGGCAAGAAAATGTCTCAACCTACAGCTGCACCAGGGTTGTTTTGCAACATTATTGCGAATTCTGATTATCGGTTTAATGCTCTAACTTTCTATTTATCATCAAAATTAAATTGTAGAATTTATGATAAATTTGTAATTTTAATAATAATTACCCATTTTACAGCTGATACCGAAGAGGAAGGTCCCGAAGAAGTAGCTCAAGTTCTATCAAAGCCCGACGTGACCCTACTCTCAACATGGGCAGTAACTGTTTATTAACTGAAAATGTTAGTGAGATGATGTAATGCTTTCATCTTTGTTGGATGTTTTCATTTCATATAATGATGCTTTCATTTCAACTGGATGCTTTCATTTCATACCATTTCATATGGACTGTTTCAAAATATCATCCTGAAAAGTTGAATTTCATCATATTAAAATATCCAGTATTTTTGTATCAATTTATCCGGTGGGACCACTAGATGGGGCCACTTCTTTTTCCGTACACTGCACACTGCAAGCAATCCAATGACACACACACGTACTCGTGAATGAGTCGTGATTAATGAGAAAAGAGTACAGCTTGTTTCACACAGAGACTGTGTGAAGATATTGTTTTGCGTGGGAACATGTTCAACTCAGGGTACCATATATCGATAAATTAATAGAATTCTAAGAAGCATCTGCTAGATCACTGATGTACTATAAACTTGAGGATGCTAACTTTATGCGTTGTTTTTATTGTTTCTAGGAACAATGAGAATAAAGTATAGCTTATTTTATGAGACTTCGCTTCGAAAAAGTTGTGGTAGTTTGGTAATGGTATAGTTTCGTTGGCCATTGTTATTATGTTCTTGAATCGCATTCTGTGTTCTAACTTCTTAACTTCATAAGCAATTGACTGCTCAATATCCCATACATGTCCACGATCTAACGTTACTTATAGATCTTCAGTTCACACATTTACATTTTACACGCAAGATCACAGGTGGCATCTCACATCTCAAAGAATTATAATCTCACTAAATCTTACGGTGGCGTGTCGAACTCCTACGTGCGCGGCTTTTCCATGCGTGGCGTAATCATACGCGGCTAACAGGCTGTTAATGACAGGCAGTGAACCGCGCACGATTACGCCGCGCATGAAAAAGTCGCGCACGTTTGAGCTCGACACACCCCTGCTATGATGCATATGATAGTATGAAATCACACTTTTTCCTGTGACTCCTCCTCCACAGGGCACCAGAAACAGAGAGCACCTCTAAACCCTTCTCAATCCACCACTTCTGTACGCTGGCAGTCCAGCCCCAACTACCTCGTGTACTGCACAATCTTACCAGGGCTGCTCACACTCAGCCAATGGATGTCACTGAGGACGATGTGCGGGTGAGTAATAGGAATAACTAGGGAGTGGGAAGGGGCTGGGAGTGGGAAGGGGCTGGGAGTGGGAATAATTAGGGAGTAGGAGTAATTAGGGAGTTGGAGAACAATTACAGAATAACTGGGTAATGATTGGAAGGATTTCGAAAAGGGGAAATGAAGTTGGACATGGATTGGAAGTTTGAATGAACTTCTAAAACCGCTGCAAGTTCAATGCTCAGATCATTAATAAAATTTCTTAACAACTACTGTCCCTGACCACTTCCCCTCTCAGTCGCACACGGAGCTATCCTGGTTCGAGGAGACGGCAGAGAAAACAGCACTGCCTGACAATGAGGAGGATGATGAGAATACCATGACAGTGGAGGGTGGCAAGGTTCCTTCTATCTCAGATAAAAAGTTAGTTACATTGTATCAGAATATTTAGATATTAGATACATCTGGATGAAATTTAATTTCTTCGAGATTTATCGCTTCATAAATAACTTTCTGTCTCCTTCAAATTCATGCCAAGATTTATTTTTCAATTCTCATTTGCCTCCAGTGCTCCAACGCTAACTTTTCTCCCAATTTCAGGTTATACTGGACCCCAGCACCCCCTAAAATGGACCTGCCACCCCTCTTCATCAAAACCCACCTGTTCCCGAAGTACGAGAGTGCAATAGCAAGTGCTCACCAGCAGGCACTAATTGATCAGGTTAAGTGACGGGGACAAAACTTACATTACTCGCACTATAATAAACGTATACGGTCAAATTTAGATTATATTTGAACTTGAAAACAAAAAGTCTACTATGTGAAATTCATAATCAAAAGATTCCCAATATTTGGGGATTTTTCAGCAGATTCTTCATGAGTTATGCTTCAGCATTTTGCAGGTAAACGATTCCAAAAAGTTTAAATTTTCATTGATGAAGTACAGCTCGTTTACTGACCGACTAAGTCCTTGCACCTTAATATTGTTCGAATGTAGCAGGCGTACGTTGACCACAGTTCCACTTCGGAGGAGATTACATCCAGTGAGGAAACAGATGAGGAAGATAGGAAACTCAGACAGAGGTAGCGCTGGAGAATTGTCATGGAACTCTATAGAATTGTTATGGAATTTATATCGAAAAAATTGATGATCGGTACCATCCCCAATTCAGAAAGTTCTGTGATGTTTTTAAGTTTTAAAATTAATATTTAACACTATTTAACTATGAAGTTTGCGCCTCCAATCTATTACAATATCTATAGACCTTTTGAACGGATCGTTTCAAAGTTTGTAATTCGAAAATAAACAAATAACTTCTTTTCAGAGTCCTGACGCGACGTCACGGGTCCGCTCAACCAATGAAGAGACGAAGTCGACAGTTGGAGGAGCTGGGTCCGGATAAGATAAAAGCGCGGACTTTCAGATTGTAAGTGAACAGTTCATCATGAATCACTTGCAATTTACAATCGAATGTCGATATTTTTATGCCAAAAAAAGGGCAGATTCAGTTTCACGGGTCGGGTGTGACATGCAAGGTTCTCAAAGCAAGAAAACATTATTTTGTAATACGTTCCACCTCACAGGAAGAGGCCGGGTTCAGCCCCCATCCTAACATCCACTGAAGCTCCTCCTAAGTACAAGTCAGACTACTACGCGTCCTATGGGGAGATGGAGCGGTATCACACCAACATGGGGATAGTGCAGGGCAAACTCTCAGAGCAGATTGACCAGGAGAAGGTAGGGGCCGAATAACTGATGTTTATTCACCTAGTAAAGTATCAAGCAGAATTTTAGTGGTCTGGTGCTCTTGATTCACATAGCTTAACTGGTATTTTATGGATCAATTGCTTTTTATTCATCGGTAATTGGAGTGAATATTGAAATCCAATCATTTCCTTTTTATTGAAAATTGCAATTGCAACAAAGTACAGAAAAAATCCTTGAAGTGACAAATCAGTCTCAGGAAAAGGACGAAGAGCCGGTAAAGTATGACAAGTTAGTGCGACCCTACCTCTCCAATCCGCTGGATAGCAGAGGCGTTCTCACCCTCAGTCCTTCCTTCAGTAAACTCCTGCCTATCAACCGGGGATCAGATGCCATGAGTAAGTCTGGGGCTGGAGGGGGGCCAGGGGGCTTTTCATCTTTTGAGTTTTCACGCACGACAAGCAAATCAATTATTACCTTATCAATGTCCACTCAATTTATATGATCTCTAGATCTGTAGATCCTATCTAGATATCTAAGGTTTTCTCTCAGATTCTCTCTAACCCTGCCTCTAACTTTGCTTCTAACTCTGCCTCTAAATTCTTTTCTAACTCTGCCTCTAAGCTCCCAGCCCCGCAGAGAAAGTGAAGATCTCTAAGAGTGAGCTGTGCGATGTCAAGGAATGTCTGCTGGAGAAGAGGGTGTTGAAGAGGTCTACTTCATCTCCGTGTGTACACGAACTTCCTGAGCTGAGGAAGAGGGCTGGCAGGTAACTCAAATCTTTGTGTTGTTCGTATAATTTGACCCTTGGCTTGCTTTACAAAGTTTTCATCGACTTCTCCTCATCTTCTCGATGAACATCTTAAATTCTCTAAACTTCTGAACATTAATTAGCCTTCTTCCTTTGAAGATTAATCGACACTTAGTTATGTGTTTATTAACCTCCCTCCTCCTCCTCCCAGCTGTAACGATCTGAGTGACACTTCCCCATCCTGGGAAACCTACTCCGCCACTACAGCTGCCCTCAGAGAAACACACTTACCTGTGTTCGCTCACAAGCTGGGGACAATCCTCAGTAAGGACATAGTCCTCCTTCATCAAATCATCAAGAAGGATCAGCCCGGTGAGTTGGTACTGAGGGAGTTGGAAGAGGTTGGATTTTTTTCAACTGATGAATCAAAATAACGACTTACATCATGAATTTCAAAACTATCAACCCAGTATCAAAACCATAAAGTCTCTAGACTTCTTCCCCATCTTTCACTTCAAATCTTTTACTTTCAAGTCTTTTACCTCCCTCATTTACTCATTTAGGACTTTTCTAACCCCTCCCCTTCAGGTCTCTACTCTGACCTCCTGAACGACGTCCACCGGTTGTCCTCCGAGATACAGAAAGGAGGAGATTATCTCTACTATAACCAGGCCCGGAGAGGGGCTCTGTACGTCAAGTTGGGAATGTTCAAAGAAGCTAGATCCGATCTGGACAGGTAAAAGAAGAGGGGCAGAATCTTTGGAAAATTAAAAAATCTACTGTACTTGATTTTTTCCCTGTTTTCGCGCTCTATAGAGATTGAAGGCATTGCTGATAAGTTAAAACTTGAAGTCATTGAGGTATATTTCAGTGCTATTGAAGGAATGCCTCAGATGGTTGACGCTTACTGGCACCGGCATCTGATTCATGTCACTCAGGTTTGATATTTTGATGTATGTTTGAACCATTGTGAACATGATAGCAGTGTCCTTTGAACATGATAGCAGTGTCCTTTGAACATGATAGCAGTGTCCTTTGAATAAACTTAACCTTGAATATTATCACCTTTGTCGCAATAGCAATGGCCTATATGAGAAGCCCCTCTGCTTCAATTCCTTGTTTATCATGCTTGAACATTCGAACAACTTTTGCAGGGTGATCTGAACACGGCTCTGAACGACCTGACTAACATTATCCGACACAACCAAGACCAGTCACGAGTCTACTTGGCTAGAGCTGAGATTTACCAGAAACAGGGAGATATCACGGGGGCTATTCTCAACTACAGTCAGGTAGGGCAGAATATCAATGCAATGATAGAGGGAAGGTTTTGTGACCGAGGCCAACGTCTCGATAAAACGATGAAAACCGAGGCCGAGTACTCGGCCTTCAATGGATTTTTATCAACTCCTTCTTCCAAGTTGTAACAAGGACTCATGATGAGATGAAAATGAATATATAGGAAATATTCACAGGAAACTACGGTTTTGTTCACACAGAAGTCAGACTCTAGAAAATATTTCTCAGGCTTTGAAGAGAGACTCAAGTAACGCAGAGACTTACTACAAACGTGCCGCGTTATTTGAGGAGAAAGGAGACATCTTATTGGCTCTTGAGGATTATACGGTAGCCAATAAGCTGTGCCCTAGCAATACCATTGCAATACTCAAGAAAGGGAAATACAACTTTGAGAGAGGGTAAATAGTGATTAAAAAGTTAGAAACAGTCTCATGAGAATTGCGTATTCTTGAGAATTTGTGCGGTATGTAACCTCTGAGAAGTGAAATTGAAAAAGTAAATTCTGAAATGTAACCTCGAACTTGCAATTAATCCCAATTAAACGTCAAAGTAACGAGCAATGTAACTTAGACGTAACCTCGAGCTTCGACTTTATCCCCATCTAATCTCTTCAACCCCTCTGTAGAGCGTACAGTGTGGCTGTGGCTGATTTCACTGCAATGTTGGAGCAGGAACCTTACAACAGCATCGCAAGGACTTATCGCGGACGAGCTCACGCTAAAATGGTACGCTATTAATCGGTGATCATATCTTTTTGTTAATTTTAACGAGAATCATTAAATGTGAAAATGGACAGCACCTCAGGATTAAATCAAAATTCTGCTCTTTTTCAAAACTACATTTTGATCTTAAAACCAGTCCGCCTCAATAATTTCATCTGACAACTTCCTGAGATGAGTACTTCCCGGATGTTCCTGTAAGGAGTCCAGGATCTTCCTCCAGTAGATAACCATTCCTCCTCTTCTTCAGGGGAAGTACACTAACGCATTGGAGGATCTGTCGAGTGCCATCCACCTGTCTCCAACGAACCACCTGCCTTTCTACCACAGAGCTGTGTTGTTGAGGAAGGAGAACCCTAAACGATCCCTGCAGGTGAGGGCGTGGGGTTTGATCTTTCGATCATCATCCCGAATCCCGATTAAAATTGGCAAAACGTTATTTTGTCCTCCATCAGTTATTTATGTTTGTGGAAATGAAGGCTGCATTTAGATAACAGCTAATAAAATTTTCTGATCTTTGTAAACTCCCAGGACTTCTCGGTGTCCATCATGCTGAATCCAACTGTGGAGAACTACAAGGCATTCCTTCACAGGGGAATCGTCTACGCTGAGTTACAGAGGTAAATCATTTTTTAAGAAAAAAGACGAAATTGCTCTTTTAAGACGTGCTCAATGAATCGTTTTTTCGTGCATCGCTCATTATATTAAAAAATCAAAAAAGGTATCTTAATCAAGCCACTTCCCCTTTACCTACTACTCTACTAATCGAATCCTGCTCCTGCATTACCTGCTACTCAAATCACACTACCCTCCATCAGATACGACGAGGCTGTTCCTGATTTTGAAGCGGTGGTGGAACTGGACTGGAACAACGTTGAGGCCCACATCAACCTCGGTCTAGTGTGTATGATGCATCTCAAACAATACAAGAGGTAAGAGAGTAAGAGGACTAAGGATGGAATTGGGAAATAATTTGATAGGTAGCCACACGGAATCCAAATCAGTTTCACGCGTTAAAGCGCGACTGACCTCTCAACTGAATTAAAATCTACTGAGCTCCTGACTGGAGCTGATCAAGAAGTAGCTAAGCAGTTTGATATTCCCCCTTGACCAATAATTTAAAAGAATCTCCTTGAATCTTCACCCTTATATTTGTTGCAGGGCTATCAGGTGTTTCGGGGCTGCTATTGACAAAAAGAGGGGAGGAAATAACCGGTTTTACATTCCTATTTGACCCTTTGGAAATGATTTAATCTTCACCATCACCCTCACATTTCTATTTTCTTGCAGGGCTATCAGGTGTTTCGGGGCTGCTATTGACGTGGACGCTACCAATCACAGAGCTTACATCTGTAGGGGGGACGCTAATAGGTCAATCAAGAAACTTAACGCAGCTCTAATTGACTACACGCGAGCTAGTGAGTTATTGATTTAAGAATTCAAAAGAAAACTTCTTTTCCAACGTTAAAACTTTATTAAATCTTCAAGAAAATCAACATTATAACTACAATCCCACTAGAAACTTGATCACTCAGAATTCGTAAGAATTCTCCTCCTCCTTTGTCCACGGGAACTTCTTGGGATGAGTGACAATCTCCACGTTCGCCTCGGGATTAATGACGTTGTACTCGGGATCCACCATGGTAACTGCCGGGATGAACTTCTGCTGGGTCAGCTGGAACATGGCCACGCCCCGCGTGTCCTTCTCCGCCCACTGCAGCCTGATCCAGGGCATGTGGGTGAAGTAGGAGTCCGCCGCCTCTTCCACCCGGTCCCTCGTGACCCAGATCACTTGCCAGTTGTCTGCCTCGTGGATCTGCTTGTACACTTCCACCAGTTTGGGGGTGTACGCCTGGCAGTCAGGACACCACGAGGCTCCGAAGTAGAGACCGAGGTATTTGCCGGACAGGTCGGAGAGGGTAACGTTGTTACCGGATCTGTCAGTGTAGGTGGTGTCAAGGAGGGTTCTGATGTTGAGAAGGGCGTGGCAGGAGGGGAGGAGGAGGAGGAGGAGAGGGAGCAGGAGGAAAGAGGTCGTCATCTTTAGAAAATTTCAAACAGATTCTTCAGAAAAATCCAAACAGCTAATTCAAAACAGAAATGTCAGAAAATGAGGTGCAGCGTCGTGCGAAGCAAAGAACCGCTCAGGGAAAGCTTGAAAGGGTCTTGTACTTTCCAGGAATTATCTTAACCAGAGAGTATATGTTAATTCTATCAAAACGTTGGACCTTGCACCTGTTATTCGAAACTGAGGGAGACCCATGTGACTCATGGCTGAATAAGTGGAATGCAATTAGAAATTTAATTGTAGCATCCAGATAACCGGTTTAGTGGGACGATAAAGCGATAAGGAAAGTACCATTGTTTGAAACATAACACAATTCTGCAATTGAGCAATTGGACGCAAAGTTTCAAAACAAGATTAGAAGGTACATGACGATGACAATATGTTTATGATGACTCGGTTCAATGACACGGTTCTTTAATGACACGGTTTAATGGTTGCAACATAGGCCTATCAGATCATTAAACTATAAGCTTCAAAAAGCGTTTAGTCAAAACCTTCAAACTTCTTAGTTCATTTAGCCACTTTGAATCCAAGGAACTTGTTTAGAACATGTAGTTGGAACAATGCCATGTACATTGTACAATGTACATGTTCTACATACTCACGTGTCATCCACAACACGTGATTTCCAAAACAAGGGTAACGACAAGGTTGCTGACTAGGATTGCGACGGGGAAATCACTTAAAGGAATATGAACTTTCAATATAGAACTACTCACCCTTCAGTTTCAAATAACATGCATTTGGTTATATTGAAAAAACTAAAACACACACTAAACACTAAACATATTTCTTTTGAAGCTATTCTCTCCCTGAACGGTCCATTGTTTCGCACGACGCTGCACTTCATTTGCTGAGGTCTCTGTTTCGTAATTTGCTGAAGTTTCTGGTGGGAATTTGCTGCTTGAATTTTGGTGAGGTTTCTGTTTGAAATTGCTTAAGATGTCGACCTGTTTGCTCCTCCTCCTCCTCCTCCTCCTCCCCTCCTGCCACGCCCTTCTCAACATCAGATCCCTCCTTGAAACCACCTACACTGACAGATCCGGTAACAACGTCACCCTCTCCGACCTTTCTGGCAAATACCTCGGTCTCTATTTCGGAGCCTCGTGGTGTCCTGACTGCCAGGTAGTTAACTCGACAGGTTACGATTTCTCAATAAATCGACGGTGACGGTTTCGGTTTCGGTGGGCTGAAAACGCCCTGTTAACCGTTACTTCGGTTTTGCTTCGGTTAGCTGTACGTTTCCCTAAACGGTCAATTGCAAAATCAAAATATTCGGTCAGGGTTTTGGTTGGCTAAAAACGCCCGGTTAACCGGTATTTCAGTTTCGGTTAACCGACCATTTCCTACTGCCAGGCGTACACCCCCAAACTGGTGGAAGTGTACAAGCAGATCCACGAGGCAGACAACTGGCAAGTGATCTGGGTCACGAGGGACCGGGTGGAAGAGGCGGCGGACTCCTACTTCACCCACATGCCCTGGATCAGGCTGCAGTGGGCGGAGAAGGACACGCGGGGCGTGGCCATGTTCCAGCTGACCCAGCAGAAGTTCATACCGGCTGTTACCATGGTGGATCCCGAGTACAACGTCATTAATCCCGAGGCGAACGTGGAGATTGTCACTCATCCCAAGAAGTTCCCGTGGACAAAGGAGGAGGAGAATTCTTACGAATTCTAATTAAAATCTAGTGAATTCTGATTTACCAAGCTTTTTGTGGGATTGTTATTATAATTTTGATTTACTTGAAGTTTTAAATTCAATGCTTATTAAAGAGTTAACAGGTTTTTTATTTGTCTGAAAAATTGACAATTCAATTCATTCGAACTCTTGAAATCCAAGACATTATTTATTACAAATCTTAAAAGTTCCAAGAGGACTGAGGAAGTAGGAATCAATGCTTCCTGAAAAGTTGAAATGTAAAATTTCGTTCTTCCAGTTCATCTGAGACCGGACATAGCACGATACTACCTGTACCGAGGCAAACTGTTGCTGGAGATGGGAAACCTGGACCAAGCTGCCCAACACATCAAGTAATGAATGAAATTCTGTCCCTGTTTCTGTGCCTGTTTCTCTGTTTTGTTGTCTCTTTCAGTATCTGTTTCTGTTTCTGTACGTGTTTCTGTTCGTTGTCTGTCCTGTTTCTATATCTGTATCTGTTCCTTTGTCTGTTTCTGTGTCTGTTTCCCTTTTGGAATCTGTCTGTTTACTTGTCTCGTGGCTATTTTGTTTTATTTAAAGGGCTTTGTTATGTAAGTTAATATATAAGAGTAACTTAATAATACTTAGCAGGATCTAAATTAATAAAGGTACATTCTAAAACCACTGCAGGCTGCTGGGTAGGTATACATTAAAATAGCCTCATTGCTCGCACATTCTTTGAGTTAAGTTACATTGCCATTGGCAACCAGTCTGATGCACCTTATGCAATTCTTAGGTGTTTGGGTGTCTGTATGTATGTACGTGTCTGTATGCTGGTTTGTCTGTCATGATGTCTGACACTTCTTACGTCTGTTTGCAACCCAGGTATATTGGATCATCGTCGTCAGGACAAGTACCTAAATGGACTCAAATTTCAAAGGTGGTGGTTATATTAATCTAAAATTCCGATCAAGTTTTAATTTATTCAAGTTTCGTTGTTTTAGCGTTGCATCGCTGGATTATACAGTGTACATGTAGGTTTGTGTGTTGTAGTGTTTGTTTTTGAATGATCAGGCAATAATTTGAATTAGTTCTATGTCAATCAGTGTTACTCTGTCACTTGTATTGTATCTGTACGTCGTAACATTGTTTGGTGCATTAAGTATGTCTATGTTGATCACGTCTCGTAAAAATCTCCCAATGAAATCTGTGTCCTACTTATGGTCTGGGAATCAACTCAAAAATGAGTTTCATCAATTCACCATTGCTCTTTCTCATATTAAACATCTCTTCGCCATCCTCATCTCAATCATAATAAGATCTGCCCAACTAAACAGGAAGGTCAGATATTTTTGCTTTATCGATTAACTCTGTGCAATGATAAATTTAGAACACCAACTGTAAGTAGAATAAATAAGCTTTTCCAAATGTTACTATACTGGTTTTTTACACTGAACTTCATACTCATAACGATAATAAACCCTAATCTACTTAACCCCTGGCCCACGATCAAATCAAAATGTGCAGACAAGACCATTAAAGATCTTTTACAACAATGTCCAGGGTCTGATCATACCAAGAGATCTTAAACTGAGTCACCACCTTTGAACATGAAAAAACTTTATGAACTCCAAAGTTTCATTTTTGAGCATAAGCCTGATATAGTCATTTTGAATGAGACGTGGACAAAGCCATCCATATTAGACTCGGAAATCCTCCCTGAAAACAGTTACAAAATACTACGTTGTGACCGTTCTGGAAAAACGCATCCCTTTGATCCAGCACAGCCCAAAAAATTCAGAAAAAATGGTGGAGGTGTGCTGATTGCACACAGAAAAGATATAAGTCTAGAATCTACTCAGGTCGGCTTCATCAAAATTCAAGCTGAAATTCTTACTGTTAACTTTAAACTTCCGACTGGAAAGCGTTTCAGTCTGTCCACTTTTTATAGGGTAGGGACACTGGGTGTCGAAAATTTTGACTTGATCAAAAGTTACCTCACGACCTTAGCCAGTAAAAAGAAATTAGACAAGCACCTCCTTATTGGAGATCTAAATTTTCCTGAAGTTCGCTGGCCAGATAGTTCTACAACAGTTGAACTGCATCAAAAATTTTTGGAATTATTCATGAATGAACTTGATCATACCCAGTTGATAAACTTGCCTACGCATAAAAATGGAAATATTCTGGATCTTCTATTTACGAATGTACCTGACTTAGTAAGTGAGATAATAGTCCTAGATAAAGACAAAGCTTGTGCATCTGACCACTTTGCTATTCAATTCAATTTAAAATTAGATGTATCCCTCAAGAAAACTGTCAAGCGTAAAGTTTTTGACTATAGTAAAGCTGACTGGAAAAGTATAAATTTTGAACTAAAGAAAGTTGATTGGGATAACGTCGGAAATCAGGATCCACATATATCTTGGCCAAAGTTCAAACTATTTTAACTGACACTTGTGATAAATATATACCGAAAAAATCAATGAAATATCAGTTCCAGCCTCCTTGGTTTTTGACACTGACTGCGATAAAATTTTAAAAGATAAAGAAAAATGGAGAGCTAGAGCTAACTCTGAGTCAGGTACAGAAGAAGACCACGGAATGTTTCGTAAGTCTCGAACTAAATTCAAAAAGCCATGGACGAAAAATGCGTCTTAATGTAGTAGATGAAACTGATCCCTCTGTTTCTAAAAATTCTGGAAATATGTTAAATCTAAGTTCAAATCGACGCGTATTCCTGAAACCGTGAATTACAAAAATCGTTTTAGAACGAAGCCCATTGATCAAGCTAACTGTTTAATGAATTTTTCTTTGAACAGTTCTGCGAGGAAAGTTATTATGATATTGACATGTGACATGTGTTCCAACAACCATTTTATCGACTTAAATTCCACAGTCTTGATATCATGTTACTACTTAAGGAGGTAAATTCCTCAAAAAGCTGCTGGTCCTGATGGAATTCATGGTATGCAGTTGAAAATTGTGCTGCATCACTGGCCAAGCCCCTTGCTTCAATTTTCAATATAGCATACATAACTGGTTGCATACCCGCAGAATGGAAATTAGCCTCGATTGTACCTGTACACATAAGAAAGGGGATAAAGGTATGGTCGAAAATTATAGGCCTATATCACTCACATCTCTTATTATGAAGGTATTTGGAAAAATGTATCCGAAAAGAGCTTTTTCTTGCATGTGAACCCTTCCTTGACTCAAGGCAACATGGGTTTATCAATGGTAAGTCCTGCACAACGCAATTAATACCATTTATGACCTTGCCACTGGCCTCAATGATAAAGCAAAGATGGATATAATTTACTTTGATTTTGCTAAGGCCTTTGATAGTGTGTCTCACGACCTGATTCTCAAGAAGCTTAAGGAAAAGTTCAAAATAGATGAAGCTTGATGCTGCCGTTTCATAAAGTCATATCTTCAGGACCGGCAGCAGGAAGTTATCATAGGAGGTTTCAAGTCAGGGGGTCCTACCCGTAAAATCAGGTGTACCACAGGGCTCTATTTTAGGCCCATTGTTGTTTGTTATCTTCATAAATGACATGTTTAATTGTATTTCAGATGGCACAAACATCACCTCTATGCAGATGACACTAAGATCTGGAGAGGGAAATATATATCTCAGAGGATCATTTTGCACTTCAAAGTATTAATAATCTAAATGATTGGTCCATAGCCAATAAAATGAAATTCCATCCTTCTAAGTGTAAGGTAACTATCTGTTTCAATCAACGAAATATATTGCATAACTTACCTTTCACGATATTCATATACAAACTTGGTAATGTATTCATTGACTACACTCAGTCACAGGTAGATTTAGGAGCCACTGTACAAACTACTGGCTTCACTGGACTGGAACAATGAAATAAACTCAGTAAACGTGCAAGTTCAAAGCTTGCACTTCTCATACGTACATGTCATTTCACATCCAACAGGACAAAAAGGGCATTTTATCTGTTGTTCTGATCAATATTTGAACACTGCTCGGTTATATGGCACCCTATCCAGCAAAAATCAGTTACATAAATTTGAGTCTATCCAAAAGAAGGCCATTAAATGGATAAATGGACAACCATTTGATCATTATAGTGATGCAGTTTATACTGAGAAACTTAAAGAATTAGATATATTGCCTCTTAAAATCAAATTTGCTCTGAATGACTTGTTATTGTTCTTTCAAATTATCAATAGATTGATGCCTATTGATTTACCACCTCAATTTTCGATAACTAAGCCTCATGATGTGAGATTAACGAGAAAAACTTCAGCAATTATTGACAGTACTAGTTTTACTTGCCATCAAATGCGACATAAAGCCGCACTGTGATAGCTTTAGAAATAGTTTCTTTATAGGACCATGGTATGAATAACATACCATGTGAAATTAGGCTAGATAAATCTTTAGCTGTTTTCAAATGTAAGTACGTAATTTTCTTTTTGTCAGTGACCTAGATTGGCCTGATTAAAAACTGATAAAACTGCAGGCATGAATATTTTAATGGCCCCAGGGATTGTCTAGTCGTCAGTATCATCTTGGGTCACATTCAAGTATGTATTTAAATGATATGATCGTACATTTTATGTGTGATCTTGCAGCTGTTGCTAGTTTTCAATGGATAAAGCTATTTTAATATTTCAATATTGCAGAGTATAATCCAAATACTCCATTTCAACTTTGACATTATAACTCTTAAAAGGACTACATAACTTAATCTTATATCGAATGAAGTGATGAAAGCCAAAATTATGAGCATTTACTGTTTCAATCAATGTTTATTAAATTGAATAATTCTAATTTTTTTACTTCTAATTCATTAACTTATTAATATTTAAATATCTTAAAGGTTATAACTGGACAAATTATATTTTGAACTTTTGCTTTTAGTCTTTGCCTACCACACAGTATGAGCCTAAGTTACAAATTAACCGATATTATTAGCATATCATATGTTTTGATTGTTGGTTTGTCAGGCCCTGCTCTTATTACGGTTTCATACTGTGTTGCAGGTTTAGCCTCAATTTTGGGGGTTATTTTATAATATTTTATCAGATATTATCCCAGATGATATTGTAAGATAATTCTATTTAATTGAAATTTTGAAATAAAAAAAAAATGCTTCTCCGATACTTCCATGGTTAACTTTACCTACAAAAAAATGTTGAATTGATAAAATCATTTCAAATAATTATATTGATCATTGAACATTTTCAATCATCAATCAAACAGCTCATCAAATACATAATTTCGTTGTCCAACACTCATAGTCCAATAACATGCAATCAAGTCAAGCAGAAGTGTATTTGACTGACTTCATTCTAATATCACCGTTGATTGAGATGCATAATATTGAGTTACAGAGTCTCAAAGGATCGTGTGTTCAACACACTTCGTGTTTAAAATGTAAGATGCGTGCTGTTGCTGCTGTAGCTTTTAAGCATATCAATGTTTCGACGTTTAGCTTGAATTTATATTTTAGTTGCCTTCCAAGTTAAATCTTTGTATTCCGTTTGGCAGTTTGCTAAGGATATAAGTTTTGAGTCTAATTAATCTTCCACATGCTGCTTTTCCAATTGCAACAGTTTCCTTTCCCAAGTAAAATATCTGAATTCTATCCAAATTATTTCCTTGTGTTTATTAATTTATCAGTTCCTTGTGTTTATTAATGTCTTAGTGTCCGTTTAGCATGTCAAGATGGTACAAAAGAAGTCCCGAAGTCACCCGAGGTGTAACCTGGAGGAACAACAGCTCCGTAAACTGATGTACAGTGTAACGAACAATGATTTCAAACAAGTGGGGAAGCTTATTTCACTGGGTATCCCCAACCTGGTCAACATGCTAGATTTGGTGAGTCGGTGATTGGGAATTGTGATTAATTCCAACAATTAAATTCTAGATATTATACGCATATTTAGTGCCTTATTCGTTGTTTTCTCTGTTTCATCTTTTCATGATACATTCGAGACCTCTTTATTTTCTATGAAACCGTGGGCATAGGTGAGTGAGTGACTAGGTAAGTACTTATCCTGCTTTTCATTACAGATAATAAAAAAAAACAAAACGGGGTTTTGGAAAACAACGGATTCCTTCTCCTACATAGGCATATCAGAGCCAGAAGTGAAGAAAAGAGTCTCCAAACACAAGAACTCAATGAAGTACAGGGAGCACGGACAGGACACTGAACTCTCCAAGAAGTTCTGGGAGATGAAAGACCAAGGTCCGTATCCCTGTGCTGAAGTGGAAGATCTTGCAGTTTGCCAGGCCCTATCAGAACGGACGGCTCAACTGTGACCTCTGCCTGAGCGAAAAGCTCCAAATCATAAAATTTAGGACAATCAAAAACTTTAAATAAAAAGACTGAATTTATTTCTAAGTGCCGACATAAACGCAAATTTTTATTAGAGAGCATTATAATTTTACATTTTTACACCTTATGGTTTTTAAGTTTTAGTAAAGTACACTCTCGGCTGCGGCTCGTAGTAGTAACTTTCGTGATATTAATACGAATACTCAGCCGACGGTATTTTGCTTTAACTTGAGACCTAAAAGTGTTTAAAAGTTTAATTTTTTCAAAGTGGGTTTTTTTTGAAAACGAATCTTTTATTTCGATTTATTGCTGAACTTTAACGATGGATTTTATAAAGGAGTAGATCAGGATCATTTTGCCACTATTTTCATGTTACTTGTCTTCTGACGATTGGGTATGAATTTACCCATGAAACTTAAAGTAAAGACGATTAACCTTGTGTTTTAATTTGTTGTAACTCGCTCGCTTATGCTAGAGCACTTTGTGAAATTGAATTTCAACACACTGGTAGTGTGATTAATTAAATTATTATTATCATTATTATTAATCTGGATACAAATAAAATGGCTATTCCATAATAATCCATGACATAGAGAATCTACAGACCTAGCAGCTAACATAAGTGGGGGACAAGTTCCTTTGTTTGGATCTGCCCCTTTATCCAGCAATACATTCACAAGATTAGTATGACCAATGAATGAAGCATATTGAAGCATTGTCCATCCCTCTATATTACTATTGTTGATATTAATTCCATTTGAAATCAATTCTTTAACTGTATCTGTCAGGCCAAGAGCAGCAGCAGTAAACTCATCAATTGGTATTTCTGGTCTGGCATCCTCAGGTGTCGGCAAGACTTCAGAACTTGTACACATTGCAGAGTGTTCATATGTGAAACATAAGCCTGATAAGCATGAAATGTAAGAATTGGGTACCTACCTTGTGTGAAAAATTGTGTGTTTCAATAGAATTTAAGAAGTTGATACATGGACAAGAAATTGGTGCATCTTTATTGAGCCCTTCAGTAATCAAGCAATTTTAGGGGGGGTTCACCCCTCACATTTTGAAAAACAGGAATTTGAGATATAAGTTGGCCAAGATGGCCAGGGCATGTACCAACATTTTGGCTAAAATCCCCGGGGATTTTGGCTCTCATGGGCATATTTTTTTGGAGGCCTAACACAAAATTTTGGTCAATAACATGAGTTAGAAATTGAGTTTCAAAGCGATTCTGAAAATTTTGTGTAGAAACATTGAAAAATGGCAGATAAATAAAATAAAATAAAATACTACAATAATTAAGTATCATTGCATGTAAGCATGAAATATGGAATGTTTTTCAGCAAGTCTACCTTTTGTTTATTATTATCAACTTGAATTGACATTGTTTTTTATTTATTGAAGTGCATATGTTGGTGCTTTTTGTTTTTATGGGAGGCCATAATGTACAGCAATTTCATGAATTCCTTCTGCAGGATAACTTATTTATTTAAGTACCTATTTATTTAATTTATCAATTTATTAAATTATTAATTCATTGCTCAATTTATTCAATATTTTTGTTTTAACTTCTGTGAGAAGTTTATCAGCCATATTCGAGGAAAGGTCTTTTTTTTCTATCCTTAAATGTTCAGTTACTTTGAAATTTTATTTCACTGAAAGTATGTTAGTGCCTACGATAAGAGGCAGGATAATGTTATTGTAATGTTATCTATTCTTTGAGATAATAATAATAATAATAAAATAATTGTTTTGATGAAATACATCAACACTCTTGTCCACAAAATATCTATGTTTCATTAAACAGAGGAGTAGCGAAAAGAGTAAAGTCCATTTGGGCAAAAATGCTAACTGAGATACAAGCGATTTAGCGGATTTTTGAAGATTTTAAATGGCCAAATAAGGTCCAATTTACTTAAAAATTGGTTTGCCCATCAATTTTGACTGATGGGAAAACAAGTTTGAAGCTCATATCTCTAAAAATGTGGCCATTTTGGCCATATTAAGGCCCAAAATAGGCCAACTACCACTTTGGCACGCACACTTCGCATGGGCATAACTTAACCATTTTTCATCCAGTTTTGAAAAACAAATACACTAAAATCAAGACGAATCGAATGCTAAGCTAAGCTAAATCTCCATCAGGTAAAATTTTGGTTTTTGGACGCCATTTTTGCTCCAAGGCCCCACATGGGCAATGTTGGACCTATGGAATCAAGACCACCCTTGAAATGTTGGTACATGCCCTGGCAATCCTGACCAACTCATATCTCAAATTCATATTTTCCAAAATTTGAGGGGTGAGCTGTCTACAGCCCACTGTATGAAAAGAAAACACAATTTGAATTAACTTCGTAAGAAAAATGGCTGACTCTATAAATCTTGAAGGTTCAAAATTCCATAATTTTATTACATGCACCTATATCTGTAATACCTATGGGATTGATATGTTGAAAATGATTAAGTGAGAGATAAGTTGCCAGACGTTGCAGTTGCCGCGCCTGCCCTTGCCAGACGTTGCTTGCTAAACGCGTATATCCCTGTTATCGTCGCGCAGCGCGTACACACACACCTATGCGGGTTTAGGAAAGACGTTGCCTGCCCCATATGAGTTGCTTGCCCCATATGCGAGCCGGGGCGCGCGCGCTTTGCGCGCGCAGGGGGCCAGCTGGCAACGACTGGCAAGCCTGTTCCTACGAGAAAGCGCGCCGCGCGACGATAACAGGGGTATACGTGTTTAGCAAAATACGTACTAACTTATCACAGAACACTTGGTGTTTGTAAAATGTTACCCTATACCTACCCCCCCTTCCTAAGCCCGCAAAGGTGTGTGTACGCGCCGCGCGCTTCCCTGGGGAAGCGCGCCGCGCGAGCCACACAGGGATATACGTGTTTAGCAACTACCGTCCGCCGCGCACGCAACACGACCCTCCAAACCTAGACCTCCGAGTACGTTGCGCGCAGGGATGGGAGAAATCCATCAAACTTGGTGTAAGTAGCCAAGAAGGAAAGTATCAACATTTATACTTAATAAATCGAATTGCATATTTTTCCATATATCATATATTTCACCACTTGGTATTATTTGACCATGTTTATTTGACTATTTCCATAAGTTTTAGGCTATAGGTAGGTTTTATTGTTTTAAAAAAGTACCCAGTTTGCTATATTCCTAGTCCTTATTCCATAAATATTATAGCTAGCATCTTAATTTGCTTTGAAGATATAGTGACTTCTGACTTCAGACTTTGTTTATAGCTTTACTATCTAAGTTATTATGTTTGTACTTTAATTGTATGTTAATTTAATCTAAATCACAATTGTCATATGAGTCATATGAAAATTGTGATTCAGATACGGCCAGAAAGAATTAAACTGTTCAAATTATGGTGTAATGTGCTACTAAATGTAAACTTATTTGTTTTATTGAAAAACTTTATTAGACTGACTATTTTCAATTGCTTTTCAGTGTTTTTTTTTTATTTTTTTTTAATCAATTTTGATATTTTGTCATTGTGGAGGTTAGCATAAATTTTATCAGATTGAATGACTTGCTATTTGTTTATTGTAAAATTGTTTTTTATTAATGTTACTATGGAATGAGCACAGGAGTGAAATGGTACTAAATAATTGTCAAAATTTGATATTGATCAATTGGGTATGAGATTAGAGATGGTTAAATACCATTTTGCTTACTTTACTTCATCACTGGATGGTGATGCAGGGAACTTGAGAACTAAGTACATTAAACAAGTATGGTAGCACTTCAGTACAACATTCATGTTTTTCACAAAAATCAATAGTAGAGTGTGATTCTCATGATTGTACACAACTAATTATGCAATGTATATCAACAATTAAAGAATAAATCCTTTTAAACACATCTATCAGCAATGTATATCAACAATTAAAGTTTTAAACCTAACAACACTACTATATACAATCAAATTTGAGGATGATTAACATTCACATGGAGATCCTGAAGATGGAATATTATTAAATTCCGAAACTGTCAGTAGATTTGCGTGGTTGTGTGAAATTGTTAGATTCATTCCATTCATTATCAACATTGAGTTTCACTCGTATCTCATTCACTTGATATCATGAAGGATCACATTAAAGAACAATTAAAGAATAAATCATTTAAAACACATCTATCTGCAAGACTTTTCTCTAACTCTGGACTTTAACTTTGACATGATTTCTTGAGAAATTCTATGTAAGAACAGCTAAATCCAAATGAGTCACACCTAAGTATGATTGGTATGCAATGTAATTATGAAAAGTCGCATTTCAGGCAGGGGTACCAATGGGCCAATGGGACTTCAATAGTGCAAGCTGGTGATGAAGGTAAATTCAAGGCATTTCACTTGAACAAAATTACCTCCAATGTAGCAGGCTATACAATATACACCACACTCTTAATAAGGTGAGTGAATATATTTAAATATATTTTTGAATTTTGATAGTTGTTGTAACCATTTTCATTTTCAGGGCACATTTTTTTAAATTAAATTAATTGATAACCCCCTTTTTATGTATTCATAGGTACTTGTATATCTAGTAGCTCAATGTATTTTCTTTTTTTTATTTATTTCAATTTAAATTTACTTATTAATTGACTTTACAGTATAATATGGTTTTTCTGATAACACACTAACTTTTGACATTTCGATAGGCAATGGGGGCCTCAAATATGATTGTAGCACTGATGATGTTCTGAAAGTACTTTGCTATTTTACAATCAGCTCGTGTGTCTCATTAAAGTGTTGTGAAACCTGGCAATTGACAGTGACAAAGTATGTATATGAATATATACCTATTATATATACAAGCATGCTGATCACATGATTATGTCCTGCATATCATCTTACTCATAATTTTGTAAGAGCACATGAATAATTTTTGATTGTGCCGCCATAAACAATTAAATTTGAGCTTGGCTAACAGGAGAAAAGAGGCACTGCTGCTAAGGAAACAATTTTTTTCACACCTGCAGATTACAATCATTTCTGTGTGAGTGCTTATCTATTACGATACTACCTACTGTTAAATTCTGTGCTGTAGTTTTTGAAAATTTTATATCTCCTTTACTTCAAATTCAAGATCACAAGTCTCAAGATGGAGAATGGACATAACTTGAATATGGAGGATATTTCAGATGGTTTCTTTCAGATGGTTTATTTTCATAGCAGATTATCATTAATCAATGCTGAGTCCGTGATAACAACAGTAGTAACTATAGTTTTGAAATTGCCTGTTAAGGGGGCAGGGGGGCCTTTGGGGTGTGGATGGCCAAAATGGAGTTTTTGGCTGGAAATGATAAAGGAGCATCGTAGCTACCAGAAAATCTTTCATGGAATGAAAAAAATCTTGCCCCTAGCCTAAGTTGTGCCATTTTGAAAATTGGGATTTGCCTGTAATTACAGAATGTGGGCAAACTCATAGGGTGATTTGCCAAAAATGACCTTGAAAATCTATATCCTCCTACAATTTTTGGAGAATCGTCCTGAGTCTTTCCAGATAAATTCTAGAGATTAAAATAAAGAGATTTGTTCAGTAGATTTTCGATTTAGGCCTTTAAACCAAAAATCCCTGATCGATATCATTGGGAACGAAGGTCTAAATGGGGACGACAAAATCTCACAGAATTTTATGTCATATTACTGAGTATTTATTGAAAAAGTTTTGAAAAAACTCACTTTCGCTCTTTGGAAAATTCTACACCATGCTTGATAGGTACCTAGGTACATGTCATCCTATTTCCCCCCGTTCCATATCTCACAACACGGCGTTATTTTTAGAGCTTGATGCAGTGATCGTGGTAAGGCATAATATGCTACATAATATGATGTAGTACTCTAATTTCCTCTCTTGTGTTCTACTTGGGACTCCCGACGATAAGTCTAGCGTTACCCCCGCGGTATCGCGCCGTTCCCAACTTTCCATACGTAAAGCTATGATATTAATGATTTTTGGAATCGGAGGACGTCTTTAATTAATCGAATTTGGTGTTGTCCTCTGCTCACCTCGTTGCGAAAAAGTGAAGGTTCAACGTAATCATCTCAACACAACTTTCTATAATAATTACGACATTTTAACCGCCGATTTATTTTGTGGGCATATTGGCGAATATCAAGCTTTGTGTATAATAATGCGATGTAGTACTTTAATTTTTTTCAACCGCAATGAATATGTTAAATGTGAAAGGCTATGAGGGAGGATCAAAAACGTTAAAATGATTGTGATAATATTCATATACCATAATATTCACATGGCGTATTATGTAATCTAATTTTATCATGATAGGTCGCAATTCGTGCAATTGGCAGAAGCTGTAAAGTGGGAGCTGTAAAGCCGAGCCATTGCTATATCAAAACTGAATTTTGTTACTTTACACGTCGCCTTTTTTCGCACTGCTAACTAATTGGATGTTAATAAATCTTCGATTTCAATCACATTGATTTTACGTCGTTGAGTACTTGAGTACTTCAATTATCTAGATCCTAATCTGAATATCATCGATCGACGACATAATTTAGGTGGATATTATGCCTCATATTTTCTTTTTTCTCAAGATATCTATTACATGGAACCATCCAAGCATGTTCTGTTCTAAAGAATGTTCCGTTCAAATTGTTTTAAAAATTCTGGTTTTTATTCGGAAATCGCCAGATTAACTGAATCTTAGGATAATTTGTAATTTTATATTGGTACCAGATGCTAATGTTGCTGTTTTGACGCGATTACTTTATTTATATGATGTACTCTCGTAAATTCCAAAAAATGGCAGTTAATTCAATTAGGACATCCTTCGAAATTTTTGGGGACGACCAATTAATTATGATATCGATCTGGGCCAAAAATATTTATTTTTTAAATTTTGAGGTGCCAAATTTTGATGATTTTTGCCAGGTTCCAAATTTCAAAATAGAATATTTTTGGTTTAAAGGCCTGAGTCAAAAAACTATGAAACAAATCTCTTTATTTTAACCCCAAGAACATTAGTTTCAGGACGATTCTCCAAAAAATGTAGGAGGAGATAGATTTCTAAGATCATTTTAAACAAATCCTGATAGAAGTTTGCGCACATTCTGTAATTACAGGCAAATTCTGATTTTCAAATTGCTAGGAACAAGATTTTTCCTCTATCATTTCTAGCCAGAAATCCATTTTGGCCATCAACACCCAAAGATCCCCCTGCCCCCTTTATAAAAGCAATTTGAGGTTTACTAAAGTGTACAATCTAATTGAGTCGTATATAGGTGTAGCACATTACAAAGATGTTTCACCCGAATTTAACACTCATGGATCTTTTGCCTCTACTGAACTCTTTCCTTTTCCTCCCCCTTCCCTCTAAACTGTGTTGCTCAGGAATCCAGAGTCCTGGGTGGCCCAGCCCTGCAGTTGTAAGCTGTGAGGGGTACGTGGGCCGAAACCCCTCCGTTTCCCTTTGTCACCTGCTGATGGGACACCTACATCACAGATGGCAGGGAGACCTTACAACTGTAGGGTAACCGCTGATGATTCACAGTTTAGTCTCTTCCGCCTCTTATGTCAATCCTTGAATTAGAAAATCGATATACAGTATTTTGTTATGTTTGTAGTATACCCATACACCATTATAGATAAGACATTGGATTCCTGGCCTGGATCAATGTGAACAAAAAAATTCTCAGTATGAGAATCAGTTGTCAGAATGAAAATCATCTTGCAATGAAAATGGAACAAAACTCACTTGGTTTAGTACAACTAAGATTAACCAAACTATTTTTCACTCTGCTCCCTCATAAAATTGAATTTTCCATTTAATTTAATTGGATTGCTACTATAGTTTAATCCATACTTTTTTCAAGATTTGCGAAAAAAGGTGGTGCAAAGTACATCCACTAAATATATTACTAGAAGGCCCTTTGGGCCTTCTAACCTAACCCATTCAATACCGGCCACAAAGTACCACCATACCAGCATTTGACTATCTGCAGTGGTGGAATATTGTTGATATGATGTTAACTGTCATAAAAATAATGTAATTTGGATTGTAAATCTTGAAATGTTTTCATTTTCGATATGGAGCAATTTTAATTTAGTGGAGACAGGGGTGAAATTTTACAAAAATTTGAAACTATTGATCAAAAATAACAAAATAAAAACAGATCGATGGTGATTAAACTTATAGAACTTTGAAAAATCAAAAATTGTGTAGGACTTGAAAAGTCTTGACAAGAAGTAAGAATACATTTCTAAACTAAATCCCTTATTATTACATAATACATATTGCATATAGATATAATACCATGAAAAAGTTTCAAACAAGCAAAATATCTAACATTATTCAAATATGTTCAGAAATTTTGATAGCAGCATGATTAATGACTATAACAGTTCTCTAGTTGGACAGTAGTGATAGAGTAATAGATGATATAATAATTAATAATAATAGCAAAAATAATATTGGACAAATTTTATCATTAATAATGTAAAGCGTAAAACCCTTTCACTGTTCTTATATGAGTGAGCATGTTGCTCTCTCTACATGCAGACTCTATTAAACAAATTGATGAATCCCTAATTAGGTGCTTCTTTATGGAAAAAAGTATTAAAATACAGCCCATTCTTACTATATAAAACAGTTGAAGAGTTTTCGAAATATTATGTCTCTAATCAGTTGTTAATCAGCTTTTAAGTGAAAGCTTTTGACAGTAGGTATGACATGTCAATAGGCATTGAAGATGTAACTTTATCACTCTCTTCATTTTTTCTCCACCCTTCCTTTCACTCCTTTACTGAACTGAAAGATAAGAATTTGCATCATTGTAGTGAAACTAACTTGTGCTAAATAGAAAAAAGGTTATATTTCTTCAGTTTATGACTCATTGCAGCATTATCAACACACTCCGCAAACTGTTGGGGAGAAGATGGTCATTGAGGCATACATTTGGGCAGTCATTGGGTTGTGGTGCAGGCGTAGTTGTGAATAGATGAGTATGCCATGGCTCAATTTCGTCAATTAATTGCTTTTATAGTGTTACTATCATCATTGTTGAATGGCATGCACCATGATAAACCATAATTTATAGTATTACTCATTACTATTACCAATGTGTGTAAATCTTTGTTTTTTATTGGCTCTTATTTATTATCTATCCAGCCCTTATTATGGACAAAAATGACGATGACATTTTCGTCCAAAAGGCTGATCATGAAAATTGTTTTTTTCACTATACTTAAGAAAAAATTCATAAAAATGATCACACAAAATGATTGGGGGGGGGGGGTATTTCAGGTTGCGGACGTTTGTGGACAAGGGGGGAGGGAGGGGTCTAAAATAGCCAAAATTTTGCGGACGTCCCCCTTACATAAATATTTCATGAAATTTATCAAGTATGAGTTGGTTCGTGGTTATTTCAGAGCAAAAAATCCTTGATCTGTCAATCACCTAAAAATTGTGTCCAAGGGTCTGAGCCATTAACATTGGCTCAAAATTGTTTCAATTTTTGTCCATAAGACCAGTCAAAAGATCTGTGAGTATCTAGGCCAATGCCCAATAAGGCCCAGAAGAATGCCTTTCTCAAGTCAAATGTGCTCCGAGGTATCTCAATTCGATGTAGGTATATAATTTGAATCAGTATTGAACTTGCATTAGGTACTATGCTAGGAACATTTAGTATGGCAATGTAATAGGTATGGCAATGTAATAGGAAGGATGACAATGTCAACCGGTTTACAGAATGAGCAGCAGCAGCACATCGACACATCCTCATCTCCTCTACCTTCGGCTACCTCCCCACCATCCTCCAACTCTTCTGCAGACCTCACCCAACAGGTACTTTCATTACTCAGTAATGCAGATGATAAGTGTTTGCGTGAGGTTCTTTGCCATTGCCAAAATGTGTTGAACAATAAGAAAAACTCAGCTTCAAACTCTCTCAATGAGCAATTTTCCATCATTCCTCATATCATCTTTCCATCTTCTGAGTCAGTTCAGCCCACCACCAGCAATCAAGCTGGGTCTCTATTGCTGTCACCATCAAGTGCGAACCCACCTGAATCTCCAGTTGATTTCATGACAGAACTTGCAGCTGAAATTGAATCCTTGGGACTCAGAGAGAAGTCAGGGACTGAAGATAGGCGTAAGGTGGCATCGCAGTGGATTATTAAAAGTCCTCAATACACGAACTTGCCTTCTATGGATATGGACAACTTCCCTCACATCAGTAGGTTGAGGTCCCTGGCATCAAGCCTAACAGGGGGTAGTGACTTTAACAGCTGCATTGTGAACTTTTATGCAGACGGAGCCGCCAGAACTCGCCCTCACTCAGATGACGAGAGCTACATCGATCAGTCCTGTCCGATTGCTTGTTTTTCCGTTGGTGAAACCCGGGATATTGGCATATTTGACAAGACTAATGGGCAGCTGTGTGGGAAGCACACCCTACAAGAGGGGTCACTTTTTGTCATGAACCCTGGGGCACAGGCAAACACAAAGCACCAGGTACTGCCAGTCAGGAATCGAGAATGCAGCGAGAGATTCAGTATATCTTTTCGAAAGATAAGATATACTGAAGTAAAGGACGAATGGCCATTTGTCAGTAAACCAGCCTCCCCACTACCCCGTCAGGCTGCGGCCACTGCACACAAAACAACTCTTGTCCTTGGCACCTCCATCCCCTACTATCTTGACTTCAACAAGCTATCAGGGACCTCTGGTAAGGTCCAAGTTTTAAATCTTTGTAAGAGAGGGGCAAAAATCAGTCATCTCAGTGAACTGCTTGATAGTCATTACAGGAATGAGGACCCATCAGTGAATGTGGATAAGGTTATCCTAAGTGTGGGTACAAATGACCTTCGCAATAACAGGAAGAGCACTGTCGGTCATTTGTACACACCCTTGGAGAACCTCATCTCCAAAATCAAGAGCTACTACCCAAATGCCACAGTATACATTCAGTCATTGTTGCCTCAGAGGGTGGAAAACGCTTTTACTGTGAGCAACGTTCTTGGTTTCAATAAACTTCTTGTCAAAATGTGTGCCTTAAATCGATGCTATTATCTGGATATATTTAGTGAATTCCTGGGCAAAAACAATCACATCAACCCTGACCTATATCGATGGGATGGAGTTCACCTCAGTAATAAAGGTCTAAGTGTTTTGGCTCGTGCTTTTATTGCCAAGATTCGCGGCAGATTTAATCCTGTTATCAGAGTATGATCGCTATTAATATAACTAGCAATATAAGTATCTAGCAATGCATGTTCTGTGGAATTATATACCCCAACTCATATTGCCGGTTGACGATGTACGATTACCTATTGACATGGTTGATCTAGCTTTATATCGTAATCGTATTGGAGTGTACAATCAGTCAAAAGGTATGAGTAGGGGTAAGTATTTACGTGTATCTTGTAAATTACGTCAAAGTCCGTCATGTATTGTTAGTTCTATGTCAATCAGTGTTACTCTGTCACTTGTATTGTATCTGTACGTCGTAACATTGTTTGGTGCATTAAGTATGTCTATGTTGATCACGTCTCGTGAAAATCTCCCAATGAAATCTGTGTCCTACTTATGGTCTGGGAATCAACTCAAAAATGAGTTTCATCAATTCACCATTGCTCTTTCTCATATTAAACATCTTTTCGCCATCCTCATCTCAATCATAATAAGATCTGCCCAACTAAACAGGAAGGTCAGATATTTTTTGCTTTATCGATTAACTCTATGCAATGATAAATTTAGAACACCAACTGTAAGTAGAATAAATAAGCTTTTCCAAATGTTACTATACTGGTTTTTTACACTGAACTTCATACTCATAACGATAATAAACCCTAATCTACTTAACCCTGGCCCACGATCAAATCAAAATGTGCAGACAAGACCATTAAAGATCTTTTACAACAATGTCCAGGGTCTGATCATACCAAGAGATCTTAAATCCGAGTCACCACCTTTGAACATGAAAAAACTTTATGAACTCCAAAGTTTCATTTTTGAGCATAAGCCTGATATAGTCATTTTGAATGAGACGTGGACAAAGCCATCCATATTAGACTCGGAAATCCTCCCTGAAAACAGTTACAAAATACTACGTTGTGACCGTTCTGGAAAAACGCATCCCTTTGATCCAGCACAGCCCAAAAAATTCAGAAAAAATGGCGGAGGTGTGCTGATTGCACACAGAAAAGATATAAGTCTAGAATCTACTCAGGTAGGCTTCATCAAAATTCAAGCTGAAATTCTTACTGTTAACTTTAAACTTCCGACTGGAAAGCGTTTCAGTCTGTCAACTTTTTATAGGGTAGGGACACTGGGTGTCGAAAATTTTGACTTGATCAAAAGTTACCTCACGACCTTAGCCAGTAAAAAGAAATTAGACAAGCACCTACTTAAAATAAATAATAAATAAAATAAATAATACAATTTATTAATGATTACAATATAAATTTTTCATATCGTCCGACCTTCAATGATTAATGCATTGATAAAGTTAAATTGCATAATTGCAGATACCCATAACGTCTTAACTGAATAATGTGATGCAATGATAGCCGAAAAGAAGGGGACGAAATTAAGTGACTGGGGGGAGCAATAGCTCGAGGAGCTAGTAAGCACTCACACCAGTATGTAATTTAACAAAAGGTGTAAAAAAGCCACAATGCGCATCCGAAGTCATCTACCCCAAAGCCATTGGACAGAGGCAAAACACGGCATTTCAGCATCGAGTTAGGTCACTTAAGTCAAGTAAATTTGATAGTCATTTAAAGTTTAGATCAGTACTTTTCTATTAGGTAAGTTCTTAAATTTTTTTTGAAAACATGTAGTGATGATGATTGTCTCAATTTTAGCGGCAGAGAGTTCCAGAAAGCAGACCCACAAAGACTAGGTTTTTTGTAAGTACCAACTAATTTAGGGCATTTATAATAAAGTTCCAGTTCTGCAGATCTGGTGGCCATTGAATAAATTTCACTCTTTTTGAGAAACTTTGCGTTAGTTTAGCGGGAAACTCCTTGTTATAGAAATACTCATAGCATAAAACGGCTATGTTGAACCAGTACAAATCCCTTAATTTTAGAACACCAAGTTTTCTATACAAGGGTGACATATCAGTGTAAATTTGCTTGCTTTTATCATATTTTGGAAGACGAAAAATTGCTCTAATAACTTTGTTTTGCGACATCTTAACGTTTTTAAGGTTGCTGGGCACATTATGATTAAAGAAATCAGTAAGTACATTTTTGCTTAATGAAGAAGCCCATACGAAAATCCCATAATTCAAGTGCGACTCAACCAGGCTGTGATAAATCAATTTTTTGGTTGACATGTCTATATTTGGCATCTTCCAGAACGCATTGACCATTCTGTTTACTTTACAAGAAACTAAAGATGTATGTTTTTTGAAGGACAGTGAACTATCAAAGTGTATGCCAAGATATTTAATTACTTCATTTTCGTACACTATAGAACCATCGTCTAGTTCAATAAATTCATCAATAATATAACGTGGGCATATCTTGTGAAGTTCTTGAAATATAAATTCGCCTTTCACATTAACCGTTCGATGGTCGGGGTCCTCAGGGTCGTCAGTTCTAAATAAGTACTCGGGAGCTACACAGTGCAGTTCAGAGAGGTCTACTTCTCCTTTGATGTAGACTTTATGGGGATTAGGCCCAAGGAAAAGGTAGCCAGTTTTTTCTACATTTGTGAGCAGTTGATTCACGTGAAACCAATGTAATACCTTATTAAGTTCAACTTTGATGACGTCATCATATTCAGTTCTGTTTGCTGCAATTATAACACAAGTGTCATCAGCATAAATAGAGAAATCCAGCAGCTTCGAACTATTCGTGATATCATTCATAAATAATATAAACAAAATGGGCGCTAATGTTCCACCCTGAGGAACCCCAAAAAGATTTTTGTAATACTTAGATGATTTATTTCGAATCGAAACGTATTGTGTTCTGTCAGATAAATATGATTCAAACCACATTAGAGCATTACTTCTCACACCATAGTATTCAAGTTTGCGCAGGAGAATTCTATGAGGCACTACATCAAAAGCTTTACTTACGTCAAGAAAAATACTCCCTGTTCTGAGTCCTTGATCTAGTGCATCTAAGGTGGTGTCAAGAAGATTAATCATGGCATGAACTGTACTATGTTTTTTCCTAAAACCATACTGTGATGTAGTTAAGATTTTGCAATCTTTGACATGATCTAGAAGGCGATCCCGAACAACTTTTTCAAGAATTTTAGAGAGACTGTTACATACTGTTATTGGTCTAAAGTTATTTACACGTACTTCACCTTCTTTAAACACTGGGGTTTGTTTACCAATTTTGAACCGTAACGGCACATATCCTATTCTCATAGAAGTGTTAATTAAATGCGTCATGACCGGACATAGAGAGTAGTTAAGAAGCTTAATAAATTTGTTGGAGATCTAAATTTTCCTGAAGTTCGCTGGCCAGACAGTTCTACAACAGTTGAACTGCATCAAAAATTTTTGGAATTATTCATGAATGAACTTGATCATACCCAGTTGATAAACTTGCCTACGCATAAAAATGGAAATATTCTGGATCTTCTATTTACGAATGTACCTGACTTAGTAAGTGAGATAATAGTCCTAGATAAAGACAAAGCTTGTGCATCTGACCACTTTGCTATTCAATTCAATTTAAAATTAGATGTATCCCTCAAGAAAACTGTCAAGCGTAAAGTTTTTGACTATAGTAAAGCTGACTGGGAAAGTATAAATTTTGAACTAAAGAAAGTTGATTGGGATAACATCGTCGGAAATCAGGATCCACATATATCTTGGCCAAAGTTCAAAACTATTTTAACTGACACTTGTGATAAATATATACCGAAAAAATCAATGAAATATCAGTTCCAGCCTCCTTGGTTTGACACTGATTGCGATAAAATTTTAAAAGATAAAGAAAAATGGAGAGCTAGAGCTAACTCTGAGTCAGGTACAGAAGAAGACCACGAAATGTTTCGTAAGTCTCGAACTAAATTCAAAAAAGCCATGGATGAAAAAATGCGTCTTAATGTAGTAGATGAAACTGATCCCTCTCTTATTTCTAAAAAATTCTGGAAATATGTTAAATCTAAGTCTAAATCGACGCGTATTCCTGAAACTGTGAATTACAAAAATCGTTTTAGAACGAAGCCCATTGATCAAGCTAATCTGTTTAATGAATTTTTCTTTGAACAGTTCTGTGAGGAAAGTTATTATGATATTGACATAGACATGTGTTCCAACAACCATTTTATCGACTTAGAATTCCACAGTCTTGATATCATGTTACTACTTAAGGAGGTAAATTCCTCAAAAGCTGCTGGTCCTGATGGAATTCATGGTATGGTGCTGAAAAATTGTGCTGCATCACTGGCCAAGCCCCTTGCTTCAATTTTCAATATAGCATACATAACTGGTTGCATACCCGCAGAATGGAAATTAGCCTCGATTGTACCTGTACATAAGAAAGGGGATAAAGGTATGGTCGAAAATTATAGGCCTATATCACTCACATCTCTTATTATGAAGGTATTTGAAAAATGTATCCGAAAAGAGCTTTTTCTTGCATGTGAACCCTTCCTTGACTCAAGGCAACATGGGTTTATCAATGGTAAGTCCTGCACAACGCAATTAGTACCATTTATGCATGACCTTGCCACTGGCCTCAATGATAAAGCAAAGATGGATATAATTTACTTTGATTTTGCTAAGGCCTTTGATAGTGTGTCTCACGACCTGATTCTCAAGAAGCTTAAGGAAAAGTTCAAAATAGATGGCTTGATGCTACGTTTCATAAAGTCATATCTTCAGGACCGGCAGCAGGAAGTTATCATAGGAGGTTTCAAGTCAGGGGTCCTACCCGTAAAATCAGGTGTACCACAGGGCTCTATTTTAGGCCCATTGTTGTTTGTTATCTTCATAAATGACATGTTTAATTGTATTTCAGATGGCACAAACATCACCCTCTATGCAGATGACACTAAGATCTGGAGGGAAATATATATCTCAGAAGATCATTTTGCACTTCAAAGTGATATTAATAATCTAAATGATTGGTCCATAGCCAATAAAATGAAATTCCATCCTTCTAAGTGTAAGGCACTATCTGTTTCTAATCAACGAAATATATTGCATAACTTACCTTTCACGATATTCATATACAAACTTGGTAATGTATTCATTGACTACACTCAGTCACAGGTAGATTTAGGAGTCACTGTCACAACTAAACTTCACTGGACTGAACAATGTGATAAACTCAGTAAACGTGCAAGTTCAAAGCTTGCACTTCTCATGCGTACATGTCATTTCACATCCAACAGGAGACAAAAAAGGGCATTTTATCTCACTGTTGTTCGATCAATATTTGAACACTGCTCGGTTATATGGCACCCTATCAGCGAAAATCAGTTACATAAATTTGAGTCTATCCAAAAGAAGGCCATTAAATGGATAAATGGACAACCATTTGATCATTATAGTGATGCAGTTTATGCTGAGAAACTTAAAGAATTAGATATATTGCCTCTTAAAATCAAATTTGCTCTGAATGACTTGTTATTGTTCTTTCAAATTATCAATAGATTGATGCCTATTGATTTACCACCTCAATTTTCGATAACTAAGCCTCATGATGTGAGATTAACGAGAAAAACTTCAGCAATTATTGACAGCACTGATTTTACTCACATCAAATGCAACATAAAGCCGCACTGTGATAGCTTTAGAAATAGTTTCTTTTATAGGACCATGGTGCTCTGGAATAACATACCATGTGAAATTAGGCAAGATAAATCTTTAGCTGTTTTCAAATGTAAAGTACGTAATTTTCTTTTGTCCAGTGACCTAGATTGGCCTGATTAAAAACTGATAAAACTGCAGGCATGAATATTTAAATGGCCCCAGGGATTGTCTAGTCGTCAGTATCATCTTGGGTCACATTCCAAGTATGTATTTAAATGATATGATCGTACATTTTATGTGTGATCTTGCAGCTGTTGCTAGTTTTTCAATGGATAAAGCTATTTTAATATTTCAATATTGCAGAGTATAATCAAATACTCCATTTCAACTTTGACATTATAACTCTTAAAAGGACTACATAACTTAATCTTATATCGAATGAAGTGATGAAAGCCAAAATTATGAGCATTTACTGTTTCAATCAATGTTTATTAAATTGAATAATTCTAATTTTTTTAATTCTAATTCATTAACTTATTAATATTTAAATATCTTAAAGGTTATAATTGGACAAATTATATTTTGAACTTTTGCTTCTAGTCTTTGCCTACCACACAGTATGAGCCTAAGTTATAAATTAACCGATATTATTAACATATCATATGTTTTGATTGTTGGTTTGTCAGGCCCTGCTCTTATTACGGTTTCATACTGTGTTGCAGGTTTAGCCTCAATTATGGGGGTTATTTTATAATATTTTATCAGATATTATCCCAGATGATATTGTAAGATAATTCTATTTAATTGAAATTTTGAAATAAAAAAAAAGTTGACTGATATCTAGAAAATCTTAGATACTCTTTTCGCATAATTCAAAGGTTCCCAATTCCTTACCACATGATAAAAGTATGTCCTCGCCATGGACACAGTTGTGTGATGTGTAATATGTGCAATCATCCCATTCGTCATTGGAACACACAACATTATCCATTTTGATAGCATATCCACTTTGTAAGGTGGGTGCCCATGATCTTGCAGTTTGCCATCCAGTGGCACCACTTGCTCCCATTTGCCTACATATTGCATTAGCAGAGTTATCACTGAAGGCATCATCGCACACAGTTCCTCCTTTGTAGAGCAGCAGTGATAGTTCACTTCCATCAGAGGGTTCCCCAGATGTGTCCACCAAGTCAAAGTGTCCTGGGAGGGTGACTGTGATGAAAAACAAAATATTTTAGTATAAAACAACTAACAAGAACAATTAATTCACCGAATGGAAGGGATTCCTGTCCTAAATCCTTGCTTTCAACTCTCACCATGATACTGTGTTGAGAAATTGATTGCTTTTTGCTGTGACCATTTTACCGTAACTTAAATTAAAATTATAACTAGGTAAATTAAATTAAAATTATAACTTAAATTAAAATTATAACTAGGTACAATTTCCCCTCTTCCACTCGTATTTTCATTTTACAAGGTATTAAGGAGGGTTACTAGAGATAGTGGTTTGGGAAGTTGAGAAATAGGAAGTGTGATGCGTATATACTGTATAGCAGGTACAGGTTCACAATAGAACTAGGTACTGTACTTTTTGGAAAGTTCGTGGGACTGCTCCCTTATGATATCAGACGCGAAAATTTCCATCCGCCCCCTTGTCACAAATCTTTGTAATCACAAATCTTTTAATTTAAAGTTTATCGTATCATTTAACGTTTCAAACTTTTAATTTTGAAGCTGTCGGTTGTCAAAAAACGTATATTAATTTATAGGCTGACTAGGCCCATCAGTGGACCGTGCCTCATGCTGGAACTTTCCTAAATTATGATAATTTCTTTATTACAGGGATGTTATTAAAGAGTTAAAGAATTCGTGTCTTAGGTCTCAGAAGTGAGTTGGGCTTTGGAGGAAAAAGCTTCGGATCTGTACTCAATATTGCACCATTATGTAAAACTGTTCACTGGTTTCAAACTACAAGAGAGATGAGGAAAAGATAGTTCTTGTAGTAGAAACATTCAAGCTGAGGCTTCGAGAAAAATCTACCTGTCCTTTCGATCGACCGGTTGCTTTATTTCATTATCATTTCATTATTATTATTATTATTATTATTATCATAATCATATGAAGGCACATGCGTAATATTTAGTAATAACTATTTAACTATGAAGTTATTATCACCACTCACTACCTACTTATAATTTCTTACCACAAGAAAGTAGTATGTCCTCATGGTGCCCACAATTTTCTGTGGTCGTCGAGTGTGTGCATTGACTCCATTCAATTTCTCCACTCTCACACTCAACATTGCCCAGTTTTATGGGATGGTCATATTGCGATTCAGAAAATGGATCTATGCCTGCACCTCTAAATTCTACTGCATTGCTGAATCCCAAAGTCCTACATATTACATTCGCAGCATCATCATTAAATGAATAATCACACACTGTGCCGTTTCTGTAGAGCAGTAGTGATAATTCACTTCCATCGGAAGGTTGTCCAGATGTGTCCACCAACGCAAAATTTTCTGAAGAAGTTCCAATACAATCATGCAATAGAATACTGTATAAATCACGCAATAGAATACTGTATTAATCAACTATTTAAACATGAGATCTTCTTATATTACCTTCCTAATCAGTTGAGTCCCTGCAATTCCCACTGCTTTATCATTATTCTTAAATCTAGATTATAATTCAAACTCACCCAAGTGGGCAATTCAGAATATTCCAAATTTTCTTCAAAAAAAAATTGTGCTCTGGGATATATCTAGAGGAAATTGAAAATTCCAAAAATTAATAAGGCACAATATTAGGAAAAACCAAATTATTGAGTACCTTTCACAGCCCTTGTGCTTAGTTTTGTGTCAAATTATTATTGCAGCATGAGTGCTTAACTTTCTGACGACTTAATTTTCTGTGCTAAGGTAATCTCATAATGAGGTAGTTATATTTATATTAGCTGTGGTCCCAAGCAATATTCGATGTGATCCATATTGAGAATTGATATTTTATAAGCAACCTAAGGCCTTGGTACCAGTATTCACAAAAAGAAATTTCCAATTCCTTACCACAAGAAAGTAGTACGTCCTCATGGTGCCCACAATTGTGTGTGGTTGCATATGTGCATTCACTCCACTCCATTCCTGCAGTACTACAATAAACATTATCCATGTTGATGGGATAATCACTCTGGGTTTCAGACCAATTCGAAATTCTTGTATTTCTCCATTCTTTGGCACCCATGTATCCCATTTGCCTACATATTGCATTTGCAGAGTTATCACTGAAGGCATCATCGCACACAGTTCCTACATTGTAGAGCAGCAGTGATAGTTCTGTTCCATCAGAGGGTTCTCCAGATGTGTCTACCAACAGGAAGCTTCCTGAAAAGTAGTGTGCTGTGTATCTCTTTATGGGCTTCAATCGTCTCATTGTGTTTGGTAGAGTAAGATGTCAACCTATTTCTCCATTATTAGAGTATTAGCTTATTAGTCTAGCCCGTATTTTTCCTTCCAAATTGTGATTGCCTTTTGATACGGCGAAAAGAATTTCATTGGGAATGGGTTGGAAGTCGGAAAATGGAACATATCGTAATTTGTGGAGTTTATGTGTATGCTACCTTTATGTGCGTTGTTAAATCTAAAACAAGTGCTGCAGATGATGCTGATTGATGCTGTTGCCAAATTTAGTCATTATTCTATCGAGTTGGGCCAAAACTGGATACAACTTTCGGGCTTACTATGCCCTCTACTCGAGTATCTCAAAATGGACTCGATAGGCGTGTGTATGTTTAATATACTTATATAACACACTATGACTACAATTAATGTAAGTGCAGGGATCGATGAAAAGTACAACTTTCTTTAGTATTGTCTATAAGATTTTAACTGCAATAGAGTCTTATTTTCTTTAAATTCCTTACCACAAGAAAGTAGTACGTCCTCATGGTGCCCACAGTTGTGTGTGTTTGCATATGAACATCCGTCCCATACCGAGTCTGCATTAGGACACTGCACATTATCTAGGGTTATGGGATATCTAACTTGTGTGGCTAGAGACCATGTAGTGCTTGCTGTTCTCCATTCTATTGGTGCACCTAATTGCATTGTCCTACAAATCACACTTGCTGCATCATCACTGAATAAATCATCACACACGGTGCCTTCTCTATATAGCAGTAATGATAATTCACCTCCATAGGACTGGTGTCCGGATGCGTCCACTAACCCGAATAGTGGTGAATCACCTGATGGTATAGTTTATCAATTACATACTAACATTAGATATCTTATTATAAGGTTTTTCACATGCAGTTTGCTTATGCTTACTTATATTCTGCTAACAATAGCTATAAAGTCTTAAAGTGGACAAAAGTAAAGCTAGATTACTCGGCTTGTTTTTGGGATGTCATAGGAATAGTTTTTGCAGAATCAATTGAAGTTTCTTGCTCAAAATATTATTTCCGAGCAATCATCAAAAAACTGGTTTATCTCAGCTTCTGGTTCACAAAAATCTCAGCTACTTATACTACAGGGTCAAATTGGTCAAATTGGTCAGATGTTGCCTGAACTATCCTGAAAGTTTTATCAAGATTACTCAAAAAACCTCGAAGATATGTGCCTTTTTGTATCGCAAAAAGTGTACATGATAACGCACAATTATCAAAGGGTTGATATTATGCAATATGCAACCTTGAATAGTTTTACCTTTCTACATTTCCAAATATGGAGATAAGCACCGTGTTTGTTTAGATTTTATCTGCAGAATGTGTAAAAGCTTTCGTAAAAACACTTTTTACCGTCTTGATGAAACGTTCGGGATATTATGGACACAATCATGTGGTCTATACTTCTATAGGATCCTGGAGTAGCTAACATTTTGACCTTCAGAAGCTGATTACTCAGACATTTTTGAGCTAGACACTTCAAATTCTTTTTGCAAAAACGTATATCTAAGTATCTACCTAGCCTAATAGCCTATGCACCTATGGCATCCCAAAATTTCATTAGAAAACTCAAAACTCTCGTACAGAATACACTAATATGCATCGTAATGCTTTCCTATAGTTATATAGTATAGTATAGTACTAGTTCCCTCATTTTTCACATCCCTCATATAAAGTCATAGGTTCCTACCTTTGCTCGCTCTTTTTGGCTGGAATTATAATATCATGCAAACCCATGCTTTGTGCAAATTTAGTGGAAAAGCCTCGCACAACATTGTTGGTCATAATATGACCAACCATGTTGTGCATGAACAGTAGGGTTCCATTTTGGTATTTTGGGGAGATAGGGGTTTAATGATAAGGGACCAGGGAGGGGTTCAAGTGCTGCAGTTATTAAGTTATAGAATAAAGAATTCCAATTCCTTACCACAAGAAAGTAGTACGTCCTCATGGTGCCCACAATTGTGTGTTGTTCTATATGTGCATTCACTAAATTCTAGTCCCCCACCGCTGCATGAAACGTCGTCCAATCCTATGGGATGACTACTTTGGGTTTCAGACCAATTCGAAACTCCTGTACTTCTCCATTCTAGAGCATTACCGAATCCCATTTTTCTGCATATCACATTAGCAGAGTTATCACTGAAGGCATCATCGCACACTGTTCCTCCTTTGTAGAGCAGCAGTGATAGTTCACTTCCATCAGAGGGATCTCCAGATGTGTCCACTAACTCAAATGTGACCGGGGGTTCTAATGATATTTGCCAATTAGTTAGTGAAGTGATTAATAAGCTTTTAATGGGGCTCCACACTTTAGATGGCATTAATATATGATTCAAGTAATTTTCTGACATAAATTATACTGCATAATGTATGTAAGGCTGCATCATGAATGAATAGAGGTGCACTACAGAAAATCATCATAATAAGACATAGGCCAGGTAGCGCAGTGGTTTAGGGCGTCGTGCTTCCAATCGAGAGGTTGGTGGTTCGATTCCCGGCCGTGCCTAATGCCTATCGTGCTAAGGGCGAGAACTCTCACCTAAGCAGCCACACTTTCACTCAGCCGAGCGTACGGGAGGGATAAATGAGAAGCTGCCCATTGCAGCAAAGTCTCGGGCGAAGAAAGTATGGATTACAGTTTACACTTCCTTAACCGTCACTGGCTTGATTACACTTGAATCCTTCGATTCCTGTCATTGGCTGTTGCAGCTGTTGGAATAGAAGTAAACCCATCTTAATAAATAATATTGATTGATCTGTAGTAACATGTGACTGTATGCACGATCTCAACCGAAGAGATAGCCCAAACATGATTCCTTGATTATGAGGTTTTTGGGAGTTGGGCTGAAATTGTGTAATAAGTCAAAAAAGTCAAATATTCTTGGAGGAAACTTTCTTATAATAAAAACTTTCTCATTCGGGGAGTATTTATTTATTTATTATGAATGATATAATCATGAGTTCTTCTGTTTAAAATATCTAATGCTTTAGTTTCTTACGGCAGGAAAGTAGCACGTCCTCCGTATGAGCACAATTATGAGTGGTTGAGTGTCTGCATTCGTTCCATTCAATTTCTCCATTGATACATTGAACATTATCCAGTTTTATGGGATATTCATTTTGTAGTGAATCAGAAAATACATTACTCGTTGCAGTTCTCCATTCTATTACAGGGCCGAGTCCCATAGTGCCACATATTACATTTCCAGCATAAGTACTGAATAAATCATCACACACAGTGCCGTTTCTGTAGAGCAGTAGAGATAATTCACTTCCATCGGAAGGTTGTCCAGTTGAGTCCACCAACTCGAAGTAGGCTGAAAAGTGAATAGATGCAGTAAATTGTTAACTCCCAAGTTTGAAATAAACGGTAAAAACACTATAAACATAGGTAAAGAAATTTGGCAAAGGAGGGATTTTTTCTTGGGGAATGGGTTGTTACCAAACTGTCATAAAAGCATGTTTATTAATGTTTTTGTAATTGGTGGAAATGATTTCAATGTCAAAATTAGTATCATTTTATCAACATAGAATTAACATTCTTACTACAAGATAGCAGTATAGCCTGGTTGTATTGGCAGTTAGGTGCGAGTGAATATGTACATTCGCTCCAATTAGTTTCTTGGCTTTCACAATTAACATCACCAATAGTTGCGGGATGCGCATTTTGTACATTTATGGACCATGAAGTTCCTGCAGGAATCCATCCAATAGCCCTGACTGCTCCCATTGCTCTACATATTGCATTTGCAGCATTGTCATCAAAACCAACTTCACACACTGCTCCACCTCTGTATAATAACATCGATAATTCAGGTCCTGTTGAAGGCTGCCCAGATCTGTCCACTAAATCAAAGTTAACTGAAATATTATTTATCGTCATTTCTCAGCAGTCAGCAGATAGCACTATGGCAGTTTTGAAAAAAGATAGATTGATTTCAGGTCAGAACAGATTATGAGTTACCCATTTGTAGGTTTGTAGCCCTGCAGGCTGATCATACTATCGCTTGCTGTGGCTCTATTTAAATGGATGCAATTATTCAATCAATTTGATGTTGCTACATGAAGTTGTTGCATTGCCTCATAGGATGATCTTATTTTGAGTTTTAAAGTGACAGTGGTCATTGATTAGTACGCTTTTATAAGAGTATAAGGTTACATCAGCCAAGCTTCTTCCTGAATAAGCTAAATTCTTAAATTATTATTAAGAAGAGGTAACAGTGATGTAGTGTTTCTGTCTATTGAAGTAGTTTATCTCCGGTTTATTCAATAGGTTAAATAGGTTTGCTGCCTTATTGATTTGCTAATTTGCTTATTTTTTGTTAATCTTACCACAAGACAGTAGCACATCCTCGTGATGTCCACAATTGTGGGTTGATGAAAACGTACATTGGGGCCAATCAATTCCTGCACTGCCACACTCAACATTATCCATTTTTATGGGATATTGAGTTTGTAGGCTTTGGGACCATGAACTTCCGGCAGAACTCCAGTCTTTTGCCCGAACAGCGCCCATTTGTCTACATATCACATCTGCAGCATAATCATTGAAATAATCATCACACACTGTTCCATTTTTGTATAGCAAAAGTGATGGTTCAGTTCCATCTGAAGGCTGTCCAGATGCATCCACCAACTTGAAGTTTCCTAGAAATTGATGACTTGTTACATGTTTAAATCGAACAGTTTTCTTTCTGCCAATCAGGATGTAAGAGAAAATAAAAGAGGCCATGGATGAATTATTTTGATATAACTCAATTTGTGACGATGCACTAAATTATACATGTATGTATTTTAATTGAGGCATGAGTGCTTCATTTTTTGCTCACTTAACTTCCTGTGCCAAGGTTATCTTATGATGAGGTACCAAGGTATAGTAGCTTAGCTATATTCACACAATCCTTATTAATAAAGCAGTATGTCAAGCAATTTTAAGGAGAGGGGATCCATATTGAGACGTTGTGATATTTGATTACCAGCCTAAGGCCTTGGACCAGTTTGGGTATTTAAGTATTTACAAAAGAAATTTCCAATTCCTTACCACAAGAAAGTAGTACGTCCTCATGGTGCCCACAATTGTGTGTGGTTGCATATGTGCATTCACTCCACTCCATTCCTGCAGTACTACAATAAACATTATCCATGTTGATGGGATAGTTATTTTGTAAGGTTGGAGACCATCCACTCCCTGCAGTTCTCCATTCTCTCGCCTGAACTGCTCCCATCTCCCTGCATATCGCATCTGCAGCGTTATCATTGAAGGAATCATCGCACACTGTCCCATCTCCAAAGAGCAAAAGCGATAATTCACTTCCATCGGAAGGCTGTCCAGATCTGTCCACCAATGAGAGGCGTTCGTTGCCTATGGTATAATAGTATAATAGTGATGGTTCTAGTAATTTATTATTTCATTATGGGCGATATCGTCTCTTCAGTGGAATTGTAAATATATTGGATATTTTAGACCATCATTGATAAGCACGAAGATTTTCAGTTTAATTTCTATGATTGATGCTATGCATTATTAATTATTTCCCGATTTGGATAAGTCGATTGAATAATATTGACTGTTGAAGTATTGAGTTCAGTCGAAATAAAGTGCTCTTGTTTCTTACCACAGGACAGTAAAACATCCTCAGAATGAGCGCAATTGTGTGTTGTCAGGTATCTGCATTGATTCCACTCAAAGTCTGCACTGTCACACACGACATTATCCAGTTTGATGGGATATCCAGCTTGTAGCGATGAAGACCATGATTGTGCTGTCCTCCACGATTTTGCACTCTCGTGTCCCATGGCCCTACATATCACAGCTGCTGCGTTGTCATTGAATAAATCATCACACACAGTTCCATCATTGTATAGCAGAAGAGATAGTTCTGCTCCATCCGAAGGTTGTCCAGATTCATCCACCAACTGGAACGTATCTGAAAAATTCAAAGGCATGATAAAACAATTCTTCGAGCACATTATAGGTGAAAATTTTGGACAGAAAATTATTAAACCCTCATTTTAGTTTGATATTACCATCATACAATTACATGATGGTGAATTGATAAATCGAATTAGTTTAATATTACCATCATGGGAACGTTCTAGTTAGGACCTTGAAAATGCCTTGGATATTTCTACAGGTGAAATCTACTGTAGACCTGTAGGTATGGTCAGACCAACCTTAGTTAAGTAAGGTTGACCGTTTAGTTTCATGATTACCACGTTAGATGAACGGTACAAAATTAACAAATTTCAAGAAGAACTGGCTGAAAATCAGTTATTTTCAAAATTTGTCAAAACCGTTCGAAGTTTCGATATTTCCTTTTCCCGGTCTATAATCTTATGATTAACGTTAAATTATACCAGACTTTATGATTCACCCAATTACATGTCCGTCCATTGAATTTAGCAACCAATTAATTATGTCCAATATGGTCCTTACCTTCAGTAAAAGGTGCTTCTGTTGGTTCTACTTCTGGGCAAACATCGATCGATTGTATTGAAGAAACCTGACTGGCGAACAAAAGGAGATCACTATTTCCAGTTCCTTCACAGATGTCGATATAGTCTCCACCATATGATGCGTCCCAAAATAGCCTCCAGCTTCCTACATGAGCAAAAACACTCTGTATTTTGTCATTCCATTCAACCTGACCAAGGCTTTCTATCGCATCCTGTACGTTCATCACTGCCCCAGTGTAGTACTTTCCAGAATAAACCATCAGGTTCCTGTCTGAAAAGTTTTTTTTAGTATTTGAAATTAAAAAATACGTCATCTACAAGTACAATAATGAAGAATGATCAGCTGACAATAATAAATTCTGTGTTTTCAAAGTATTTCCATTGGTATTGCCTACCTTCACAACTTGTTGGTGAAGGATACACGTGTCTTAAAGATGAGATACTGCGTGATAAAGGTCCCAGGTTGTGTCTTTCGTCACCCTCACAGAGTAGCATTGACACTCCCGTGTATTTCCATTGCTGGTAAACCAACCAAGAACCAGTGGTTGCGTGCAAACTCTGATACTGGTTGTCAGCTCCAACGGAGTAGCTGGACTCGGTGTACGTGATAGAACTCTCGGTCAAGTTAGGTCCATAGTATGCTATCAGTTCACCATCAACCTCAGTTTGTTCTGCGAAATAAATCATTTACAAGCCGTCATTTACTATTAACTTATTTTTAATTATTTTAAACTCATGAATAGCAGTGGCTAGGACTAGTTGTCTAGTTGCCATGCAAATGGGATTGACCACACGAAAATTTACACTGTTCACATCACATTATACATATCTTATTACTTTATTCAAAGAATTGGACTAAGATATTGAAATAGAAACTAGAAATAAAATAAAAGTTTATACCTGGGCAAGGTGTATCCACAAATTGGATGGAAGAAATGCGGTTGCTCCAATCATCTAGGTAGTTTATTGCATCCCCTTCACAAACAGTCTTGACGTCGCCCTCAAAATCATCCTGATCGTAAAGTTCCCAAGTGCCACTGGTCACATTCAAGCTGTTTATCTGGTCATCCCAACTTGCATATGCTGACAAACTTTGTGATGCGCTGAGTCTCCATACACTGCCTTGGTATTCTTCTGCCGTGAATACGGAGATTCCTGAAGTGTATAGGTATCTTCCAAATGATCGAACATTTAATACTACCTTTGTGTGTTAACTTGTTAAGGGGACTGGATCTTTTTGGTGCCAACGCTGAACACATAACGTTATTTTTATTCCTTTTCGTAAATGTGATTTAAAATGAGCCATGAATTGGATGCTTAATTTGGGAAACAGTATTGTTGACACTTTAGTGGAATAACCTACTTTACATTGAATGTACATCGTGCATCATGTATACTTAGCTTACTGGAAAATTTAGGTGTAATTAAAGTAAACATGAATTTACATTACTACCATGTTCTTAATATTATTCAATGCTTAATTCATTGATTAGTTAGGCAGTACCCACCTGGGCATCTCTGGAGGTTACAGCTCATGGATTTCTCGTCATCTTCCAGGTCACACACGTTGATTCCGCCGTTGAGCGGCAGTGTACAGTTCCGAGTGCTGGTGGTTGTGCCGCCGCCGCAGGTCGCTGAGCACTCCGTCCAATTCCCCCACTCACCCCAATACCCGTCAACTGCACGAGGACAACCATGTCATTGGTATCAGGAAAGCAATAAGGTCTTAGGACACAGGTAGTCTTAACTCCCATGAGGGAAATTCTAATGTGGAGTACACTGTTATTAAGTAATTAACATAATATACTAATGTATAAGATCTCTATGATGGTACAATGATTTTACCTGGACATCCTTGAGTATTGCACGGCCCGGTGTCTGTGTCTGGCTGGGAGGTATCGCAGGGATCTCCCCCGTTGATGGGTGGGATGCATGACCGCTGTCTGGTGTGGTTGCCTCCTCCACATGAAAGCGTACAGTCGCCCCACGCCTGCCACTCATCCCATCTCCCGTCAGCTGGTCACAAGGGGTGGTTATCAGTTATACCAACAAATCATGCGAAAACGAGCATACACATGTAAACGAGCATTCAAATGTGCATGCAGCAGGGAGGATGATTATATTGCATAATTGCAGTATCTAGTCTTACTAAATATCTAAATGAAAGGATCAAAAGATAAGATAAGATTTCAAACCATCCAGGAGCATAGGAAAACCTACCGAAGCAAGTTATTCCATCTCCCTCAAATTCATCCACGCATGCACAACTGAAATTTCCAGCTAAATTGGTACAGATCGAATATGCGCCACAGTTGTTAGTCCCGAGTGTACATTCGTCAATATCTGTAACGTGAAGATTGTTACATAAGGAACTTATTGCACAGTCAACAATATGACGTCGTTCTACTTCCAGTGATGTTCTCAAATCTCAAAGCCTCAAAAGTACAAAATTTCAAAATGCCTAGATATAAATGCTTTGATAAATCATAATTCATATAACCTGAATTTGAATACAGCATAGGATATAATCTACAACTATACCTGTGCAATTCCTCCCGTCACCAGTGAAACCCGGGTCACAAGTACAAGTAAAGCCCCCAGGGGTATTGGTGCAATTTGCTTCTACATGACAATCATGAGATAGTTCCTCACATTCGTTAACATCTGAAAGAGTTCATTGTAGCTGTTAGAGTCTTCTGGATAGGTCAGGAATCGGGACTTTGACTTTGAGAGTGTGCAGTAGGATTCATTGGAATATTTATATCAAAGTATTATGTATGCTCAATTGTGTTGCTAGGATAGGGAATGATCTATCTACTGTTGTCAATGCTAAAAAATCATACCTAGTGTTGTGTAATTTGTTGCAGCCATATTTTCGTAAGATATAACGCATTCAAAATCGAGCATCTTTATTTATGTTATTTGCAATTGGTACTGTAAATTATGATTTATTAGGTATGTTTATTATTTTCTTGGAAATCACTTACCTTCACAAGTTACACCATCTCCCCTGAAACCACTCCTACATTCACACTCGAATGACCCTATTGTGTTGTTGCAGCTTGCATTGGCGTCGCAGTCATTTGTACCCAACGCACATTCGTCCACATCTGATATAGGTTTGTTTTAAAAGGGTTAGCTCCAATATCTTACTATTAGTGAATAAAACTGAATTAGTGACAATTACTTAAGTTTCATCCACTCGACCTCCCAAATCACTGCTTATCAATTTATAATTCCCTCGATCGAGCTAACGTTGTTTTACCTGGATTTGATTCGACTAGATAAGTATATCAAACTTAGATAGTAGTATCTTACTGTCTTAGTAGATTTCAGTTGTAATTCCATGAATATTGCCCAATTAATATCCTCTCAGCACCCAGCTTATTTCCATGCAATATCTACTTATTCCTCTCCTGGTGCTCTCTTACCTGTGCATGTTCTCCCATCGCCAGTATATCCTGTCACGCAGTAGCACGTGTAATGTCCAACGGTGTTTGTGCAGTTTGCATTTTCTCCGCAATCGTCGGTTTCATTTTCGCATTCTGACACATCTGAAACGTCATTTGACTCGTGAAAGATGAATGATGATGGAACAGGTACAAATATCATGACCATGCCAGCCATAATGTGGGTTTTTGTAACCCCATGGCAAACTTCCACACTGAATGGTCACAATTTTATGATAATTCCAGGTAAGCTAATTAATATGATATCCACTTATCCACGATTTTAGTTGCGTCTTACCTGCGCAGGTGGTTCCATCGCCAGCAAATCCAGTGTTACAAGAACAAGCGAAGCTGCCAGCGGTGTTGTTACAAGCAGCATTGGTATCGCATGTATTCAGAGACGCATCCGCACATTCATCAATATCTGAAATATTAATGGGATGATAGGGATACCAAACAAAGAAGTATTTGAGCTTCCAGAATAAGCCAAGTTGTCAAATGCAGCGTTAGCATTGTAAAATAGTAATGTAAAATAGTAATGTAAAATAGTAATGGATTGGATTATTTCTGAAGTACCTATAATTTATACTACCTATTGTACTTGTAGTATCATTCCTCTGCTCTGGTTATCGTTGAGCTATGGATCGTGAGGAGCAAACCAAAGAATATCGTTTTAGAAAAACTTTAAAATAATGTATGTAAAATGCAGCTCTGAAGTGTATGGCGACCTATTTACACATTTACCATCACAAGTGGCTCCATCTCCGCTGTATCCCGCGTTACATTCGCAAGTGAAGCTTCCAGGTGCGTTAGTGCAGGTGGCATGAGCATCGCAGGTATGGGACCCGTCAGCACATTCGTCATCGTCTGAAAGGTGGCAAAATTTTTTGTTCATTAATAAGAACATCACCACGAATTTGCATCATCAATTTGTAAAATTGAGAAATCGAATTCAAGAAAAATCATGCTTGATGGTCAATATCGGCAAAAATTGGGAGGCAAATAGTCCCACTACATTTCATACCTACATGGTGATAGGTAAATAACTATATAGTATATAGTTATGTTTTATTGCCTGGAATATAAATATGAATTATGAATAAGATACTAAACTTTATAATAAAGTAATAACAGAATCAAAACTCAGGTCAAATTTCTGGTGCTGAATTGATGAATTGCCATCTGGGTAAAGTCCACGCTATAGTTTGAGTCTACTAATTTTCGTGTAATCATCAGTGAGACAGAAGTTGGGTAATAAAGTTTTAACTTTTTAAGCAGTTGATATTGAACTACTGAATACAAACCAGAGCATGTTGTTCCGTCTCCACTGAATCCTGCGTTACATTCACAAGTGAAACTGCCGGCGGTATTGTCACAAGAAGCATTGGTATCGCATGTATTCAGAGACGCATCCGCACATTCATCAATATCTGAAATATAAATAGGATCATTATAGGAGTATAGGATACAAAAAGGTTTTTTCTATTATAAGCTGATCTGTGATATAATCCATTTGATTTTTGTTTCAGGAGTTCCTTCCTGAAAATCATTATTAAGCGATAAAATTGAATATATGATATGATGACCTATCACAGTAAACAGTTAGTGGTAAATAAATGATAAATTGACGCTGGTGGGGTGTTTAAATTGAACATGATGGTTCAAGTTGTCTTTGTTACATCAATCACCTGTACAAGTGTCACCGTCTTGTGTAAATCCATCCCTACAGTAGCATTCATAGCTGCCAGCAGTGTTGTTGCAATTTGCATACATGGGGCATTCATAGGCGTTCAGTGCGCATTCGTCAACATCTGAAATAAGTGAAATGTTTTTATACGGTATAAGCGAGCAATGCTGATTTATATAAGTTTTATAAAGTTATAAAACGTATATAGGAGTTTTAGTGTAAGTGAATACACATCTACTGTCCATGTGTAGTGTGTACACAGTCCACAAACACCATCAAACCACACCAAGTTATAGCACTTCCTTCCTTGAAGTACACTTAGCTAATACCACGGTCTAACTCCGAGATAGCCTTGCTGATAATGATCAAGCTGAGTGAGGCTACTCGCACAGCTCTAAAAGTGAGAAACTGTGACTTGTTAGAATGTAGCTGAAAGCTCAAGGATCCACGGTACCCTTTGATCTATGAAGTCAAGGTCCCGTGCGGAAAATAGGTGCACTTTTCAAGTTAGATCATGTAGCCTTCTGTCTGGAATACGTGATCACGAATGTTTACTGCTCTGATCTTTTACAGTTCACGTCGTATTCTCAAATATAGAATTCTCATGAGAAAAGTTATTGATATAACTCAGAATTTTATTTCGTTTGAATTTTATTAGCATGTTTGAAGACTCATCATTCAGGCGATTTGTTGGCAAATGTTTGGTAAGCTGAGAACTTACCATACTTCAATCCGTCGGAAATTAATCGACAGCAAGCCAGAAATAGTGAAATATCAAGTTTACCAGTACAAATTCTCCCGTTTCCTACAAAGCCGGTGTCGCAAGCACATTCGTAGCTTCCGTCTGTGTTGGTACACACGGCGTTCTCAGAACACTCGTCTATTTCCAGAGCACATTCGTCCACGTCTGCAAAGTGAGGATGGTTTAGGCTTTGGAGGCTGTATTAATACGAAATGGCAACAAAATTTCCACTCATGCAGTAATTACTGTATGAGTGGAAATCTTGTTGCCATTTCGTGAACAATAATATCCTTGCTATTCTGATAATTTCTGCACACAATCATTGAATGGTGGCTGATGCTCTGATGGCTCATTTTCAGATTCTAGAGTTTTAGATCAGCAATCTGATTAATTATCATATCATAGTTATAGAATGAGCGAACTAGTTCTATGTGGCAGAAAATTGTCAGTTTTACGGCACTAAGCTGAGATATACGCTAATTGTTAATGAGTAGATGATGTTTTAGGATTTTCTGCCTCTTGAGCTCTTGGTCCTAACTTATCCTCCTATAGCAATTATACTTGGATGTATTTCTTTCTATTATTCTTTGTGCCTAGTACCTTGTACCAGCTAATGTTTGAATCCGAATAGTCAGGCTATTAGAATTACCTGGGCACGGGTCCATGGTGCAAGGCACGGTTCGGTGAGTGTTGCAGTCCACGAGTTCCTCCTCGTCGCAGTCACAGAGGTCGTCCAGACACACGCACTCCTCTCCCCCGTTCTGTGGCTCGATGCAGTACCGGGTAAGCATCTTAGTGCCGGTACCGCACTCGGCGTCACATTCCCCATCCGTCCACTCACTCCACTCACCATCAACTGAACATGAGGTCAAAATCAGCATTATGAAGCATCCAGCGTAAAAACTGGACATGTACTGTCACTAACACTGATTTTTGAGATGATATTAAGATATTACTAGTTTAGTTATCAAGGTAAAGCTATTTAGACTCAATTTCGGTTTATCACAGTTTACCTATGCATCCGCTGGTGGAACAGCTCTCAGTTTGGGAGTCTGTGAAGCCGTTGGAGTCGGGCTCGCAGGCGTCTCCGTCACAGGCCCTGTTCCTGGTCATGGTACCGCCCCCACAGGACACTGTGCAGTCCGACCACTCACTCCACTCCTCCCACGCACTTTCCTCTTCTGAGGAGTGGGTGTAACGGACATAATCGCTATTCCAGCCCTCCCTTTCATTAAGCGGACTTTGCTTCGTATTATACTTCTTCCATTCTTCCGAGCATATTTGTCATATAACACTTATTAAATGCATCTTTATGGATACCTAAAACTATAAACTTATTAATCCTCGGATATTCATCCTATCCAGAAAACGTAGAATAGTAACCTGGAACGTTTGGCAAACGTATAACATGGTGGTGGGCAGGGCTGGGTATTGCAACCCTAGAACGTGTTGTTTACCTGGTGGCGGGCAGGGCTGAGTATTGCAACCCTAGAACGTGTTGTTTACCTAGAGTTGGGCAGGGCTGGGTATTGCAACCCTAGAACGTGTTGCTTACCTGGTGGCGGGCAGGGCTGAGTATTGCAATCCTCCTCGAAGGTAGCTCCGACATCAGGGCGAATCACTTCACCCAGTTCATCGACCATGGGACCCGGTAGACAGGGCTCTGCGTCTGGGCTGTCATCCATCTCACAAGTCCTTGTCTTAGTTCTGGTTCCTCCGCCACAATCAGCCGAACATTGAGTCGTCTCGGACTCAACCCACTCACTCCAAACGCTCTCAGCTGGAAAAGAAGTTGCAATTCACTGAGCTGTCCTCTTGGAATTACTACTGCACAAATCATACAGACATACAGACTCTAGGATTGGATGGATAGATTGAAAACCTCCATGGAGGCTTGCCGCTTTTACGGGCAGAAAAGTGATAATATTAATGAAAATATATGGTATAACTGTATAATACTGATAACCTGAATTCAATACTCACAGCCACACGAACAAACACTCTAGATATAAAATTTAAAAATGAAATGTAGAACTTAATAACAGTTTATTCTGACTTGCCTAAGCCTAGTTTTTTAGTCAGATTACTTTCTATGACCTAGACCTGTATTGTCTGTGCATGCACTATTTTCTGTGCATAATGTATAATATAATGTATAATATTATTCTAAGTACGTTAATAAATAGTTAATTATAGAATTCTTTTGAGAATAAATTTTGAGAATAAAGGGAACGAAAAAGTAAGAGGTCAAATTTCATTACGGAAATAGGTAATGACACTAATATATAAATATTCAACGTTTCAATGTGATCTGAAACATACCATGTTCACGCTGAACATAGTAATATGGTATGTTGATCATATTGAATTTGGAAAGTTGCTTGGAATAAAAGTGCCACCTTTTTAATGAAATAATGAATTAATGAAAGTTTTGACCTCTTACTGACCTTCTTAGTCGTTCTCTTTGTTCTCATAATTATCCTAGGTACTTTGCATTTTATTGAAATAAAAGCATTTTTGCATTGGTCCCTGTCTCGGGTCTCCAAAAGATACATAGATTGGGAAGTAGGGAGATTTGGATGAAATTGTGAAACTCACCAACTATATTTTCCATGTCCTCGTAATCAACAAGACAGCTTTTACCCGTACCCTCGGGGAAAGTAACACTTTCCCCATTGAGGAGGTCGGTATAACATGGAGCTCTCCGCAATTTATTTATCCTAACTTTGCAGTTGCGCCCTAACTTTGTTTCCCACTTTTTGACTTTGTTTTCCCCATCACAGAGTCCTGAATGATGTTAGTGTATGAAATTATGTGTATCATAATGTAAATGAAGATTATTGACGAAATATTCCCAGAGATCAATTTTTAAAATCGTTTCAATTCCAGTTTTTCTGGCGACAACCATTTCTTAGATGGTTGGGTCATACTGAAAACACATTTTTCAAAGCAGTGGTGCCTCAATCCCTGAGATATACCACTTCAAAAATGAGAATTTGAAATTTCCGTAACGTTACGGAAGGAATCCGATCTTTTCAAAATGTCAATTTCTCGGAAAGCAAAGGTGGGAGAGTGAAAATTCTTCTTAGATTCATTATTAAGTGAGTTTAATTCCTAAGATAGGTGTTCAAAACAATAAAAATATTGTAGCAGGTTGAAATATGAACAATTTCTAATTTTCCTTCCGTAACATTCCTTCCGTAACGGAAAATAGGTGGAAAAGTTGAAAAACAAGAAAGTCTTTGGAATTTTTAAAATTTGGATTACAAAACTTCCCCTAGGATGAAATGACGATTTGCTTTGCAGATTACTGGAGTCTCACCAGCCTAAATTGTGAAAATATGCTCAGGTGAAAATTTCCCTCCGTAACGTTTTGGGTGGTTTTGGGCGAATTTCCTTCCGTAACGCATGTTACGGAAGGATTTTCCTTCCGTAACAAATTTTTTGGTTTGCCATATTTCAGTAATCTCATGACTATTCTCCAAGAAAATTTCCTGGGAGCTTTAAAGAGATCATATCTATCGATTGTACAAAATATATTTTACAATCATCCTTCGTAGAAAATATTTGATTTTTAGATTTTTTTTCCTTCCGTAACAATTCCTTCCGTAACGTCAATTAGCAATTTCTAATTGACAATTATGAACATTCTTTTTTCACTTTATATTAATTCCTGCTCATGAACAAGTCTAATGATAATGATCTATAATATATGGAAGAGCCAGCCATGTGAGGTTATTATTTTTGGATCAAATCATCATTGAACTGAAAATTCCATTTTCTGTCAATCGCTCCAATCCTTCCGTAACGAAATTTTTCTTTTTTCACTGAAGCACTGTTTTTGACCAATATTAGAAAACAATGAGTTAGGGATATAGAAAATCTTCATTGATAACTGGGCCACATGACATATTTAACTTTTCGCTCAAAAATTTCCCACAAAATCAAAATTTCCCAGCAAATTCCTTCCGTAACGAAAAATCAATTCATCAATAATCTTCAAATATAAAATCTTGCATTGCATGAGTAATTTGTCATACCATCCATGACATGCCATGATCCATGACATCTCATCACAGTTTTCAAGTCTACTGTATCATGTCCCTTTGGAATATATCTTGAAGATTGTCATTGAGCCATACTCTTTTCACCATTGTCAAATGGTGTAGGACAAGTAAAATATTATGAGCGATTGAAGATGGGAGTAATAAAAGAAGTGGGACCTTTTTATCTCTCTTGTCATAAATGATTGTTAACTGGAAATATGATATCAATATTATAAAATATAAACTTACCCTTTCCAACGCACTTGTTAGCCAAATATCTGGCAGCGTTCGTGCATTTCTTGCATTCCCTTCTTTCAGAATTAGGAGTGTAAGCAAGAAGATTACTTCCTTCCTCTGGCTCTATTCTGCAGGTTGGCGCCGCTCCCGATGTCAGGTGGAAGGCAGCAATGAAGACAATCGTGGTCAGCAGTGCGACACTGCAGACCCGCATCCTTTTCAATGATAGCAGGGGTGAGTGGATAATGAAAGAATAGTAAACTAGTATATATGTCATACAGTAGAAAGTACAGTGGTGAGATGAATTCGTAGATTTCGTCAAATCCAGTTTGAATTTGTGTATAGTGGTAAAGGTTGTGTAAACGTCCAGTGGCGGTTATCGAAGGACTCTAATAGAGCACAAATTCTAGATAGTATTGTATTGAAATATTGAATTATTGTTGGTTCATCAGTCCGATTACGATATTGATTACCTACTGACATGGAAAAAAATCCATTAAAACCTATTTATACTCAATGAATTACATCAAAAGACCAAAATCTTAATCTGATATAATGATTTAGGTCAATTCTGTGTTATGTAGGCCTATGTAAGTATATAAGGGACCGTTCACATATTACGTAATCAATTTTTGGCCATTTTCAACCCCCTCCCTCCCCCTCGTAATCAAACGTAAATTTTGAAAAAAATTGCTGAATGGTGCTTTGAGCTGGTTTTCTGAAAATTTTGCTAATAAGCGGGAATTTGTGGCAAAAATTGTGTCGAAAATTGGATATTTTGATTACGTTATCAACCACCAAAACCCCCTCCCCCTCGCAATTAAACGTAATCATTTGGAAACACACATATTACGTTATATGTGAACGATCCCTTATGACGGTCAAGTAGATTGATGAACGCTGTTTTTCTAAGCCAAATAATTAATAACGCTTAATTTGACCTGAGTTAACTGTACTTTAACTTAAGACCTTAAGTTTAACTCGTGCCACCCTTACCAGGCTTTGTACCGGCCCTTAGGACAAAAGTCTCAAAGTATTTGTTGAATTCTTTAGTCTAATAAGGGCCGGTTGAATCATGGTCAATAAGGAATTCTTATTTACAAAACTTATTTCCTGGTCGTATACTAGTACTCTTGTATTGTACTATTTTAGTAAAGTAAGTATACCTAATCAGCTAATCATTACGATATCACAGCATCACGCTTTAAATAAATAAACCCAAACTTTTCGTTGTACAATTTTAATAAAACCTTGAACGCAATAACTGAAGAACTGAGCTTCGTAAGATTCTCCGACCTTGCACAAAATATTCACCTAGAGCCACGAAAACAAGACCCCTTAGAGAGTTACTGGTGTTGGTGAGTGGCACTGATTTGATTCGAATTCCGTTTGCACATGACAGAACCGTGTTTTGGGCCATTCTGCAATGATGGGGCCCAGTGCGGAAGTTTGCGACGTAGGAGGGAGGGGGTGTATGACCCAATTTTCGACGAAAATGTTGACGTCCGGGGGGGTATTTCAGGTTGCAGACGTTTGCGGAAAATTTGCGGAAGCCCTAAATTATGGATGGCCCCATGCAGACAGCCTGTGAATGAAATAGCGAAATGCGCACTTTTTGTTTTCAATGAGTCAAAACGCCAACTCTAGTAAAAACTGGTAAACTGTTGAGAAGGCAGTAGAGTCACTAAATTCTTAAATTGAAGAATGGACCCTGTTGCGGATGAAAAGCTATTGCATTAGGCTACACTACACGGGCACAAGTTAGTGAATATGCTAGATTCAAAGAGAAGGGGCGGGGGCATCAGATTAGGTATTAGGATAATAGAATATTAGGATCCATAAGAAAGTGCAACGAACGGTAGCTATGGCGCTCACCTTGGTTACTAGGTGGTTACTGACAGAGGAGTCGGAGTTATACTGACCACTTTGGAGTGAGTTGGGGTATTTTGAATTAACTTGTCAGCTATATGCACATCATTTCATGCTCTTCAGCAGGAGACAGCTGACATCCGCGTGTCAGCGGGCTGAATGCGTCATAACACCAGAGAATTCCTGTGCTGCTTAGCCTGTGAGATTTTTAGCGGTCACATGATTTTTTCAGCCAACGCAGAATACATGACAGGTATTTGGGAGGCTCAGTGCATTAGTTTTATTTTTCTGGGAATAAAATGTATGAATAGATTTTATTCTTAGAAAAAATAAAAGACCCTCCCGTACTAAAATTCAATAAATTTCTCCCCAATGGCATTTTGTTTTACAAAATGGTATTAGCTTGTTAAGGAAGGGTTGGTGGAAATTGTAATTAATCGGGAATTTGTATACTAGCTTTATGCAGGCTTATATTCAATTTTTGAAACACGTGCTGTTGTTGCGACTGATCAAAATTTACCTATGTCAGTCATTTTATTTTTTATTCATTGTCAGAAAATTAAGATAAATTTTGACAGATATTCAATCCAGTTTCCACTATTATCTCGATATGTTTCATGGTATGTTGCTCAGGTGGTCCAATAAATTTTTCCTTATAAAATATGAACCGTTGTAGATTTATAGTAATGTAGTTATGTACTGTATCTAGGTTAGTACTTTAGTAGGTTATATACCTACTAGTTTATGGCGTGAATTTGGTCAAAAATACGATAACCGATGGCTATTTTTACCCAATACCCAAAATGCTCCCCCATTTTGAGCGTGGGGAAGTTTTCACCAATTCATATTTAAAAATTTAAGTACCTACTTATCTAGTAGAAAAACCTGCCCATGAAATTCACTCACATTTACCCCCATTCTTTCAAAATTCGTGCTATTCTTGATAAATGTTTTTATAAAGATATAATTTTCAGATTTACGGAATTCGTAATTCAAGCCATTGTGACCCATGTGGTTGCACTCAAAAATATAAAAAAGACCAAAACATAGAAGGACTGTTTAGTTTCCTATGTTTTGCTAATGTGTATTATGTGTGAACGGTGAAAGTAAGCCACATCAAGACTGCAAGGCTCTTGAAAATTGCCGTACTTGTGAGTTGCCGGTTACTAAAGACGATGAATGGCGTATGTGTTTATTTTAATCTCACATTCTCATGACTTCATGAGATGTATATCATATGCCCCTGCGTTCTAATAATGTCCCCGCAATAATCCAAAAACGTCGTAAATTTGGGACTATGATAAATTGAATTACAGATTGCCACTTTACAAGAACTTCTAGCATCTTCCACGAAATAATCGTTAAAATTGTATTCATAATATAATAACATTAAATATTCAAGTATTTGAGTGCATGGTAGTAACTAAACTCAGCGCAATAAGTATTGGCCGACTAAAAAGCCGCGAAAGCAGTAGAAAATGGCTAAACTTAAAATATAGCATGGCCAAAAAATAGGATTTAGGCTTTAGATTTTTCGTAAATAACGCCAGAAGTCCGAAAAATCCACCCTAAAAAGAAGATTGCGTTCTAGGTTGAATTCACCAGTTGCACCCGTTGCTATGGCTACATGTTGTAGCGCACGCTAAACTGCACGTGCATTTTACTAGGATTTCTGCCATTTCGTTATCGTGTCATTTGGAAACGTTTCAACTGTTTTAATTCATAAATTACGTTCTAAATGAAATTTTCAATTTCGGTAAAAAGTTTTCGACAGAAGCCTATCAACTCTAATCACTATCATAGGAGAAAAGAAAGGTAAGAGTTGAACAATTGACTTCGTTCAATTTGTTGTACGTCCAACTGACTATACGTCCAATTAAAGTTAGGAGTGGGTTATAAACAGATGAAAATGCGGACAATTTTGATTTCAATGAGCTTGAATTCATTTTTTGCCCATCTTTTCTCCGAATCTGAACTGTGTCCTCGACATTAATTAACGATCGCAAAATCTCCAATTTTTTGAATCAATATTCAAAATCTATGTAAATAGTGCACCCCTAACCCCAGTAACAAAAAATTGCTTCAATGACTTCGTTCAATTTATTGTACGTGCAACTGACTATATACACATATACGTCCAATAAAACAGAAAACCCAACGGGTTTTCTCGTAAAAGTATAAACAAGACATACTATAAACGAGATCATGCACAACAACAGCATGGACTTACTATTTTACTAATCAGCTATAACCCTTTCAAAACCAAAACACTTCACCTAACAGAGGAGGAGGTGGGTAACACAGGGGTGACCTAGGATCTACTCATCTATCTGCCCTGCCTACTAGAACCCGTAATGTATAATGTATTAGTGAAGGTATATGTATCCTCCTCTCACTAGCCACCCACTCACCCCCCTTTTTCACCCCCACGCCCCAACCTCACCCCTCATCGCCCCGGTGGTTAGAGGCAGGCACAGCCCCACTCTGGGACTATCCTCTTGCGGACCCCACGGTCCGGCCTCTTTTATATATATAAACATATAAGTAACAAATTGAATTCAAATATATAATTTATAATCAGTGTGCAGCACTTCTGTACTGTGATAAGTATGTAGATAAAATAGCCTGTCAGCCCGGCTTATTTTTGAGTTATTCTATTTGTTCTTTAGAATGAAGAATAATCATACCTTACACCAGCATTAAAAGTGTGCCGTTGAGCTGGCAGTTGGCACTCTCGTGATGCTGACACGGTTCAATCCCTGACATTCTGACAGGTATGTGTCTTGCGCCTCAGGGAAAAGAAAATACATCCGCTACCTTCGTAAACATTATTTCTGATGAGGCAGATTCTCTGCGAAAAAACATAATATGCATTATAAACATTATTAGCATTAATACGAAAAAATGTGTTTTTCAGTATCAATGTTCTCAGAAATTTTTATTTCATTCTGTTTTACACACGTACAGTGCACACATACAAGATCATAAATTTGGAAACGGAGACTCTATTAGATTATTCAAATCAACACAATGGTTAGGTACTTCGTGCACTCCAGTTAAGCAGTTAACATCACCATCTCCTCTGCTTCTGTTCCCGCTTTTGATTTTCCTGTGATAGTGTGAAGAGGACTTCAGTGGATCATTCTACACTAGGATCACCCAAATTCTGTTCAGAGAGGAGTATTCTTTCTTTCTATCCAGTTTTCCAATTTCCAGTGCTCATGAAGTTTTGATTAATTTTACGATCTCTTTTTATCCAGGATAGCAGTATCTTCCTTATCCAGGATCTACTTTTATTTTACATGATCCGGCAAATGTTAATTTCTTTTGTTCATGTCAGATTCCTCAGACCTTACTAAGAATAATATTATCATAGCTTTCAATCTTCAGGCAACTGCTACGTAATAGGAAACAACAGGATGTAGACCAGCTTCTTTCCCAAAGAAAGATCAGCTTTCCTGCGAAGGAGCCACTGCTATTGGCAATGCGCCATGAGCCAGTCCGAATACCCAGGAGATATAACGTTACACAGGAAGTCCTAAGTCCCACAGGCAAAAAGCATCGCTACCAGTCGGTTAATAGTCGGTTGATGATGCTGAAGTTAATGTGCTATCAGCTGCATGGAGCAACCGTAGGATACTGATTGCTGTTTGCACAGACTTCAGACATCTAGATGCAACGCAGGACATGCAGATCCACCAGGAACAAACCTGCAGTATGTCGAGGCAGCGAGAGATATTCTCCTACCACTATCAACGAATGTCCCCCGGCACCCTAGATTGTATAGTAATGAGGCTTTGTATCGAGCTTTCACCACTTAGGAGCTCCAACATTTAGTTTTGAATTCCACATACTGACATACAGTATTCATTAAGCAGATATTTTCTTAGTGAGATCGTCCTAGATTTTACAACATATTTCTCTACAGGACGGACAATAGCTGCCTTAACCTCTCTCGTTAGGTCTCAACACTCAGTCCTAGTAACATGGGTCCCAGGCCGCTTCTGTCTATGCCTTTGCATTTTATGGCAGTCAGATAACACAACGGGGTTCGGACACTACGGCACAGGACTCTAGGGCACTGGACCCTACGGCACAGGACACTACGGCACAGGACTCGTGGGCACACTTTTCAGTTTTGGGGGGACGCTGCGGCACACTTTGGTTTTTGGGTGGACTCTGCGGCACACTCTGCGGCACGGTTGCAGTTAAAGTAATGGAGCAGGGGACATATGTCCCCAAACGACAGATACCTCTCATCAGAGATCAGGAACATACGGCCTGTATCTGCGTATCATTGGGTAATGAGATTCAGGTTCACGGCTAAGTCGTTGTTAATACCTAGGAGATATTCCTTTAATTAGTGGTACTACTTAAATTGTATGTGCCGCAGAGATCCACCCTAAAACCAAAATGTGCCGTAGCGTCCCCCCAAAACTGAAAAGTGTGCCCAAGAGTCCTGTGCCGTAGTGTCCTGTGCCGTAGAGTCCAGTGCCCTAGATTCCTGTGCCGTAGTGTCCTATACCCCCTTAGTTGTGTGGAAAGTACAAATTTGTTTCTCAGAAGTTTTGATTGGTGACGACGATTATCTAGGCTCCGGGAAGATCGTCGCGGCATATCATATTGGTAGTATTAATATTGTATAGCTCAGGGAGCCTTGAACTCAGCTTGCAGAGGTTGGTCCTGACGGTGAGTAGGGTCTCTACCGTATAAAACCGTTCCACCCTCAGAATAATTATTATGTGTACCTCACACCAGCATTAAAAGTGTGCCGTTGAGCTGGCACACTTAAGCTGGTTTACATTCTCGTGATGCTGACACGGCTCAATCCCTGACAGGCATGTGTCTTGCACCTCAGGGAAATGAAATACAGCTGCTACCTACGTAAATATTATTTCTGATGAGGCAGATTCTCTGCGAAAAAACATAATAAGCGGTTACATGTCGAAGTGGTGACCGTATACCGCAACTTACATGGTCGAGGCGACAGCCGAGACTGTGTAAGGTGGATAATGGACGAGGCGTGCCGAGTTCATTATCTAAGGTATACGATCACAGCTGAGATCATTGAATCGGATTATACCCCGACCGGAAACAGCTGGGACCGATTGTTCTATGACCAAACAAAAGTATCTATTCCTTCTCGGGTCTGACGACCCTCGTCCCGATTCAATGCTTAAGTAGATTTTGAGTGCTTCTTTATAAAATCAAATTTCATTTTAAGCTTTTTTGCATTGTAATTCAGTGGAGACCGTATAACCAAACTTAAACGGTCGCTAAAACAAGCTTGGGAGAGGTATAACAAAACTTACACGGTCGCTAAAACAAGCATGGGAGGGGTATAATAGCTTATTTAATTATACCCCTCCCATGCTTGTTTTAGCGACCGTGCCATGAACTGTCGAACTGAGTAATTGACTAAGATGGTAACTGGTGCAATTATAAGATGTAAGTATCCACAGATCCATAGCCATCCCTCAACAATCTTAAATCTCCATTGATATTGATCTCTGACGGCCGACTCGCTACAGTACATGTAGTCCACTCATCTCTGATATCGCCACATAATAAACTAATGGAGATACCCATGGTACGCATAAGCAAAACTTTCATTTGATTTAAGGAAAACTGTTATTTTAGGTGATTTCCTTTTGACAAAGACTGTGTCTCAGCCTCTGCGTGCCTCACTACTTGAGACAATGCTATCATTCATCGATACCTGGCTAATAAATGGCAAAATCTATGATAATACCTGGAGCACGCGAATACAATATTGTGACCGGGCACGCGCGCAAATCCAATTAGTTGCAGCGCAATTAATTAATTGGCGCGGCCTAGCTGGACATGTGGTTGGCGCGCGTCCAATTGGCTTCAAAATTAAATTGAATTGATTTAACTGAAAATCTAAATATTGCATGTGATTGATCGTACATTTTATCCTTCCATTATATATTTGAACTATCCCATTCCCAAGGGTCATTAAAATACGATATTGCTGCTGGAATCTCATTTAAATCAGTACGAAAATCCAATATTAAGAAATCGCGATAATATCTGTGGGTCGAACCCATTACTTCTTTAACCTAATAATCAAATCATTTATCACTATCTCAAGTAACACTTTTGAAACGTCTCCAAAATTTAAGTAGACATTTATCCCTGATTTGACCTGCTTCGGGCTGCCCAGCAAAGTACATTCAAAGTTCTGCACATAACAGTTAAATACATTGTATTGAAAATAAGTTACCAATGCAAAATCTCAAGATTCTCATTTCTTTCACTTCACGAGCCACGGCTAGTGAAATGTGAAACATAAAATTAAAGGCTTTTAATTTTAAATAGTCATCCCTTTAATGCAAATGGAGTTCATGTATGGACGATACCTTTCCTATATCAAATTGTAACAAGCACAGGGAAGAAGGAATTAATACTCATGAAATCATCGGTATTCAACCCTTTTCATGCTGGAAGCAGTACAATTAGATACAATTCAAATACCCACGGTTTCAATGAATTCATTTTCGCGCTATAATTGCCATCAGTCATGTATTAGCAAGATGTCGAACAGGAATACATCACTTGCCCTTGTTCAGTAAGTCTCATCAAAATTATCTGCGATCTCATCATCAAGATGGGCACTGATAGCAGTAACAGCGTAGTTTATTGACATGTCTGACGTTTTACTCCACTGTCGAGTGATAGGGTTGAATCGTAAACCCGTCAACTCCAAGACTTCAAATCCACCTGAAGCAATGAATCCAACTGTTTAACTCTCTTACTCAAACAAAAAAGCTTTGAGGGAAATATTGTCAATTAAATCGGTCAATGCTTATTAGCTTACTTTGATAATTAGCTTACTACGTGAAAAATGAGCATAAGTATCATATTTTAGTAATTTTAGTACGGTGACCAAATAAAACTCACAGTCAGCTATAACTCCAGTGAGCACCTCAGGTGGCACTAGTTTATGGTATTCGTGGGTGCCGGGTGGCACTAATCCGGCGACGTGTTCAGCCAACAGGATTCCAAAAAGCCAGCTTTGTAGGGTCCTATTGATGGTTGTGAACATTAGGCCTCCTCCAGGCTGAAAATAAATGGGATTCATGTAGAGCTGTGTACATCATTGCAATAAAACTTGAACAATGAACACATTTCAATGAACACTACAATTAATTCAGTTACCTTATTGGTCTTTATTTAGCCGGCCTTTTTTTAACCGGCCTTTTTTAACCGGCCCTATGGACAAAAATTGAATCATTTTTGAACCATTTTAACCGGCCCCTTGGGCAAAATTTTTTCTGGTGGTTGCCAGATCAAGGATTTTATGCTCTGAAATGACCACTAAAACCCATTTTACTTAATAAAATTCATCAAAAGACCCAAAGCAAATCCCGATATGATATTATGGTTTAGATCATTATCGTATTATGTAATGACGTTCCAGAGAATTTTGCACTATATAAGCCAAGTCATAAAATTTTCATTTGACCTAAATTAACTGGTCTTTGATTTGACCGGCCCCACTTTAACCTGCCTTTTGGACAAACCGGCCTTTAACCGGCCTTTTGGACAAAAATCTCTAAGTCGTTTTGTCCGTAAGGGCCGGTTTAATAAAGGCCAATAAGGTATGTCAAAAGTCGAAAGCATGTTGTCAACAAAAGTCACAAATGAATAGTACTTTAACTTAATGAACTAACTAATTAATTAATGAGTCGTACCTTGACGCGTTGAGCGCACTGGTTTACGAAGGTCTTGACGCAGGGAACGTGCTCCACGACCTCGGATGACACCACGACATCGAACTGCTCTGCAATGTTCTCTACAGTACTGCACTCGTACTTCAGATCAAGCTCTCCTGAAGACATTTTCACTGGATATTGCAAAGGAAAATATATTTTGTTTGAATTTTCTCATCTCCATTTCACAGATATTCCATCTTTTCCGATTTGAAATAGGTGGATGTTTTGCGTTTGCTGACAAAACAGATTGCAATATATTAAAGATACGGGCACAAACCTGCGTATTTGGCAGCATGTCTTGACGCTATAGCGATCATGTCTCTGCTGGGGTCTATGGCGGTGACAGACATTCTCTGCTTTGCCAACTCCTGATATGGGGGTATTATTAATGTAGCAAATAGGCAGAAATTAATAGATTACAAATAATCAAACATATTATGAATCAGCAGATATTTGAACGAAAAGTGGCACTATTTCATATGCTCTATCGTCAATTCTTAAAATGATGCCCCCCAAACGGGCAATCATTTCACCCACTAAATTTAATGACACAGTCACGTACCTCAGCCAGGTATCCACCCCCACACAATCACGTACCTCAGCCAGGTAGCCACCCCCACACATCCAGAACTCGGGGTGGGTCGTCTTACTCCACCTCACACTCACCTCAGCCAGGTAGCCACCCCCACACCCGACATCCAGTACTCGGGGTGGGTCGTCTAACTCCACCTCCAACTCACCTCAGCCAGGTAGCCTCCCCACACATCCAGTACTCGGGGTGGGTCGTCTGACTCCACCTCACACTCACCTCAGCCAGGTAGCCACCCCCACCCCCACACAGCCAGTACTCGGGGTGGGTCGTCTGACTCCACCTCACACTCACCTCAGCCAGGTAACCACCCCCACACCCGACATCCAGAACTCGAGGTGGGTCGTCTGACTCCACCTCACACTCACCTCAGCCAGGTAGCCACCCCCACACATCCAGTACTCGGGGTGGGTCGTCTGACTCCACCTCACACTCACCTCAGCCAGGTAGCCACCCCCACACATCCAGTACTCGGGGTGGGTCGTCTGGCTCCACCTCACACTCACCTCAGCCAAGTAGCCACCCCCACACCCAACATCAAGTACTCGGGGTGGGTCGTCTGTCTCCACTTCCAACTCGGAGAGAAGGCTTTTGAGGAGGGGCACTCTGACACTGTTCATCAGGAGGAGGGGATCCTTGTCATCTGACCACCAGATCGAGGAGAGACGGTCAAACTTAGCCACCTCATCCGCGTCAGGAGGGACTGACCTTGGGTGGTGAGGGTTAGAGTGCTGAGGGATTAGAGTAGTGAGGGATTAGAGTGGTGTGAGGGATTAGAGGAGTGAGGGATTAGAGGGGGGTTAGAGTGGTGGGATATTAGAGGGGTGGTGAGAGATTAGAGGGGTGGTGAGGGATTAGAGAGGTGGTAATACTTCAAAACTTCCGTTGAAACATTGTACATGGATGACTAAAAAAGTTTTTGGAGACGCGCACGGAATTCTGTCTCATCTACCGAGATTTCCATAAAATGCGGACTTCTGCATTTGAGAAAACACCTCCTCCACCACCCCTACCCTCACCAGATGTCTGCATTGGTCAGACTCCTCCTCCCCGTCTAAGAATGCGGTACCATTTTGCCCAATAACTTACGATTTTGAAGTTTCCGCGGAGGTTGAAACAGAGCGGTATTCCTGAATTCTCTGCAAGGGGAAGGATGAAGCTGCCAAGAGATGATTACATCTTCTACAGAGGTATCCGGCAAGAGCCATGAGTCTCAAATTGAGGAGGATGGTTAAAAAATAATGTCAGAAATCATGCAAAAACTATGAAAAATTGCTATGATAGATCAAAATCTCCGGATGAAAGTGTCGATTTCAAATAATTCAGGCTGTCCTTTCAAAGCAGACCGTTTCTGGTGCTTTCAATCAGCCAACCAATAGATTAAGTCTTAAGAAACTCCATTGTATCTTTTGAAGATTTCCCCCAGTATGCTGTAAATGAAAATGCAAAATATCTTAAAAATAAGATTAATAGTTAAAATATCAAATAGTCAGTTATGATACAAAATCCTTAAATATGGTGACACACAAAAGCCATCCAAAAACTTACCCAACTTTCTATAATACATTCCATATTCATAATATAGAGTTTCATTAAAACTGTACATGGTATACAGATACGGTTTATATCATGAATAATCACTGATATTCATTACAATTGTCTAATATTGTAATGTAAATAATTACCTAGATACTTAGAAATAATATTAATAGAAGATGTTGAATTGAATCTTCAATAGTTCAATCTGGAATGCAGTTAATTTGGACCATAAATATGAGTAATATGAGATTCAAACTTACAATTGGCGAAATTTCTTGAATAAAATATAAAGAGACAGTTAAAAATAATATTTAAAAACCACCAAAAAGTAAGTGTTACCCCGAGGATATTTCACCACTCCTACTCAGCATGTCAACTGCCGCAGTTCACACATTGGTGGAGTGCCCCCCGGTGGTAGGGGGTCCTTGCTGTTGACTCTTACTATCGGAGACTTTCCTACGGAGTTCCTGTATGTCCGCTGCCACTTTAGCAGCTGACGGTCCACTCGTCTGCTTAGCCATCCTGTCTGCGGGTTGTCTGGTGGCAGATTGCTGTCTGGAGCTGGTAGGTCTGGGGACAGCTTGTCTGGATCCTCCTCCTCCTCTGGCAGTAGCCCTGCTGCCCGAGCCAGCTGATTCACCGCTACTTCCAGAACTGAAAATTGGTATAACATAGGAAAATCATTGATACATACAATCAAGCTCTATTCAATTCAATAAAACATTTATTTCTCCAAGCATGATAACATGGAAGTTACTTCTATAGAATTTCAAATTCATCATGGATTGTGCGTGAAAATCATCCCAATCAGCAGTACCGTCACACGAGATAACTTTCTTTTGAACGCACTCACATCTTCCCATAGCTGCATTGCATGATGTATCAGAACTGACAGTGGAAGAAGTCTTGGTAAGCGTGGTTTCCTTCCCAGTAACACCTCCATTCCTAACATCCTTCACCCTCTGCTCAGGGGGCTCTTTCCTCCTTTGAGGGGCTTCCTCCGATGCTGCTGTCGGGGGTTGATCCCTTGCTGTTGGGGGTTGTTGTTCCCTAGCATTGGGTGACAATTCGCGAATGTTCGGGGGCGGTCCCCCCGCACTGCTGTTCGTGATGTCCAGCTCTCCTCGGGTTTCAGAGTTTAGTCGCACGGCCTCCTCCACTAGTCGGGGGTTCTCCTCCATAAGCCTGGCGTAGAAGTCGTTAGGATCCAGTCGGGAGAGCAGGTAGGAGAGGTGGTGTTCTGAGGCTGTCTTAGAGATAGTCTGGATCTGGAGGAAGGAAGGCTCATTAGGGGGTGCCCCCTGATTAGCAAAGTTACAACAGTTAACTTCAGTAATTTTAGTAAACTTGTTATTTTAATGAGGTATCACCGACCACCGTGTTTAGATGGTAATATCGCAATCTCTCATCGAATGATAAAGATGAACGATGATTCATCCGTGTATTTTATTATTTTCTGAAATTTTGAATACAGCCTGCGGTGTATCTTAATAAATACAGATAAGGATAGCTATTACTCTATTAGCTATCATGTAAATTGTACAGATAAGAGATATAAACAGATAACAATTCTAATTATGAAGTGAAACATTCACTTACATTCATGAGAAGTTGGATGGTGAGTAGAGTGAAGTTATCGTCGAAGTTCTTGATGATATCCTCAAAGTGTTCCTGCGAGTGCATCTTCATGTTCTGTTCAGCTTGCGTTGCCACCGATATGTCCGGGGCAGGTATAAGTCGCAGCATTGCGTTACTGAAGTTAACGCAGATGGCCTGGAGTTTTGCCAAACTTCTCAGCAGTTCGGGCGTCGTCAGCAGACAGTCCTTGAGACACGTTTCCAGAAAATCGTTGTGAATTGCCAACACGTTGTCGATCGTTTTAACTGTCTGAGGATTGAAGGGAGGATTAGAGATTCAAGAAAATTAATGTTCATATTTGGGCAATTTCTGCACGAGCACGCACAGCACACACTGCACATTGTCACTATCAGGCTATTATCACATTCTTATAAAAGTCACATTCTTATAAAAGTCACATTCTTATAAAAGTCACATTCTTATGAAAGTCACATTCTTATAAAAGTCACATTCTTATTAAAAGTCACATTCTTATAAAAATCACATTCTTATAAAAGTCGGTGATGGCGTTCACGCGTACATTAAAGTCTATTAATAAGTCAGTTTTACTTGTCATGTAAAACGTTCCATACTCGTATATAATAGCCTACAATTTTTGATGCATCAATGAATGATTAATAAAAGCTATAAATAAGCTCCCATGTACATTGTCTATTGCATCAGCATCCACTTCGCTATGAGGAGAGGTGCCATGTGGGCAATCCTGTTTGTACGAGGCTATTTATACTAGCAGTTCATCGTTAGGGTGGTTTCTCATAACAATATAACCACACAAAATAACAGCTGTTATCATGACTCCGTGGCGCAACGGTAGCGCGTCTGACTCCAGATCAGAAGGTTGCGTGTTCAAATCACGTCGGGGTCAATTTTTTCTAAAGTTTTCCAAAAAAAAAACAGAATTTTGCAACTCTGCTAACCTGTATATCCTGGATGAAGATATGCCACTGCTTCTCGATGACCTCGAACATGGCATAGTAGCTGTAGTTGCTGATGAAGGAGAGCATCCTCTGTCGCAGACAGAAAGCTGCAGCATGCCACTTGGTGGTGTATATGGGCTCCCACTTGGCTTGCTTGTGAGCCTGCCACACCGCACACAGCTGCCTCTCCACGTGCTTACAATGGAAGAGATGTCGGAAGAGGAGCTGGTATCTGATGATGGACTTCGGGGATACCACCAGCGACACAGGCCACTCCACCTAGAGGGGTACGAGCAGTTGAGAGGACAGGGATTGGGGATGCAGAAAATGTGGGGAATCTAAGACATTAATTAATCACGATCATGAATGATCAGTTCAGAACGTAGCTTGTTCCCAATAACAAGAATTGCGCCTGCACCGACACAATTATTGTAGTTCCCGTAGGCCGTATGCAGGCGCTTAATTTCCCTCCCCCACGGTGCTTGATGTAACCTTAGCATCATAATAAGATAATATAAAACGCAGTCGTTTTAAATTAATAAGAGTAAGACTCTGAGTATGAATATTGTATTTGTTCCGATGCGGGTGCTGCGCGCAACCACCGAGAATACGAATTGGCACGTGCCATTTCTTCTAAAATTCCTGCGCGCGCGTTCGTTGTTGTACTCAGTTCGTTGTAGATTTCGCGCCATTTTGTTGAATTGGTTTACGTTTCACATCAAATTTTGTCACCGTTTATTCACGCGATGTATTTTCTTGAATGTTTATACTAAGTTGATATCACTTTTTATATGATTTTCAAATTTCGTGCTTTTGTTTTCTGTTTCAATGCTGTCTCTTGTTCCAAAAAGCAATATTCGTCTTTCACAGCGAATAGTATTTCTCAAACTTAGTCGAATCCAGCAGAAAGTCTAATACTAATAGTTATGCAGTTTGGTACTAAACCTAGTACAAAACCGAAGCCTTTTCCTCAAATCCACCAGCCAACTCACACCTAAGATTTTAACTTTTTAAGACACGAATTCTTCAACAGTCTAATTAAATTTAGAACTTATCATAATGTAGGAGTTCGAGCATGTGGCACGGATGGGCCAGATCAACCTATAAGATTTATACTTTTGACAACCGACAGCTCCATGAATTAAGAAATTCGTTATTTTGAAGATGTATGTGATATGGGGGGGGGGACGGACGGAGGGACGGAAGGACGGAGGGACATTTTCGCGACTGATATTATAAAGGAGCAATCCGGGCACTTTCCAGAAATTACAGTAGTTGTATTGCAAAACTGGACCTGCTATGCACATATCCTATTTCTCACCTTCCCAGACCACGATCTCTGCCAACCCTCTCATTTGCCTTTTTGTATACACAAAAAGGCCAATGGGGAGGGAAAAAATCTCACCTTATAGTCGAGAGTGAAAGCTTCAACCCCCGTAAGCCCTGAGGCGTGAGGTTCGAAAGCAGGGTACACTTGTTCAGTACGTCCTAAGGTGTGGCCCCTGACATTGATGATGCGGAAGAGTTGGGTGATGAGGTCGTAAGGGACGATGTCTACTTTCAGGTCCTCCTTGAAGGGATCATTAGCAGCTACACTCGTCCTGACAGCCAGGTCGAGGAGGGATTCTATCCGGGATGCCACGATGTCGTCGTGCTTCTTACGCAGCTCGTGCTCTGCCATGTCCATGAAGTGCACAAACACATCGCCTGCAAAAGTTTATTTCTAGTGGAGAATGAAAGAATCTACGCTATTTTACGATGAGCAGTATGAAATATGCCCATTTTAGTCACGGAATATGCTATTGAAAAGATAAGTTTCCCTAACCTTGTCCCATGAGGAAGAAGTTCTTGATGCTGAGGAGTCTCTCCATGAGCTTGTGTTCCTCCAGGAGGAGGGTGAGGAGCCGCTGGGAGGCGAAGTCGTAAGCCCCCTCAATACACGCCATGTACTCCCTCTCCACTAACGTGTACTTTATCTGCCCGGAGTCCGGACACTGCACGTTGTAGCCGCACTGCCGGATCACATTCAGGTACTTGCCCGTGTGCAGGACTTTCTCTGCTACTTTAGCTAGGAACTTGGGAACCTGCAGGGGGATGTGGAATATGATACGAAGGCGTGGGGTGTGTTATACCTCAGCTAGGGACTTGGGGACCTGGGGAGCTGTGAGCGTTAGAGTTGTTCCATAGGGGTGTGCTGCACTTGCGTACCCGAAAGATTGGGTTCGGATGATATATCAACTCTTATGGCGATGGAAAACTTATAGCATTATTTGAATGTGATACCCAAGATTCAGAGTCAGGAAATCTAAATATATTCAGATTCCATGTGGATTGTGAGAACCCCCAGTAAGAAATTAACCTGGTGTGGGTTGAGAGAGTATCGTTTCTCCCAGTACGCATCATACACCACCTCGTACTTCCTCTGGACCTGTTCCAACACGTGCTCGTCCCCAAACTCCTCCACAAAGAACTCGTTGTACGGATCATCTATTATACCTGGGGAGGACGCAGCGTGAAAATATCATACGGGTGGGTGGGGACGCAGATTGGATAGAACAGAAGCTTTATTCAAATTCAAGTACACCCGACTAAGACTTGCTGCTACACAAAATGTAGATAATATACAAGCACAAATTTCAGTTTTTAGGCTAGTTAAGGTTTCAATCATTTCATCAATATAACTGTTTACACAAAAACACATACCCTTGTAAAGCCACTTCTCGAGCATGCCAAAGTAGGGTACACACGCAGACTGGGTGAGGTACAGACACAGGTCTTGGGAGGCCTCGCCAACATGTGAAAAGGTCTTCTCATGAAGGAGTGAGAGAGTGGTTCCACCCCTACAGCAACCACTCACCATATCGTGACAGATGGTAGCTAGCACCTAAAAGTGAGATGAGATGGTGATGAGGAAATTTCAACGAACGGTACTCCTGTGCATCAACCTGACCCCATACCAAATCTGAATCTGGATTCTTGGGTTGTGTTGAGAAATACATTTTGTGTATACCAACACTTGACACAGTAGAACACATACCGATCGTTATGTTAAATCTACTTGACTCACGTAGAAAGTGTTGATGCAGGACTGGATGAAGAGCCACATCTTCTGTAGACTGAGTTGTCCTACAGAGTGCTGTTCCTCGAGTTGTGCGACCATCACAATGTATTCCTTCACCAGGGTCTTGATAGCAGCACACAACGCCTGGTTCACCTGAGGGGGTTGCAGTGTTGTCAGTGCAAGGGGTTGTTATCAGAGCGACTATATGTCGGTTGTTTCCTGTCACTTGGCAGGAAATTTCAAACCAAATTGATGTTCAACGCAGGTTGGACTTGTATGCAACTCAGAATGAGCTTGTGTAAAATTTCAGTGCCAGAGTTAAGTGGTTTTTCAGCATGTTGTGATTTCAGAGTCAACTGGTGTCTCAATTAATTGTTGCAGAACTTCAGTCTTCTCGGTTTTAGTGGTAAGTGGTGACAGAGTAAAATATATCATAAATTCCATATCATACCATTCCAGAAGAGTACTTTGAAGAGTGGTCCAGGAAACGAGTAACGATGGAGTAGCAGGAGCACAGGGGCAGGATCTTGTTTACATGTCCTTCTATCCCGGGGTCGAGCCCGTTCTGAGGAAGGAGAGATAAGACGATAAGTTTGTATTCCTTTCATACCAGTTCATATTGGTCAAAAATAAGCCTAAGTAAGTATTAAAAGGGTCATAAAATTCGTTTAAAAAAGCGTGATTCACGCTCTATTTGCCAAAGCCTTTTTTATTCAATCAATAAAATGCCAACATGAGGATGTCTTCACTCACAATTGTTTTGAAGCGACGTTGTCCGAAGGGCGTATCCAGAGCCTCCACCAGGATATACTGCCCTTCCACACCGATCAGAACAAAGAGAAGATCTTCCACGATAGCGTTTTCTTGCTGAAAAGAAAGTAGTTTCACGAATTTGATATTATCTCATTCATCAGCAACCATGATAACACGCAGATTAATCCATTCTCCCTTCTAGTTCTAAGTCAAAGTAATTAGTAAGTATACCCAACTATTTACAGAAACCGAGCAAACCAACCTGTAGCGCTGTCATTGTCTGGAGTTTCTGAGGAGTGTACGAGACCTCCTCGTCAATGATGACGTAATCTTTGGTAAGGAGAGGTCGGGAGACCAGGTTAGGCAGTTCCTTCTGCTGAGCAGCTTTCTTCTTCTCAGTGTTCGCTTTGAAGATAGCTAACTCCGTTCTTACTTCTTCAACCTGACATGAAAAAAGTGGGGAATGGATTTTACTAATATCGGCGGTGTGTTGGCTGTTTGATCTCAAAATTGTATTGAAATTGACTCATCAGCGCGCGAGGTAACGGTCAACTCGCCCGCTACTTGGTCAATAACAAATGCACCATTGGGTACTGAGTATTGGGTAAGCGAGCAAATAGCAATAAGCATTTACGCTGGCGACAAAATTATCATGTAGTATCTTTTAAGAATACAGATTGCAATTCGAAACTGAAGACCTGAGTAGGTGATAAGTGGCGCATCTTTTTCGTACCCACATTTAAAGCTTTTCAACATGTACAATTATTAATTTCCCTCCCTAATCAAATGAGTATGATTCACTGATTTTAGCAACGTTACCTCCTTCTGAGACATGGGACGTGGGATGGTCTCCAGGATGAGGTTGGATGCTTTAAGATCGGAGACAGAGGACGAGGAAAGTCCGTCCTGATCGATTGACTCCAGGTAGTCCAGCACTCGCTTATTCTCCAAACACTGCACAGTTCATGGTTTATTATCTTCAAATACTGCACAGTAAAATCAGGGTTTATATCTCCAGAAAACCTCATAAGAGAGGTGTTGCGACAGATCGGAGAATGATTCTGATTTTCCACACCAACGTTATTGGTATACACCCGTTATTTTGATTAAACAGTATGATCACATAATAGTAATACGGTGCAGCGCGATTAGTCGGTTTAGTTTTTAGCGATTCTCGAATTGTGATGCCGCGACACCAATAGCTTGATATAAACACAGTGAGGCACATTGAAAGCAATTCGGGAGACTTTTACCCCATACTCCCTATGTAATTAAGGAAATAATACTTTATAAATGTACCTTTCCAAGAAAATAGACGTAGGGTTCAAGTTCAAAATGTTGTTTGGTCTTCAGAGAAACGCATGTCTTCGAAAATTCCTGCGGAGCGAGGCCCTTCGCAGTCGAGTTATCCTGCAGCTTCTTCTTCATAGCCATAACCGAGTTCTGAAAAGGTTTTCATTGAACATACCTGCCTTCTTCCATCTGTATATGGAACAGGAAGAAGTATGGAATATAGACAGAATCCGAACACCCTCCTATTTATTAATACTAGAAAACTCTTAGGAACCCCACCCCCCAGTCCCAATCCGTCTTACTTGCGATGTATTGAAGTTGGATTTCTTCTGACAGAGGCTTTCCACGAAGGTCTCTGGAGGGAGTGGAGACTTGAGGGCTTCTAGCATCTGAACCGTCAGGTGATGGACCTTGTACTGACTTTCCATCATGGTGACGAGTGTTCCGTGATAAGAGCTATTAGAGGTGTGGGTGTTCTCTTGGTTCTGTGAGCGAGGGGAAGGAGTAGTCACATTTAACAACACTCCACCATGCCTGGCTATTACGGGATAGAAATGGTTAGACTTATAGGGGGTGTTAGGGAATGCAAGTAAAATCTAACATTCTCAAGGGTGAAAGTATTTAGTGACGGCAAGTAGAAAACGGAGCAACGTCACAAATTCTGACGGTAATTTTGTCACGATTATCACTTAATTATCACACATTATTTACAGCATATTAGCATATTGCATATTGACCAAAAGTTTGAATAAGGAGCCATTTTAATAAGACGACGAATAAAAAAGTTTTTCAGTTTGAATAATAATCTTGGTCGATCCTTCAACCCAAACAGCAAAAAACTACTTTCAATAAATAAAAAGCTTTGTGTTTAATCATAGGCCGAACTAAAAACCATTATCAAGGTTTGTTTCATTGTTTACAATCAAAATGTTAATCAATTTCAGTCTTGAGGAAATCCGACTCAGCGTAGGCTAACCTAATCAGCGAAGGGTTATGGTTTAAGGACGAGTCCGCTTTAAGTTCGCCTAAGCTGTGTCGACGTTCCTCCAGACTGCCTAAATTAATTTCATAATTTACTAAGTTTCTAACATCACAGTAGTTACAGACTGAAAAACTTCATATCTTGAACGGTTGAGTTCCAAATCCAAGACAGGTACATGACAACCCCACTAAACAACGTGAACGTTCTCAACGTACAAATTTTACTTCGGTGGAATGACTTCATAAACAATTTAATTTGAATTTTATCTATTTGTCCGCATCTAAAGTTAGATATATCCATGTTCATTCATCCTTAACAATTCGGTGTTTAAGTACATTCTTTACATCACTCGCAAACTCTCTGATGGCCTCTGGCCAGGTCTGTATGTGGGGGTAATTCTTATCTTGGTAGAAAGTGAAGTCCCGGGACACACCAAGCTTCTCCAGCACACACTTGTCAAAGGGAATCTGAGTGGCTCGACACAAATACGGCCTGCAAGAGAGTCCATTCACCGTATAATTCTAAGTAGTTTTAAACCCAGGAATTCAATAATATACTCACCGTAAAACAAATAAGTTTGAATTACAGTACTCACAGCCGGATGTTGAGGTCGAGGCAGGTAGCGTAGCGTGCGAAGGGCATCTTGCACTCCGCGTACACCCGGTCCATAAAGAGCTTGGTGCAGTTCGTGACGACCTGGCCGTGTCTCAGACACTTCCTGGCGTCCCCTCCGGAGTCGTGGCGACACAGCATGTACGCGTCGTTAGCGTCCTTGCAGACCTGCGGAACATGGCAAGGTTACGACACAGCATGGACGCGTCGTTAGCGTCCTTACAGACCTGCGGAATGTAACGACACGGTATTAAAGCTTCCTTGCGGATGATTCTAAAGTCGGTGCATACTAATTGAAATTAATTTGAAGTTTGTCCTTGGGATTTTATTGCAATCAACAGATAAATGCACAGTTTAATTGCTTCCAATGACACAAGTCAACCACAAAATCAAACAATTATCATCAGAATCCGTGAGTGAACCATCTAATAATCCTATCTTACCTGGCCGAGATGGTCAGCTGCAGCCAGCAAGGGCACACTGGTGATGTTGAAATCCTTGTACTCATCCAACTCCTCCCACGAGATATTCTCGCATGTCATCTTCTACACGGGATGGTATCACGGTTAATGGTATGTTAATTGTACCCCGACATACAAACTAAGGGAAATATAACGTTTCAAAATATGAGTGGAAACAGAATATCAATAGATTATGGATCATATGACATATCATATGGGCCAGAGAAGTCCATGTATTGTACTGATAAATATACAATAGAAAAGGGAACAGTGTTCAAGGAAAGGCGTTGTCAAATCCAAATACCACGATAATAATATTTTCAGCAATCAGCTTAATGAAACAATGAACTCATTTAAAAACACAAAATCTTTTATTTGAACCTTAGTGCGTTTTAAAACATACTCTTCTAGAAAAGTAAATATTATATCAAACTTTAAACTTGTTTATAGTGTTCCGCAGTCAATTTCGTATCATGATAAAAAATCATGTTAAATTAGTTTTAAAACCCTCACAGCGAAGTCTGTAAATTTAATATTGAAAGTTAATTTCAATTCTGTTATAAACATTCAAGAAATAATAACATCTTGAAAATAGGGTCCGTTGAGCATGGAAACTACAAGAATAACACATATAATAACCATACAAAAGCTTGATATTGGACAAAAATAAGATGACCAAAATGATAGAGAAAGGCAGAAAAATTTTGCTTTATTTTAAAAGTAATCCATATGAAGATTAACTTGATTGTAGTAAGCTGGGCACCTGGTATGTTTAATTCGTTAAAATGTACCATGTACTAGTCCAAACAATGCAAAGGTATAAAAAATAATCTGACAATCGAAAGCTATATAGTCTGAAAGTAATATAATACAATTCATCCAAAACCAGTAGCAGCAACATTCTACGAGTGTCTTTTCATGTGTGCTTCTCCAAACTTGATTCTTTAATTATACCTCTGACACTTAATTGCTTTGAATAAGTATTGTTGGATGAAGATCCATTTAAGTTAGATCTTTGTAGAAAACACCAGCTCCATAAACTCCTCATAGTTTATTTGAATCCATCCATTTCTATTAGTGTCTTTTCGTTGAAAAGCAGCCGATAACGTCTGGGAATGGGGAAATTAGTTTAATTTAATATTTCAGGCAGCAAACTTTCAAGTATAGTAGGGATTCATTGTTGCAATAGACCAAATTTTCCTACCAAGGGGAATCTGTAAAGTTTATTTCTTCACCTTTTCAAAATTTATGGCCAATGATAATGAAAGGTAAATTGCTGATCTAACAGGATAATTAGCTCCTTGACAAGGGTTTAGATACAGCGTAGCCGTCTAGACTTTGAAAGCGTAACTATTCATTTGTTTATTATTAACTTGACTGCTTCAAAAAGTGCTATTTGCGACACTCACTAATCAACAACTGATTTGGTTGTATGTTAAGAACACAGACAAATGTTATACCTCAAATCACTGGACATAAAAACCATATGAATGTAAAAACCTGAATTATGACACATATCTGTATAAAGTCATCAAAAGTAACCCTTTTACTGCCGTCTCGATCGAACTTGGCGGCAACAAGTCTGTAGAATTTAGGAGACAACCTATAACCTAGAAAAGTAATCACATCAGCATCGTTCAAACCACTTTTACCTGAATCAATACGCAGCACTGAATAAAATCGTCGAACGTTATAGTCCGACTCCCTGTACGATCGAACTTTTTCATCAATAATCCATAGAATTTAGACGATAGTCTGAAACCTGAGTTTGAACTTGTTATTAGGTCTAGCCCGCCAAAAACCTGTTGATCACGCGACCAATGGACTATGTTACCAGGTGCAATTGAATCCAAGTGGGAAAAGACGCGGGCAATAGAAGAGTTGTGAATTGATAGCTCTTAAAAATGGGTTGCTAGTGATAAACACTGCTTTCAGAGATAGGTGGCAAGTGAATACGATATTCGCACCGTTGTTTGCAAATCACGCCGTGAAAATGGTACGACTATAGAAATGTCATTTTGCCATCGGAAAAAAGGTACACACAGCACCAGTCGCAAATCGCGCGCATGGTACATTTTAATTTATATTTTTGTGCGCGCCCCGAGAACTCACTGAATTGGTACCCATTTTCATCGATGAAAAGACGTGCGCGTTACGCAAACCAATATTATTTTGAGGACCGATCACACGATTATGCCCCATTCTTAACTAGCCTGTTAAAGACTTACCAAAAGACGTTATAGCGGTCTGCAGCTCGTTTTGATCAATTGAACCCGAATTATCACGGTCATAGAACCTGCCGATAGAGATAACATTGGAAGAGAGCCCTCTCTCTTATTAACGATGACATATGTGCGATCTAATAATAGCACGATAATAAACTATATAAGTATACTAGAAGAATCAAAACATTAGATCATCGCCGCTTTGGTGCCACAACATGAAGTACGTAGAAATGTCGCCGTGAAATAACAATAACAGTTTCAACAAGTGCCAAAATACCGGGAATTACGTAATTATGTTCACTTGCTGGCTTCCCAACGAACGTACAAACTTCTCGATTTCACGGTACCTGAACGTTCGTTGCCAATCGTTTATGTAGTTCCACAGTGCTCCAAATTCTTGGAAATTTATCGTTCCGTTACCGTCCTTATCGAACATAGCTGAAATCGGTGAATGTAATCGATTTTGTCCCCTTATTACAGTTACAGAATACGTTATTATCATAGTCTAATATCAGGAGATGAGGCATCTAGAACAATATATCGCTAAGTGGATGTAGCCCTATAACAATAACACTTGCCGACCAAATTAACAAAGCTCTACAATTGCAGTAGCTATGGGAAGTTTCACTATATGATTTAAGGCCTTCGCACAATGCCATTTTATTTCACTGGTCAGCTATAATATAATTTGATATCATATCGCGCAGTATTGGAGCCCACAAGCTGGTACATGTGCAGTGAGAGCAGGTAAGACGTTCAAAGAAATCATTCCATGGTACACTGACATTCGATAGTCCAGTCCAATTTCGAGATATTCGGGGGAAAACTGTCTTGTCCCAACTGAACCTCAACCATGCATCAAAATTGGAATTAATTGCCCGATATTTGAGATCCGGAAAAGTCGTAATATTTATAGTGCAAGAGATAATTAAATTGTTATCATGGAATCTGATAACCGCATGTAAAAGTAAAATGAAACTAACATATCATGAGGCGCACAGTTTCAGGATTGAAGGGTTGCCACGTCCCGTTTGACAGCGCACTTTGGAGCTCGTTAACGGAGATCTGACCACTTTGATCCCTGTCAACACTGACGGGGGAATGTTACTTGCAGGCAGTTATGTAACAGTTAAAAAGAAAGATCTAGAGAAAATATTTTTTCAATATTTTTATTATAACACAATCATTGATAAATAGTTTTTATACCATATTCGTTTAAATTGATCCACGATGTAGGGCATGCTAGACACTGCGAGTTAGAAGATTTGATTTTTTCACGTTTCACTCAACAGATCAAAAGAAAAACTCCAGAAATATTACATGAAGCGTTGAGCATCGAAATATCATTAAAATCCATTACCATTTACTGAGAAAAATACGGAATTATAAAAATTCTCTGGTTTCATTCATGCATCTCCCGTGCTGTCTCGGTAATAAAGACACACGACCATTGACTATTGAGCATTCCTTTCTCAAGAATGTAAAAGCTGCTAGGGAATAAATTAGAACACTTTCAACTTTCGCATAATTTTCACTCCAAGAGTTTTGAAAGCAATGTGCTAGTTGTCCATAAAACATATTTTCAACAATTGTTGTCGATTAATTCATCGGACAAACAGAACTGTTATAATAACTGTTTATAATAGCCCGTAGCACAGGCTTGTACAATGGTACAGGAAGACCTCTAGTCTAAGTGAAAATTCAGTCGAATAAGAAATCAGGCACCAAAACTTAAAGAATAAAAATTTAAAATATACTCATAGATAAATATAGTCCTTGAAAAATTTAACGTTTTAAGCGTAAAACTGTGAAAACAGCGTAATAATTTCTAGTTCACATTCAAAATAAAAATACGTTTAATAATAAACATGCTCAGATATCAAATACCACTCAACAGTAATTCCTTACGAACCTGGTGAATATCTGCTGCAAGTTTGGTCCTTGTTGAGGGGGAGGAGCTTGGGGTGGCGCCCCCTGGTATGCCGGACCCCCATAACCCCCCGGAGGGCCGTAGCCGCCTGGCTGTCCGTTATACCCCGCAGGCTGTGCATTGTAACCCCCGTACCCTGCAGGTGCTCCGTAGGATCCTGGTGGGGCATTGCCAGGAGGGGCGGCACCCCCTGGTGGGGCGCTGGGGGCCCCGTAGCTTGCCCCTGGGGGAGCACTGGGGTTGTAACCGCCATACCCTGACATGGCTAGATAATGGGGGAGGCGTTAGGAGTCAGGAGATGGTTAGTAGGGACATAGTTAGAACATATACACACAGTAGTGGGACTTGGTTATAACATGGGAAATGGCTAATGAAGGCATCATCGTAACATCCCAACATGGCTTTATTTAGTTAATTCATCATGTGATATCTGAGCTCGACATATTCAGTGTAATAATCGTGACATGCATCGTACTAAATTAAATCTTTAACATGCACTCAAAATCAACAATAAATGGTGCAAGATGATGTTCATCGTCAACTTGTTAATAACATCTCATGAAAACTTAAAGCATCCGATGACGCTTGCCTTGCAGAACAGCATTTCAAAACAATGATTTTCAATAATACCTTTGTTTAATAACTCCGCAGGTAATTTTGAAAGTTTCGCACCGTTCAGTTGACCGGTGACCACGACGGTTTATTAAATACGTATCCATTCGATTTTGAATGCGGATAATTATTTGCTATTACGCAGGCTTGTAGTAAATTACCGATGGATATGATGAGTTCTACTGAATTCCACGGAAATCTGACCAATTCTAGGGAAATAAATCACACTTGGTACCTACAGGCTGCATGTGATACAGGTACCTGGTACAGATATCTTAGCATTACGCTAACGAGTCCATATTAATATGTTACAGTTATTTGCTTATTTGAACTTTGAAGCACGATTATTATATTATTAATAATTGTTACACTCGGTATATTCCTAAGAGAGAGTGAAGGATACATCATCTGACATCTCATGATGGTTAAATAATGATGTCATAGCTCATATGATGCACCACCTACTAGTCTCATTACACTGCGTACATGATAATATATAACTACAGTTTCTTTACCGGGTATACACAGTGCAATATATACATCATATCTTCGGTACATTACACAGAAGTACTGCTTATATTGTTTGATATCAACAATTTGACCTACATCTGATGTATCAGCTGATCAACTCACACACACTTCAAATTGGCTAATTAGTCAAAAAGCAGTTAATAAGTTAGAAGCAGGTTCGATAAAATTACACAGCACGGGAACGAGCGCTGTTTAATTGAACTAATATGCTCACGCAAGGAGTAGCAGATTGATATGTCGTCCTTATCATATCACAATGTAGGAATGAGACGAAGTTGTACCGCCTATTTTCACGTGCAGGGTTTAATGCAGCTTTCTGTGTATTATACAGTACACTTACAGTACATTTCTCACTTTTCCTGTATGACCTTGCTCAGTATACCACGGCTAATTGTTTTGCACCAAATTTCATGCTAAATCCGAATGATGTTTCCGTCTCACATTAACTTGAAGAAAGCGGAAATCTAACGCTTAAATAGTAAGAAACGGATTACACGAGAGATACTTTGATTAATGTAGTAAGATTGTTTCAGCTAGGAACATGGCGATCGACGATAAGGATCTAGATTCTGTTCGGTTGAAGAACTTTCATCCCCATAGCTCGTCAAATGGAATCAAAGTGAGAACGGAAAATTGGAGATCCATAGGATTGCTGAAGGTTGTAGTAACTTAAGAAAGAGACGGCCGATACTGTTCAACCCCGGAAACTTTATCCCTCTACTTTTACTCTGTTGTATCTGCCTCCAATGCTTCGCTGACCGATAACTGACCCTCTCCTAAACTCGTGCCAATGATACTGGAGTTATCACGTGGTCTAACCTGTGACTATCTTGGATTTTTGATAATTTAAATAGCATTTTGACCGTACCACAGTACACACCAAAAAAGGAAGTTGGTAAAAATTGGGCTCCCTTAAAATACGAATACTGTACCATTTCACAAAATGCCAGGCAAAATGGCAATCGGATCACCTCTCTCACTGTCTCAGCGTCAACTATTATCTGTTGACAGATGGTGCCTTTTAGTTTTTACTCTTTCATCATATCCAGCACCTTTGCGCTATATTTTGACTGGGTGGCATATTTTTATTTGAAGAAGAGGTGTGGCAATTACAAGGAGTTCCGAAAGAGTTCTGTTGTCCTGATGAACTGAGAAAGTTTCTGAGGTGTGAGGCGTGGAACTTTTCAGTAATTCTGCTCCAGGTTCAACCTGGACTACGAGGAAAAGCCAAAGGAGCGAGACTTCTGATAAACTGTGCATATGTTGTGACATACATTGTGGAGCGTGCGAAAACTCACAACAGTATGGCAACAAGTCGGAAATAATTTAAATAAAGGTTTGTTCTTACAACATCTGTCACAATAAACAAATAAAATATCAATATATCAATACTTTGGTATTGGAAATGAATTAGATGTAGGTGCAAAGTTACAGTTCAACGCGAAATTTAGAGGGTTCCATGATAGGCATCTAGAAAACTATTTAACCACTTCGTGAAGGAAAGTTCATATCCAGTGCCATGATTTTTAAGCATACTCATTTGTACCTTATTAAGTTTTTAGCTAATTGGCAACTCTTACATTTTTATGGCCTCTAACTTTGCATCACTTATTGATAAAAGTTTGAATTCGGTTCATTACGGTTCAACAGGCACAGCAATTCCACATTATGATATTGTCGTTAACATTGCATTTTTAGTTTTGAAACCGAATGGAATATTGATATCATAATAAATGATCTTAGAAATCTCTTACTCTAAAGATCATATATGAGTGTGACCCTACCTTTCCCAACTTTACCGTCAGGATGCAGGTGATATTCTCAATGAGCGTGTCTCTGGTTTTTGTGACACTGATACAGTTCACGTTCTCCAGGCATTATTTGGAAAAGGAGGTGGGAATCATCATGCATAATATCATTTAGTTATTCGATGCATATATTCAATCTGTAGGGAAACCGATTTATAGGCATATAGTTACTTAGTTAGCCTATTTTCTGCCTATTATTTCCACTGATTACTTACCCTACAGGATTTTAAAGTGAGTTACGATGACGATTGGGCAGGTGCAAGGATAGCCTCAACCGAAGAAGAGCTCATCAAAAGATCAACCACTGGTAATATCTATAACTTAGTCAACTGCCCTGCTAGTGGTGTACCTCTTTCGATTGTATCATCAAATTTCATGCGACATTTATTTTCAGTTACCATAAGGTAAGGTACTGATTTGCCGGACATTATCTTCTTTTTGTTCAAATCGAATGTTGGGCCCATAGAAGATAAAAAATTAGGTCATGATATCTATGATCTCAATAGAAATATCATTGAACAGGGAGATGTCCAGTAACACACCCGTATGCCTATTCGTTTGGGAATTACTGCTGCCAGTATGCCTATGAGAAGGATTCTGGCAAAGGGAAAGAAGGTTGTGATGGGGGTCCCATCAGTCTTCAGAGTCGCTGTTGTTATCTGGACCAATATAAGAAGTGTCCATACGATTCATGCACCACAAGAGAGTCAGATGAAGGTATGATCATTAACATAGCGTCTGAGGGCATTGCAGCATGTTATATAAATACATGCCTGATTTATTGAAACATGCTTACCTTTTCTGCATTTTCCACATCAGAAATGTGGAAAACTTGAATGCGATTCACAAAATTTAGATAAGTAGATACTGTACTATTGTAGGTTATAATTTTAACATCATTTTGGCAATACGTTGATCTCTACTCCTCCAATACTCCCTCATTCCAGGTACAAAGAAGCTGCTCAGTGATCTAACACAAAATATTGAAGATAAAATCAAGAGTTTGGCTTCCCTGGGCTCATTAAAAAAATTCTTGGAAAATGGTGATAATTCTCTTGAGATTTACCAGTGGGACTTTGTCAACAAAGTAGTAGAACGACGACAAGACTTCAGCCTGGATGATGAAATGGTATCATGGATTTTCAACAACCGGGATATCATGGAAAAGATCATGACAAGTGGTGATGTTGATGTCAACCTCTACAATGAAGCAATTGCTATCATTGCTGAAATAATGAAACAGGACTCTGCCGCAAAAAGTGGGCTGAAACTTGACTTGGCAGTCGCAATAGGATTAACATTCTCCAGTGAGGTCCCATCGTTAGCCTATAAAACTGCAATCGATGGTATTGCACGGTACCACAACTTCTCCAGATGGGCAGATGAAGGACTTTTCATGGAGCCTTTCTACACCCTCAACACCTGGTTGATGAGATATGTGGTGGGATCCTGGGCAACTGATGAAGAGATGGTGTGGGCAAGAGATATCATCAAAACTGAATACCCCGACTACAACAATCCTGATAAAATAGATAGCGTAACTTACAAAATGGTGAAATACACAATGTACAATGATGAAGGAGTGAGTATATTTAACAAGGACTTCTATCATGGACTGCCAGTCACTCTCGAGGTTTTGCACAAGTATGGCGCTGTGTGTGGTGGTATTTCTAAATTCGGGGTTGCAATGGGGCAATCCTTTGGAATACCTGGCCTTCCAGTAGGACAACCAGGTCACTGTGCATTTATCTGGCTGAAGAATGGAACTTATTGGAAAATAGGGAATGACATTACTGGCTGGTCAAAAAGTGTCACCCATTTACCAGTTATGTATTCCTGGAAACGACCAGCGCCTTTCTTCACACTCATGCATGAAGCTCAACAAAATCCTGATGCCTACCGTCTCTCAGAAAGAATGAGAATCCTTGCAAAATTCGTAAATCTACAATTGAGATACGAACTTCTAGAAGATGCAACCACTGTTTGTCCTCAAAACTATGATCTGTACAGTGATCTGAAGGAAGCAATGTCTCGACAAGATGTCAGTGAAGATCTCATTGAAAGGCAATTGATACCTTATCTGGAAAAATACTACGAAGAAAATTTCGAAGTGGAGGAAGATGTTGCATTCAAGAAAGAAGTCACAGCAAGTGGATACCAGGAAAGAGCACAAAACATAAATGACGGGACAGGAAGCGAATGGTGGACAAACCAAACTGAGGCTTGGATAGAGATCAACCTTGGTTACCCTTGTACAATCTCAAGCATCAATATCTGGTGGTGGGGAAATTCTGATAGTGACGACTATGATGTCTTAGCTGAAATCGATGGTAGCTTTGTCAAGGTAGGCTCACGGTCTAACGAAGTGAGACATGGGTCTTTCAATGCTAAGGGAGAATTGCCAGGCTGGGATGGAAGAACGACAAGGGTTCGTTTAGAGCTGAGGAACGGTCATCTGGATGTCTGGAAGAAGAAATATTGGTTCGGGATTCGAGAAATTGGTATGAGTGGTAAACAACACATAGCAACTGATAACATTTCCTTGCATAGACCAGTGACAACAAATGTTGGAGACACTGGAAGTGAACTTGTGGATGGAAAAGCGGACACCTACTGGACCAGCAACTACAGGAAGTCTAAGATTGAGATAAGCTTCAAAGGCATGTGTGCTTTGGACCATGTCCTCATTGACTGGGTTGACAACATTCAAGGCTTCCAGACAGTACTATATCTAGTAGGAGGAGGTATCCATGATGGAAGCGCAAGGGGCTCTTATGACAGGGTGGACTTAGCTGGTTTGGGGGCACAGCTGAAGATACAGCTACGTGGATCAAACTTCTATTCCATTAGAGAAGTATCAGCCTTCGGGACCTGTTTCTCATCTAGGGATATCTTCAAGATGAAAATCACCAGTGGATTTGCTGAACCTGATTCAAAATATTCTACATACGTTCTCAACGACATAGGAGAAATAATTGACGGATTCGAGTGCGAAAGCTGCTTCTAAGGAGATCCAACTTATGTATTAAGATTTTTCTATTCAAAGATTGAAATTTTGAAATGATAAACTTGTTTATGTTGCAATAAAATGAGTGTTTAATTCTCTCTAACTCCAGCTAACTTATCAAAAACACCTAATTACGTGATTTGTGCTTCACTCAGCACTGTGATCTTCACATTCATAAATAGAATTGCAGTTCGATGAATTTACTTGGTAGTAAACTTTCCATTATCGGTAGAAAATCAACAGTGATATAAATTGTCATTTTGTCAACAGTAAGTTGTAATGAAGATAACACTTACAGTTACAATGTAAACTTATATAATTTTCTGATCTTATCGTAGAATACGTTATTAAACTGGTGTTAGTGATATGTCACTGGTGTTATTAAACTGGTGATATTCAACTTGTGTTAGTGATATGTGTTAGTGATAGGCGTCAGTGATACATGAGTGGTGTCAGTGAATATGTCAGTGATACATATAAAAGTAAAATTTTCTTTCCAGGATCCACTGGCATCCTAAAACGAGCTTTTTTCTGGATTTTGAAATTTTCTCTTGAATTTCGAAATCCGAGGATTTTTTGGAAAAGAGGGGGACAGGGTGTGGTGAAATTTCGGGCCTGGACTAAACAAGATTGGCCTTTTTATGTCTCAGAGGGACCTGTGAGTGTGATGTCTCAAATGGGCATGTATTGTCTCAAATGGGCATTCGATTTATCAATTAATGGGCATGCATTGTCGCAAATTAGCCAGTGCTGTTTCAAATGGGCTTTTGTCATGTCAAATGGGCCTGTAATGTCACAAATGGGCCTGTGGAGAAGAAAGTGGGCCTGAACGACAAAAATCCAGCATCGTGGGTGGGTCATTGGCTACCTGAAAAGATAAACTTTGCATGAGAGTGGTATCCGTGATACGTTAGACTGGTGTCATGTTAGTGATAGTTCATACTGGTGTCGGTGATAATTCAAACTGGTGTTAAAGTACAGTGAAACGCTAGACTGGTGTGACTGATAATCTGATACATCAGACTGGTTTTATTGTTTATCCTTCCTGAGCACTCAGCTTAGTGAACCATTTAGTTTGAGACTGGTGTCAGTTAAACTTCAGATTGCTGGTTTAGATTAGTACATAAGTCAGACTGGTGTCAGTGAGAAGTGAAACTAGCAAAAGTGTCAAAATGCTGTTAGTGATGTGTCAGACTGATGTCAGCATCTGGCTCTAGATCTGAAATACTTACTTACATCAGAAACTTGTGCAGGTGACACAGATGCCAACACCAGAAGGGTGTCGGAGACATGTCAGACTCGACGTGTCAGAGATACTCGAGACTGTTGTCAAATATTTAGTAATACTTCGGACTGGTTTCAAAATACCTAGTCAAACTAGTGTCAAGGATACTTCAGATTACTAGATTAAGAGACTAATGTCAGAGATTGGTACTTCGGAGTTCAGACTGACTGAACTTCATTTGACGATTTTTCTAAAAGTAGGAAAGCCAGCTGAGTCTGGGAAAGCGCAAGATCTGGAAACCACTACATAAGTTGAAACTCTTAAACTGGAAGTAATTTATGAAGGAATCTTGTGTTTTATACTTTTATACTAAAAATTTGCAAAAAAATTGATAATAGAGTGTTATGAAAAAAAGAATTGGGAAGGTTATTTTCATACCAATTTTCCAGGCAACTTGTGTTGCTATTCGAATTCTAGTAACTACTTACTAGATAGTATTCATTTCTATAAAAGTATAAAGATAAACTGATTATATTTCATTATTACTAAGTGGTGAGTACAGTGGGAGGTGAGTACAGTGGGTAAGGTACGTAACCAACCTAAATAGCTCATCAATCAGAAAGAAATTAGGTCAGCTCAAAACACCTCTTAGCCATGGGCAAAGAATATTTCAGGGATTTTAGAAGTGATACTTCTGATCAATTCTGCATAAGTTCCATCGCATCATGGATCCAGAAAAAGAAAATAGTGGGAGGGGCAAGACTTTTGGCAGGTAAATTTTGCATATTCTGTGACATAGATTGAGAAACGTGGGAAAACTCACAACAATATGATGATTGACCGCCCGTCAAAAATAATTAGAATGAAGGCTTCTTGTTACAACATCTGCAACAATAAATATACAGAATATCAATATTAGAAATGAATTAGACACAGATGCAAAGTAACAGTTCAATGCAAAGTTAGGGGTAAAAATTTTCATCTGGTTTAGTGCCTCGCTATATAACCACCCTGTCAATGAAATTTATCATTCAGTTCATTAGAAGCAACTCCATCTGATAGACTATTGCTACGTATTGTATATTTGAATCCATTAAAGACATTGAGTGTTTTGAAATTTTTTCCCTCCCCATTGGCCTATTTGTGAATACAAAAAGGCAAATGAGAGGGTTGGCAGAGATCGTGGTCTGGGAGGGTGAGAAATAGAATATGTGTATATCAGGTCCAGTTTTGCAATACAACTACTGTAATTTCTGGAAAGTGCCCGGATTGCTCCTTTATAATATCAGTCGCGAAAATGTCCCTCCCTCCGTCCCTCCGTCCCTCCGTCCCTCCGTCCCCATGTCACATAAATCTTCAAAATAACGAATTTCTTAATTCATGGAGCTGTCGGTTGTCAAAAGTATAACTCTTATAGGTTGATCTGGCCCATCCGTGCCGTTTGCTCGAACTCCTAAATTATGATAAGTTCTAAATTTAATTAGGCTGTTGAAGAATTCGTGTCTTAAAAAGTTAGAATCTTAGGTGTGAGTTGGGCGGTAGATTTGAGTAAAAGGCTTCGGTTTTGTTCTAGGTTTAGTACCAAAATGCAAAACTATTAGAGTTTCTGCTGTATTCGGCTAAGTTTGAGAAATACTATTCGCTGTGAAAGACGAATATCGCTTTTCGGAACAAGAGATAGCTAGAAACAGAAAACACAAGCACGAAATTTGAAAATCAGATAAAAAGTGATATCAACTTTCAAGAAAATACATCGCGTGAATAAACGGTGACACAATTTGATGCGAAACATAAACCAAATCAACAAAATGGCGCGAAATCTACAACGAACTGAGTACAACAATGAGCGGCAAGAATTTTAGAAGAAATGGCACGTGCCAATTCGTGTTCTCGGTGTTCGCGCAGCACGCCCATCGGAACAGTATTTATTCTCTTATTACTTTATAATGACTGCGTTTTGTATTATCTTATTATGATGCTAAGGTTACATCAAGCACCGCGGGGGAGGGAAATTAAGCGCCTGCATGTGGCCTACGGGAACAACAATAATTGTGTTGGTGCAGGCGCAATTCTTGTTAAACTGGTTCAAGAGGCACAACCTTGTGCTTATCGCAATGTCAGTCTTTGTGTTTTTAAGTTTTTAGACAGCCTCATACTGGAGGCAACCTCATAGTCTCAAATTGTTCCTCCTCCTCACTCCAATTCGCTGTCAGGATGCGAGTGTTACCTTCAACGGGTTTGTCCCTGGTTTTTGTGACATTAATACATTTGATGTTCTCCAGACACTATTTGGAAAAGGAAGTGAGTATCAATAAGTCAATATGCATATTTTCATTCGAACACCGTATGGCAGGACACATCACTAGAATCATCATCGCACAAAACAAGCTACTATTAATGGATATTACAGGATTTTGAAGTGAGTTACGATGACGATTGGGCAGGTGCAAGGATAGCCTCAACCGACGAAGAGCTCATCAAAAGATCATCTACTGGTGATAATGATATATAACATTATTATTGTCCTAAACTCCAATTCAATTATTAATGACCTGACTTGTCATAGAATTGTGACGATTGACGAATGCAATATTTGATAAGCTTATTTTCTTAAGAGCAAATGATACCTATCCCATTTGAAAGAATCACACGTATATATGTGTGCCCGAAAATCGAAGGCAACAAGTCGAGAGGCAGGTCGAAATTACAGTTAAGAAGAGGCAAGAATTGTCCCATAGACCCTGTTCACTTGTCCATTCATAACCCTCTCATTCATCTATTCTTGAATATATTGGGACTATGTACTGCAATTATGAAGCCGTGGATAATATTGCCCAGTCCTTGCCTAATTATCGACGTGTTGCTTTGGACTTATGTCGGTGCACAAAGACCATTAATGTTGATGTTAATAATTTGAAATTTGAACAGGAAGTTGTCCCGGATCACACCCGTATGCATACAGTGCTGGGAGATACTGCTGTCAATATGCCTACGAAAAGGATACTGGGAAAGGAGACCCAAAGTGTGATGGAGGTCCGATAAGTCTTGAGAGCCGTTGTTGCTATAAGAACAAATATACAAGGTGCCCTTACAACTCATGCACCTCAAGAGAGTCTGATGAAGGTATGCAATGCTTTAATGCCTTGATTTCCTGTGAATCAAACTATATTCAATGTTTAAGTAGTACCAAACCTTCATCTTAATAATACATGCATAGTCATGAGTTGGTCGAATCACTGCAACTTTGTAGGTACTGCGTTTTGTGATTAAAGTAAACGCCTGAGTTAGTGAGTGAGTGAAACCTGATGTTTGTAATCTCGCATCACATTGCAGCCAGCAAGTAGCTGGTCATTGGAAATAGACTACTGAACTGTTCTTTAATAGATCAATAGATCAATGATTATTATTAACAGTACCATTAGTCATTACCCTGCTAAAATTTATATGATCCCAAGTATTGCAGATGAACATTCCAGGTACAAAAACGCTGCTCAGCGATCTAGCACAAAAAATCGGAGATAAAATCAAGAGTTTGGCTTCCCTGGGCTCATTAAAAAAATTCTTGGAAAATGGTGATAATTCTCTTGAGATTTACCAGTGGGACTTTGTCAACAAAGTAGTAGAACGACGACAAGACTTCAGCCTGGATGATGAAATGGTATCATGGATTTTCAACAACCGGGATATCATGGAAAAGATCATGACAAGTGGTGATGTTGATTTCAACCTCTACAATGAAGCAATTGCTATCATTGCTGAAATAATGAAACAGGACTCTGCCGCAAAAATTGGGCAGAAACTTGACTTGGCAGTCGCAATAGGATTAACATTTTCCAGTGAGGTCCCATCATTAGCCTATGGAACTGCAATCGATGGTATTGCACGGTATCACAACTTCTCTAGATGGGCAGATGAAGGACTTTTCATGGAACCTTTCTACACCCTCAACACCTGGTTGATGAGATATGTAGTGGGATCCTGGGCAACTGATGAAGAGATGGTGTGGGCAAGAGATATCATCAAAACTGAATACCCTGACTACAACAATCCTGACAAGATAGATAGCGTAACTTACAAAATGGTGAAGTACACATCTGTTAATGACGAAGGGGTGAGAATATCTGACAAGAACTTCTATCATGGACTGCCAGTCACTCTCGCGGTTTTGCACAAGTATGGCGCTGTATGTGGAGGTATTTCTAAATTCGGGGTTGCAATGGGGCAATCCTTTGGAATACCTGGCCTTCCGGTAGGACAACCAGGTCACTGTGCATTTATCTGGTATAGGAATGGCACTTATTGGAAAGTAGGGAATGACATTACTGGCTGGTCAGGAAGTGTCACCCATTTACCAGTTATGTATTCCTGGAAACGACCAGCGTCTTTCTTTCCAATCATGCATGAAGCTCAACAAAATCCTGATGCTTACCGTCTCTCAGAAAGAATGAGAATCCTTGCAAAATTCGTAAATCTACAATTGAGATACGAACTTCTAGAAGATGCAACCACTGTTTGTCCACAAAACTATGATCTGTACAGTGATCTGAAGGAAGCAATGTCTCAACAAGAAGTCAGTGAAGATCTCATTGAAAGGCAATTGATACCTTATCTGGAAAAATACTACGAAGAAAATTTTGAAGTGGAGAAAGATGTTGCATTCAAGAAAGAAGTCACAGCAAGTGGATACCAGGAAAGAGCACAAAACATAAATGGCGGGACAGGAAGCGAATGGTGGACAAACCAAACTGAGGCTTGGATAGAGATCAACCTTGGTTACCCTTGTACAATCTCGAGCATCAATATCAAGTGGTGGGGAAATTCTGACAGTGACGACTATGATGTCTTAGCTGAAATCGATGGTAGCTTTGTCAAGGTAGGCTCACGGTCTGACGAAGTGAGACATGGGTCTTTCAACGCTAAAGGAGAATTGCCAGGCTGGGATGGAAGAACAACAAGGGTTCGTTTAGAGCTAAGAAATGGCCATCTGGATATCTGGAAGAAGAAATACTACTTCGGTATACGGTATTTGATCCTGAATGGTAAGCAACACATATCAATTGAAAACATTTCCTTACATAGACCAGTGAATACAAGGGTAACTGGCTCTGGAAGTGAACTTGTGGATGGAGATATGGAAACCTACTGGACCAGCAAATATAAGTGGAATTGGATTTTGATCAAATTCAAAGGTTTATGTGCTTTGGACCATGTTCTCATTGACTGGGTTGACAAAATACAAGGCACTCAGTTAGTACAATACCTAGTGGGAGGAGGTATCCATGATGCAAGTTCAAGGGGCTCTTATGACAGGGTGGACTTAGCTGGTTTTGGGGCACAGCTGAAAATAATATTACGGGGATCAAAAACCTATTCTATTCGAGAAATATCAGCCTTAGGAACCTGCTTCTCATCTAGGGATCTCTTCAAGATGAAAATCACCAGTGGATTCGCAGAACCCGATGCAAAATACTCTGCATATGTTCTCAGTGACATTGGAGAAATAATTGACGGATTTGAGTGTGATAGCTGCTTCTAAGGAGATCCAACTTGAAATGATCCTTTTCAATCATGAAAAATGAAAGTTTGTTAATGTTGCATTTAAAACCGAGACTTTTTCTTTTCTAACAAACATGCCGCCAACAATGAAAAAGATTAAAATACTGTACATAACCAGTGTACGCATTTTTGAATCATCTTTAGTACTTTATGTCTTTATAGAATGTCAGAATAAAACTTCACTGCCCTCACTTTATCATGGCCAATATCCTCACGATTCACACTTGATCACTGCTCGGGATTACATTTTGGCCATCGACACCCCGAAAACCCACATTTTCCCTTCATAAAAATAGATCATGGATTGTATTATTATAGTTCAAGTTAATTGCCTGATGGAAAATTTGGTATCAAATCCCTGAGCCCTATCAAGGGTTTGATATAATACCGTTATCATTACGTATGGGATGTTGAAGTTTCAAAAACCCAAGCAAATCATCGAAAAACACATTGATCATGATACTGATCTATACATATTACTTACACTAGTTTGAAGGTGATAAGTTGTATGGGTTCTGAAACACCCTGATAGTGACACTGTACACAGTAAAAGCTTATGGAGATAAGTTAATTAGTCGACGAAGTTAATTAAGAAATATTACCATCAGGGAAAAGTATGTGCTTGGCACTAATTGGAGTTTTGACCTATCACACTTACAATTAATCTTGACATTAGGCCTTTAAATCCCCATCTGAATCTGGATGCAAGAAATTTGCTTGGGTCCATAAAATAAGACAATGGTGCTTCCAGTTATTTTACTAATTATTTTTGACAGATTCGAAACACATATTAACTAGTAAAACAATAATTCTTACTGGGTAAAATAAGTTAATTCATATACTTCATTAGAACCCAAACTTAACTGCGTTATATTTGCGAAGGATCGAGGAAGAAGTCTTCAGATTTTAAATAATATTATAATAATAAAATCTAGATCCGTTAATAAACGCTACAATATTCATGTACAACTGGTACCTAGTTTGGAATATATAATATAAATTATAACAACCTTATACAAATATATCGCCTAAAATTTTTCAAAATTTTAAAACACAGCACTTAAGCACTGTTGCATCTATATCAATCAATCAGATTTACACAGGATGTATATAACTGCCTTCACCATTGCATGACCGGATTAAATTTTGGACGACGTTATAATGACATGTTTTCCGGGTCCTTAGGACAAATTCATGAGGCACAAAAATATCGTTTTGCTGCGAAAAGTACTAGAAGTATTTGAAAGTAGAAATTATAACTCAATCATTTACTGGCCGAGGAAGTACACCATTATTTCAATAGTGAAAGACCGTTAAAATTAAGGTTTCGTTTGGTAGTCACAGAAAGGAGGAGCTATGTACTACTGTGTATCTCGAAACTGATTGAATGATAAGGAAAGAAGAAGAAGTACCTTCCTTTATATTATAATATTCTTTGATACAGAAAGCTTCACTGGACCAGATATCGGTTTTGAGATCATCTTAATAAACTCGAATCAACTCCGTAATACATAATCAATCCAAATGTTAATTATTTCTAGGGACACAATTAAATAAGCTGACAAAACTTTCTCTTTCACTTGCTTTCTCTTTCTTCATCTCTGAGTCCAGAGAAATTATTAAACCTATAATTAGACACTCAAATATTATCTAAATACCTGAACATATTTCCTGTCAACAAATTTAGCCTAGAAGTTCCGATTATATATTAAAGACAATTATGTAATTATACTGAAATTATATTATATAAATTTACAGATCCACTAGTATTATATAGAAACAGAAAACCATTTTCAAAACTCAAATCAAGTTTAAATCTTCAAAGGCAGGTATATCATATCATTATATATATATTGTGTAACGTACAGTTTGCGCTTTCAGTTCCTCTCCGTGATCACAATATTATCATAGATATGATAAAAATTAGTGGAAATTAGTGGAAATGCGCGCTGAATAATCGAATATAATTATTGAAGGAAAAAGATGAAATATAGAGTTACATAACGACGTATAAGTGCGAAGTAACACACATTAAATCGTAAATCGCATTATCAACCGAAGCCGAAGGCCAGGTTGAATAGTGATTAGTTTTCAACGAGGGCGCAGCCCGGGTAGAAAACAAGCTGTTATTTTGCACTTAAATGAGTTATGTAACGATATTATTCACCAAGTAAATTAGGTCTGATATACACTGCGTGCAAAGCTCTGGCATTCTACACAGTTCCCAGTAGGTAAGGACGTTCTGTCGTATCACTAATTTAACCCAAGGGTAAAGTAACACGATAAAAATGACAAATGATACGGTGTAAGCGCAGTGTAAATTGGTAAAAAGGTAAAAGTAGACAATAACACAGTGATGTAACATGGGAAAAGTGTGCAATAATACCAAAAAAGGGTTGAATTAATACGACGAAAAAGTGAAAATAACACGTTTCACTTAACCAGTATAAGCCCATCACGTGGTGAATAATATATCATACATAGCTGCACGTTGAGTGACCCCAATCTCTGGTTTCTGTTATTTACTGAACATGTTATAGATATTAATAATAAAACAAGGAGCTACTACTGTTCGTGCAACACCAAAAACTGAATTTATCCCCTGGCTATATAGATACATAACATGATAATGAGATGGAGATCTGCGGGCATCACAGACCTCCACATACACGTGTGCTGCTTCTAGTGTACTGCATACTGTAGATCACATAGTAGACTACATGATTTAAATACAACAGTTGTCACGTCCATTATTAATTGGAAATCAAGCAATCAGATATATATTATGAAGAACCAATGGCCATATAATTATTCAACATTTCTAGTAATATCTGACACATTTCTAAATATTCTAATATATAGCATTCCGGATTTGTTATTTTTAAAACATGATTAAATTTAAGGTGAGCTTAATTGTTAAAATGTCCATTTAAGATTTTACAAAAATATTTGAAAAGTTTGCAAAAAATAATATTGGTATGTAATAATACCATATAGCTTGATCAGTTTCCACCTCCGGCCGCGGCATACACTCAAACACATTACATGAAGGTCGCACGCGAACCAACAGGCAGATCAACGTATTGCCGATTATTGACCACTTCGAACTGTGATGATAATGGCTGCCAATCTCCTGTGACTCGCACGCGACCTATAGCTACAAAGGCCGTCACGAACTCTCGTACGTTGAAAAAACTTCTAGAGTCACGTCACACAGCTACTAAATATGGTATATATCAAAATAGCCTTCTTATGCACGTGCCAAAACGCCCACACGCCCACACTGTAACCACGGAATGTCAGCCATTGATCATGTCAATGTAACGAATTCCAAACAAACAATGCTTAATATATGCATGACCAATTTTGCGATTAAAAGTACGAAACAACGATGGTTATTCACATGCAAAAATTCAAACGGAAGTACATGGCTACTGTCTTGTGTACGCGTGTGCGAGTGTGAAATACACGTGCCATGCGCGTTGCACACGTGCAGCACTATATGTTAGCGCGTGGAGCACTATATAAGTATATATTGATATTTGCACGTGCAGCACTATATAATATTGGCACGCGCATTCCTTTATACGTATATATTAGCACTATAAATTAGCACGTGTAGCACTATAAATTAGCACGTGCAGCACTATATATTAGCACGTGCAGTGCTATATATTAGCACGTGCAGCACTATATATTAGCATGTGCAGCACTATAGCATATTGGCACGTGCAGCACTATATATTAGCACGTGCAGCACTATATATTAGCACGTGCAGCACTATATATTGGCACGTGCAGCACTATATATTAGCACGTGCAGCACTATATATTGGCACGTGCAGCACTATATATTAGCACGTGCAGCACTATATATTGGCACGTGCAGCACTATATAAGATGTGCACGTGCAGCACTATATATTGGCACGTGCAGCACTATATATTGGCACGTGCAGCACTATATCATATTGGCACGTGCAGCACTATATACTATAACATATGCACGTGCGGCACTATATAAGGCATGCCGGTATTGTGCGCAGTTTCCCGTGACGTGAGAGCACATCGATTACATTACTTTGCACGTTTTGTTGCTCTTGCTAGACTGGCGGGGCGGGAGTCGCTGCAATCTCTTGTCCATGATAGCCTGAAAAATAACCATGCATAAATGAAATATAAAAGTATAGAAAATCAAACAGGTTTCCTCAAAGATGTTCCCCTCCTTGAGTTCACTTCATCAGAGTAGGTACCTTTTTGAATCAAAAACCTGTTCTATTCAGAAATATGTTAAGTTTAAAAAGTGAATGAATGCAGAAGACTAATCGTGTCCATGCCACCCCAGTGGAATAATTTTTTAAAGTGGCTGGGAATGGGAACTTGATCAAAAATTGGCTTTTTTGACTTACTAGTTTCACTGCGATACCAGAAGCAGATTTTTTGCTATGGAATATTGGAGTCACATTGTTCGAAAGATATCAACTCAAAATTACCTTGAATGTGCTTCATTTAGTGCGAAACACGCCATAAAAGCATAAAATATGATTTATCGACATTCTTCAAAAAGTGCGTCGTCCTGGATTTGAACTCCTATACTCTGCACGCATATCGCAACGTTATACCACTCGGCTAAATTCTCATGGTGTAATTAACAATTTTACGTGATATATTTATAACACGGCACGTTATTAGTGAGTTGCTTAAAGTGACTCAAGAAACCATTTCAGACACTTTCTAGCAGAATATTGTGTATTGAGTGTGTGAGAGTGTGTTTTAAGCAGCCTGGAAGCAAAAGTCGTGAATCATGACATGTACAGGGTGTTTAATATCTATCTAGTATGAAGAATCATATCACACTATGTATTGCACAATATCTGCCATTCTAAATCTGTCTTCCGTAGTTTAAACCATGCTAAAGATTTGATAAATCCATGAAAGCTTTAATTTGAAGTACTTAGTAAGCAGGGGCTTCGATCCATGGCAAAAAACCTTTCCATTTCCTTGAACTGCCCAAAGTTCAGACTGGCATATAAAAAGTCACAAAAAACTCGCAAAAATAGTCTGCCTACACCTTCCAAATCGTTAAAACAGCCGGGAAGTTTATCATATGTCGGGGATTTTTAGAATCAGATTCCCCAAACCAGCCACTACATTCCCCAACCAGCCGGCTGGGCTGGGAATTTAATGGCTGGTTCAAGCGCGGCGTTCCGCTAATTGAAATTGGCGCAAAAGGCTGCTCCTTTATGAAATCATTTTTTTCGAAGTCGATGAGTCACAGTGAGGCAGTGCGCGGCGTACAATCGAACAGTCACAAAAAATATTTAATCTGATTTTCCGTGAATTTGGCTTTTTTGAGTCCGATTTCACAGATTCTTTCTCAAAATTTGGCTAGGCTTGCCATTCCCTCATTCCCTACTTTATGCCACTGGGCATGCCACTTCATACCTCGATCAACTTCACGAATGCTTCCACAATGTTGTGTCCTACTCGAGCGGATGTTTCAATGTACTGCAGATCTGTTGGCATTCGATGTAATTAGGCTATGATAAGTTTTCGTCCGGTGAAAAGAAACATCGAATGTCAGTAATTAATTAGGCACTCATCTCCCACTTACAACAAACACTTCAGTATTAACCTTCGACTAATCCGTTTGTATACCAAATAAACCGGAAAACGAAGCACTCATGCAGATTATCTTCAACCTAATGGTAATCATACCGTGTTCCTCGGAGAATGAGCACGCATTATCGTACGTGATACGCCGAGTGTCACTGAGATCCCACTTGTTTCCGACGAGTAGCACACACGCCTGTACGTGTTAAGAGTATGTAGGGAATTAGTGAGATTTGATGCACATACTGCATACTAAACGTGATGTTAGGAGTGTTTCTCGAGATAGAATAGAAATAACAAAGTAGGTAACGAAAGTCTTGCATCTCACGGTAAAAGGAAATAAAAGTGTGTAAATTGCAGAGCTTATTTCAATGTAAATATGTCCATATCGATCTAGAATCTAGCTAATGTATCATTTAAAGTCGAATGTGTCCGATTAGTACATTCGGACAATCTATCGTTTTGTAATTACAGCATAAGTTAGTACATTTTGCAGTAAGAGCAGTATATATTACTATTAATATTTAAATTACATGGCTAATACACATGTACTGTTACATGCAACAAACAAGTTGCACAACACAGTATACACATCATACAACGTGAATTTGTGTGACGTGTGGAACTTATGCACTCTTGGGGCCACTACATACATGCCACAGATTCATACAATTCAAGTTGCTGGTATTTGGGAATCGCAAATTACATTAACTATTAACTTATTACAATTCAGAATAATATCTAAATGAACTCAGGACCAAATTTGATCAAACTTATAGACTATAGCAAATTACCAACATCTTTGAAAGGATTAATAATCAATTTATGAGCTACATCCTATGAAATGTGTCCACACATCAGTAGTATTAGAATCGGAAAATGTGGACTACAAAGGTTAGCTTGGAACATAATACCACTTTTATGAGCGAGGATTTCCCCGAGACTTGAACCCTGGATGTCAAGAATGACAGGCTGGATTCTTGTTAACTCAACCAAGCTCAGCCCAACCAGTCCCGAGGCCGAATCTTTTACTACTTGTGCCACTTCATTACCAACACATCACACAGCTTATTATCAGTGTAATGGAAGTATCAGTACCGATACACTCAACAATTCATACTGCTTATCAAGTAAAGAAGTAATACCATGGTGTATGAGGAAGTAGGAGGTTTAAATACATTGCAGTTACCTTTAATGTGCATTTCTAAAAGACAACATAAGGAGATTATAAAGCTTACCGTGTCCTTCAGATTTCTGTCAACTTGTTGGTGTAGATCTTGAAGCATTTCAAAGCTTGCCTCATCAGTTATTGAAAAAACAACCATGATTCCATCAGCTGTGGAATGGTAAGATTTTGTTGTCATTTAAATTAATTTTCAAAAGGAAGTCAAATACAAAAAAGATTCAGGATCGATCATGATGCAGTAAATTTGTTTTTGCCATTATTTTGTAGGCTCATGAAAGGGTCATACTCCATATAATACAACAAAATCTGTTAAACACTAACCTGATCTGATAATTCCATCTCTCATCCCCCAATACTGAGAAAGACCAGCTGTATCCAAAATCTCAACTTTACAGCATCTTCCCCTGACATCAATTTCCTTATGATCTGTGCTGTACTTTGTAGGAATATACTCATCTGAAAACTGAAAAAGGTTGAAAGTTACCTTAGTAATTGAACTGACTCAAAGATGACATGTTGAAATTATTACATCATTACAGTATGCTTCATTTCGATCTATTGACATCATGTAACATACTTCATAAGACATAATATATAAATGGGCTTTAATAATTTCCAAAAACACACAGAAGAGAAACCAAATATAAATACATTGAAGCAATTATCAAAAGTAACAAACCTCATCAGAGGTCCATTTCTTGATAATGCATGTTTTGCCAACACTAGCAGCTCCAATTAATATGATTTGATATTCGTCACTTATTGTGGCTGCCATGCTAACTATTGCAAAATAGAGATAAGCCACAATATAATCAATGAAATATTAATCTTATTTTAATCTAAACTAAACAACACTATTATTTTACAATCAAATTTGAGAAAGGTGTTTAACACCATATAGAGTTTTCTGAAGAGGAATGAATTCTGCAATACTTTTCTCCAACTCTATATTTGATCCCTTAAGAGGTGGTGTTATGAAGAGAGCAGCAGGATCCAAATGATTCACACCAACATATTAGTGGTGTGCAGGCATCATCAGACATCAGTCCAATACTCAGCTTTTAGGGCATTTAAATTGCCAGAGCTTTTTTATGAGGTGAGTGTAAAATAATCATAATTATTTTATGCCATTACACACTTTTCAGCAGATTGATTTTCACTGTTCAACAACAGGAGTTATCATTCTTGATTGAGGAAAATATGTTTTTGATTGTCTTTAAGTGAGTCTCAAAGGGATTGATATTGACCTTAATTATAACAACGAAAAAATTAAAGGAGAGTAAAGCAAAATTTAAGGTGTATAAAAGTTTCATATTATGACAGGTACTATGATTAAAAGCACTTTTGTCAAAGTCCGATGTTTCTATTCACTTCCTACCACATGCTATAGCTAAATCAAGAGCAATTCAAGGCGCAAATTATGATTCAGAATGGTCCCCATATCAAATTACACCCTCAGTTCACTACATAAACACAGTATATATTGCACTATTTTTGACAGTTTTAATTGATTTTTCAATGCCTTTGGATTACTAATCAGATACATTTGTTGGTTTCTATCACTGAGACAATTCACAAATTCCACTAGATGAAACAAAATGGTACTAACAATTCATATCGGGTAGATAATTATACAAAAACGCAAGGTAAAATAACATACAAGTAGTGGCGATATAGGAAGGGACAGATTTTGACATCAAGTGCATGTTATGTAAAAGATAAATATACGGAAGGAAATCTCACGCGTTTGGGCATTGGAAAATCATTGTTTTTAATGATGAGAAAATCTGTGCTCGGCATCGTTTTACAAGCCCCAATGAACTCGACCGGCAGCACACCTGCTTGGGCCGAAGCGGGGAAATACTGCCAATATTCAACTTCACCAGATGCGGGCCTCTTGACAATGTCTACGATTCAGGAGTACGGAAGCTTTTCCCACTTTGTGTGAATTTCAAGGACCAAACGAACTGTACCGACCCTTGGCGTGGGGCCCATATCAATATCATAATTGATTGGTCGTCCCCAAGAAAATAACTGGTTCTCCTTTTTTCAGCAAGCGCATCCCCTGAATTGGCAAAAAATACGTTCGATTTTTGACGAAATTAAACATTTTATTTGCCCAAATTAATCCATGATTTGCTCAAATTATTCCATTATTCGAGTAGGAAATCACAAGATTACATTTCCATTGAAATATAGAGGTCAAGATCTGTGTACTAGCATGGGCGAGTTACCAAAATTTGGTCATATCTAAGCATTTCACACATCTACCAACCATAAACATGCAATGGTTTGGCAAGATATTTTACCAACCAACCTATGATTTTTATAAAATCATGCAATACCAGAACATATGATAATTATAACAACTGATAGACTCTGGACAATGAAATTATACGGCGCAATTAATTAGTGTGAGTTTATAAAAAACGCATTAATTAAGTGACGCAGTTCTTGATACTAAGGTATTATAGTACAGATCTCAGGCACTACTTATTCCTCTTATGAAAATTGATAGAAGTTCTGGATTTAAACTTATTTGAATTATCGTATTGCACGTGGACTAAATTGATGACGTAAAAATTTCCATACAAATTGCAAAACGAACGACTGCTTGAAACGGCTTGAATACTTGAATGTTGTTGTTATGATAGTAATACAGAGATGCAAAATGTATATCATGTAGGTAGGTACAAGTTAACTTTGGTAATATCATCGCATTCCTTTCTTTCATGAATGATTTGCAACACACAGCTCTACAGTACTACAGTATCATGTTCTTCGATCCCCGATTCCCCGAAAATGAGATTTACTTTTCTTGCCCCCATATGCAAGATAGTGACGTGTGAGCTGAAGAACTAAAATTACAGAAGACCAAAATCTAATTACAGGATCATTGAATCTAAGGTTAACCTATGTTTTTCGTTAGGACAGCCCATTGGCCATTGCCAGCGTTCTCGAGCGGATCGGACTTTTCATTGGCCGTTGCCAGCGTTCTCCATTAAAGTATTAAAGTATCACTTTAACTGCTTTACATATAGAAACGTATAGGCGCTATTTATATATCTGATGATAATGTAAACCCTGCGAATAGGCAGTTCAAAGTCAAGGACCTACAACATTGCGTTATAATAATTACAGCAATCTATCCGCCTATTTCTCCCATGTGCATTACGCATAATAGAGCAAGACAAGAATCATCGCGAGAGTTAGATTATGTGCCTAATGTTTAGTTCTAGTTATCTCAGCGGAAATTCAACGGACACTGTTAAAAAGTTTTTGTGTCAAAAATTTTTAAAATTTGACATTTTTGGTCGTCCCCATATGGTCTTCCGTTCTCAATGATATTGATTAGGGGCGTGGGGTACTAAGGTGCCAAATCGCAGGTTACGCATCTACGGTGTCTGCTGCTGTTCTCTGTCTAAAGGGCAATAGGCCACTCTGCGATGATGGCATGGATGCCCAATGTGAAGTGACATCACACTCCTGTGTAGTTCACAAACATCAGCTTTGTGACCGAGTATCAGACTGTTTGGATGGGAGTGACGAATCCTCTGAAACTTGCAGTTCTTTGGTTTCCGCGACTTGCTACCGCAGGTAAAACAGCCTTTCTCCAGTAAATGTAATAAACTTTCAACCTTTGTAGTTCTTAATTACAAAACTTAATATTATTAACTTTTGTAATTAAGAAGTTGATATATTATGTTTAGATTGGCTGATTATCTTAACTTAGCACCAGGCCATATCACAGGTATAGGCATAAAGAAAAGCTCCCCATCCTTGTATCTTGGCTACATGATGGCATAGAAGACTGTATGATGGGTGAAGATGAGCTGAACGTGTGGCGAACATGTCAGGTATTCGACAGATTTCGTCGAGTTTACGACAACTCTACCTGCAGCAACGTGTTTGTGTGTGATGCGAGTCAGGAGGACTATGTGGAGCTGGATGAGCTGTGTGGGGGGAAGGAGCATTGCTCCAAGGAAAAGGAGGTCTGCTATGCTGCCAGGTCCATTGAAAAACCACAGGTCGATCCCTTTGTGTACCACGGACTAAATTACCTGACTTACTGCTTGCCAGGGCTAGCAAACATTGAGGATCAGGTTGAGAAATGCACTGAAACTGTTTTCAAAAACCCTGACTATCCCACGATGGGAGTGAATGGAACAATTAGAATCAGAATACCAAGGCACAAAATGAACTGTGGGTACTTATATGGACAGATTTTGATCTATTTGGCCTGCTCAGAAAGATGCTTGGACATTGCATGTCCCTTGAGGCCTCTAAGGCCTGACAGTTGTTCCAGGAATTCCTTTGCCAGGATTATGTCCCTTTCCGGAAGAGGATATCCTACAATTGTCTCAGTGGTTCAGGGAATTTATCGCAATGATTATTTTGAGTGTGGCAACTTGAAGTGTATCAGTTATAGAAAGGTTTGTGATTTGGTCGATGATTGTGAAGATAACTCAGATGAGTTAATTTGTAGCAACAATTTTCAGTGTGGAGGTGGGAATTTCATCTATAAGTCCAAAAAATGCGATGGTTTCTACGACTGTGATGATCGCTCTGATGAGTGTAATCTGGATTGTGGAAGATCTATAATTTCTGGGCTCTGTCTCAAAATATCTGCCTGGGCACTTGGAGTACTATCCATAACTTTCAATGTGGTTACTTTATGTAGGTTACTGAGCACTTCCTTTTCCATCACCTCATTTGCTTTCATCAACAAGGTATTTCGGTTGGCCATATCATTTGGAGATCTATTAGTTGGCATTTACCTTCTCATGATATCAGTATTTGATTCTGTTGTGATTGGTGAGAAATACTGCAAGAACTCCTTGTCCTGGCTGAGTAGCGACTATTGTGCTTTCCTGGGGATACTCAGCACTTTCGGATCGAACATATCCTTATATTCGATGGCTTTCTTGAGTATCCTTAGAGTTTTTCATCTCAAAAGTTTCAGAGTTAACTTCAACAAATACGACAGGATATGCCTCACATTGGTTATGAATTTAATCGTGTTTAGTTCAGCTTTCTTAGCAGTCGTTCCTCTTTTAGACAATTTTGAAGACTTTTTCGTAAATGGGCTTGCATATGATGAAAATATCCATTTATTCGTCGGAAAAGCCAGTAAAAAGACTCATATAGAAGTTTTTGAAGCTTATTTTGGCAAGTTAGTGCGACTTGATTTGAGCTGGGATGAAATTGGACGGTTGCTAGATGGAATGTTTACAGTTAATTATGGAAAGATGACCAAGAAAAAGGTACATTTCTACGGAAATGATGGGGTTTGCCTCTTTAAATATTTCGTAACAAATGACGACCCACAGAAGGGATTTGTTTGGATCAATCTCTTCATAAATTTCGCCAGCACAATGGTGATAACTATTTGCTATCTCATCATCCTGGTTAGGGCTAATAAGACTGCTCGCAGAGTCAAAAGACTGATGGCTGCTAACAGAAAGGAGCTAACGGACCAGAAGGCAGATCGCTTACAGAAAAGCATCTCACGAATCATAATCACAGATTTAGTGTGCTGGATTCCCTTCGTGCTCATCTGCTTGTTGCACTCCACTGAAACTCTTGATGCATCAAACCTGTATGGATTCTTCTCGATTGTTCTTTTGCCCATCAACTCAATTGTTAACCCAATGATATATGACGACTTTTTGACAAAACGCAGTACTCAAATTATCAATGCTCTTAAAAGAGGCTCAAGGATGGTTGGATCAAAATTTCACCTTAGAAAAGAAAGTAACGAGGTTGTGTCAAATGAAAATGCTTTTGAGATGAGGAACATTTCGGAAGTTTCAGAACATGCATAATTGACACTGTTGTAGCTGAATTTTGACTTATATTTTGACTTATATTTTGACTAATCCAATGTACTTAGACTTTCAGCTCAGTTTACTGATTCTCGGATTGTGAGTGACGACAAATATTGTTTTCCTGAACTTTCGACCTTAAAAACGGAAGGTTTTTACATTTCCGTCTTGTTCACAAATTACTATCAATGTAGGGCAATATAAATCGATAAGGGTTTTGGAAATGTGTCGAATATTTGGGAAACCTTAAAATATTTCCACAGAAATGTATACCTGACACGGTCAACTGTTTGTATTCTACAAAATATTGTCATATCGCCATTACTTCATATATAAATAAAGTGTCATTTTTGTTTTTCGATGTTGTTGTACCTTGAAACGAATCGAACTTTCAACTAAAAATTTTGGAGGTAGAATAATTCGCAGACAGGGAAGATTCAGAATATCTCAATTACTTTCAAGCTAAGGGCTTTATACTTTTATAGAGGGGAAGACAGACCAAAGAGACATGAATACTCTACTTTTCATCGTTCTAACCCTCTTCTCCACATTACTGACAAGTCTCTCAGCGGAGGAAAACATCCGTTGTTACGATGTTTTGGATGTAACCAAGAAGAGAATCCGGTACACAGGCAAGGTCAATGTAACCCGGTCAGGAAGGATTTGTCAGAAGTGGAGGCTTCAAACGCCGCATGTTCACCGGAAAACTCCCAGAAATTACCCAAACAAAGGTAGAAATATTCAGCAGACTTAACCTTTCATGGCAATCGAAATAAAAGCATATCGTATGAAGTTCTAAAAGTGTGATTCCTTTGGATAAGTCAACTTTGAATAATTAAAAATATTTACAGTATTACCAAGCAAAACTGAACTCACCTGCAATGTTTCAGATCTGTCAGAAAACTACTGTAGAGACCCTGACAATTCTGGATTTCCCTGGTGCTTCACAACGGATCCCAAGAAGAAAAGGGAAATATGTGGTGTGCCTGATTGCAGAGCACATCGGGCTATGGCTGACGTACCGACAGGTTTTTGATTTTTGATGAAAACCCTTATATTCCCAACTGTTTTCAGTAATTGGCTATAACGCTGTCTAGATTTCAATTTGATTTCCCTGAATCTGTATCATTTTCTTGACACCCCTTACAGATTGCTACACGTTAGAGTACATGGCATCTATCAGCACCTACCAAGTTCACTATGGTGGTAATGTTTCCCAAACGATAAGAGGGATTTCCTGCCAAAAGTGGACTGAGCAAGCACCAAACAGTCACGATAGGACACCGGAAAACTTTCCTTACACTGGTTTATAGTTTTTAGTAGGGAAGAATAGGTTCTGGCAGCGGATTTGATTCTAATGCCTAAGTTATGCGCCCAATATATATAAATTGGTGTATTTTGATCTGTCCTGATTCATGATTATGCCATATTCTGATCCATCTTTCTCCATATTCATGATCAGTAACACCCTTCAGGGCTGGGGGATCAGTAACATACTAACATTCTTCAGGGCTGGGGGATCACAACTACTGCCGTGACCCGGACATGACTGGTTACCCCTGGTGTTACACTTCCCAGCCTGGAATTCGATGGGAAGGTTGCACCGTCCCCCTGTGCAGTGATAAGAAGGACAGCGGTAAAGATGCTACTGATGATGTTGAAGAAGATGTTGAGGAAGATACGGATACAGGAGCTGATAAGGAGGAAGATGAAAATATTGGAGAAGAGGATAATGAAGAAACTGGTGACAGTGATACGGACCACACTGATAAGGGTGAAACTGCAAAGGATGACAGTGAAACGGTAGCTGATGCTGAAAAGGATGATGCTGGAGAAGAAAATGCTGATCAGGGTGAAACTGATGAGGGGATACTGGGGAAGATGCTCTGAATAGAGATGAAGAGATTGGAGGGGAAGGAGATGAAGATAGTAGTGTCGATGACAAGAATCCTACAGCTGATATCGATGATGGGGAATTTAATGGAGATATTGATGACTCAGATGAGGCAAAAGATGAATCAGATGAAGATATTGGCGGTAAGGAAGATGGTGCGTCTGATGATAATCGAGAAAGTGAACATGGAGAGGAAGATGAAAATGAAAATTCAGAAGTTGTAGTGCCGACTATAAATCCAGAAAACCGGGCAGATACAATAATCAGAGGACTTGATGAAGCTATGGACATCAACTGCTTGCCTGTGCGGAAAAGGAGAGAAAACATTTACAATTACAAAGGTTGGAATATCTGAATATGTCAGTGGGGTTATTGTATTTGCATCATTCAATTGGACTCATGAGCATACTTTATAACTTTATCAGGGACCCATAACGCACCATTATTTAAAAATACCAAACAGGAAAAATGAATTCAACCAGAAGCGGGAGATCTTGTCAGAAATGGACTGAAACAACGCCTCACTTCCACACTAAACTTCCTGATAAGTATTATACCTAGTGTTTATCTATTTATTTAGTTGAAGTCGCGTCTTTCCTGGAACGATTTTTGGAGTGAGGAAATGATAGAAAAGTAGCGTTTGAGACCCATAAATTAAAATTTGCAAAACAATCTCATCAAACTATCACATTCTCTTAGATATCCTCGGGCTGGTCTAGGAGAACACAACTACTGTCGGGATCCGGATCAGATAGGAAAACCTTGGTGTTACACCCTCGACCCTGCGAAAAGGTTCGTACTTCACTTCCTCAAAACAAAGCTGTGTAGGTATGTAATGACAGTTTCCCTTGGTCTCACTATTGAAGTAGTAAATGGGCTCAATCGCTCAAAGTCACAGCAGTAAGCAGGAATTTACAGTTTTTCCTTTTGTCCCAGCAGACAAACTTACGATAATTCTAAAATTCTTGTCCTACCCAGGTTTGATTTCTGCAACATTCCTCGCTGTTCTGATACTGAATTACAACGCCTGATGCTTTGTGAAGGTGTTCAGTGTGGAAAAGGAGGGGATTGCTATCTCACCAAGTAAGGAAGCTATCATGACTCATGACTCTATTCGGCTAAGTATTCATGTGATTATTCGTGTGATTTAATTCTGCGATTTTAACTTGAATAACACCAATTATTTCACTAGATCAGGAGAAACTGCTTGCCTGTGCCAACCTGGATTTATAGGAATTCGAAACAGCTGTGTTGACATGGACGAATGTAGCTTAGAGGAACCGGTTTGCAATGGTTTGTTACCCATACTTTCTGAACTAAGGCTCGAAGGCATGAGAAATGAGAATTGCAGTATTTTTGAGCCATGCATTAATGATGATTAGCCTGACATGGTCCTCATTCAAAAATCAAAAATTATTATCTTCCTGAGAATTCTAATGTTCATCCACTTCAGATGCAGTAGCAAGTTGTGTGAACACGGAAGGGTCCTTCAGATGTATCTGTCCGGAGGGTTTCTACTGGAATAACGAGCAGTGTGTCAATGCTTCCAACATGCCAGGTACAATCTCAATGAACTGTTGTCGGGCGCATAGTTCCATTTTTATTAATTCGAGAAATCGCCGGACTTTTTTCTTGAAAGATCGAATTTTACCCTAAGTTTGTGAAAACATGTCAACATGTATAGGAATGAATGACAACATGGGATCAGGGATCACACAACATGTTCCATTTCCAGATGATCCGGGTTGCAGCATTCCCTACTTCGTTAAGATGCCTCACTCCAGATACGATGTAACCCTGGGGGAGGATCAGAGGATTGAGTGTGAGGGTGGGGCAGCGGATACTGTCTACTGGACTAAAGGACTCGACCGTAAGTCTTGATTTTAAGCTGGAGAAGTCTCAAGACAAATCACTTGCAGGAAAATATGATAATTGCCCCATCCTGCGACATACAAGGACTGAAATTGTGACTGAAAACTCAAAATAATTCTCAAGATATTTCCATTTCCAATTTTCCACTCTGAGATATGATATCCCTTCACAGAAGAAGAAATGCGGGCATCACGACGAAGACAATCCTCCCCGCTAATACTGCAAGGCATATCCAGCAGTGACATTCACGTGTACCGGTGTGTTGTGGTGAACGAGTGTACTGGGTTGACCAGGGTGGTATCGGTGGATATTCAGGCTAAAGTGGTACCCTGCTCAGGTGAGTGCACTGGTTAAGGTGGTACCCTGCTCAGGTAAATGCACTGGTTAAGCTGGTACCCTGCTCAGGTGAGTGCACTGGTTAAGGTGGTACCCTGCTCAGGTAAATGCACTGGTAAAGGTGGTACCATGATCACTTCTCAGGTGACTGGTTTATCAGGCAAACCAGCAATAAATAGTTCGAAATCCGCAAATGATCTCATATTCGCTGAAAACCTTGGAATAATATTTTTTGATTCTTCGTGTAGAGTCAGGCTTGCAGAAGTTTGGGATGGTTTGGGATAAGAAGGATTTCTACACAGCAAGCCAGTTCTGTGCTTCACACGGACTGACACTGGCTTTACCAAGGACAGAACCGGAGAGGAAGATCTTCAATCAGGTTAATTAGTGACGTCATTATTCCGAAATGAGCGAGAAATCTTACGACATTTTGGGAAAAATAACGGCCGTTTTGACCCTTTAATCACTATAGATTAATTCCTATAATTTTATTTGGGCATATAAAAACTCTACCCCCAATTCCCCTGGGTGTCACTTTGAAGTTTTGACTCCCGCAGGACGCATGGAAGTCTGTCTACCTGAACCCTAACGGTAAGAAGTACCGTGACACCCTCTGGATTTGGGTGAGTGCCAGCGACCGGGAGGAGGAGGGAGATTACAGGGACCTGAGGACGGGGCAGGTGGTGACACCAGAACGGTGGTGGCATGGCAACCCGGACAACAGTGGGGCGGTACACCCGGCAGGTATATTGTAGTTTGTATTGTGATACTGTAATGTCCCCATTCCGAAGGAGATGGAGGACAGTTCCCTTCTGGAAATCGCAACAGGTTCATTACAAAGTATTGTTAGTAATATGGAGGGATATAGTACACGGTTTATAACTGAGGTTTGAAACGCATTATCTAAGTATCTATGTGATCTATTGTGTATGATCGTTATCGTTATCAATTCAGATCTAACCTACACTTCGCAGGTTTAGCCATTTATATCATCAGTATAAATCTCTCAGCCTCCTATGACATAGTTCAAGGACCATTCCCATACTACGTAAAAAATTTCAGCACTTTTACCCCCCCTCCCCCTCTATCCTGGCTGATTATGTGACCCCCATCCTGGCTGATTATGTGAACCACCCAACACCACTTTCCAGGGCAGGATGTGATAGCCTACCACCTGTACACTGGCTCCTGGGCTGACAGCTACTGGTTCATCCCCCGACCTTTCGCGTGTGATTGTGCTCCTAAGGAGGAGTAAATCTATAAAACTGTGACCCTGAGACGGCTGGAGGTGATGTTTGTTCTGCGGATACTATGGATGAACATTATCATAGGACTCCGAAATTCAAATCTTCATGGCATTGTCCAATGAGCGCGCGCAACTTGACTGTTATAGTGTAAACTCGCGCGCTGATTGGTCAATTACTCAATTATGTCAATCAAGAAGATTCTGCAGGGAGCCTAATACACCAGCGAAAATAAAAGTAATATAACTATGGTCGGGAGGTCAGTAAATCTCCTGTTTTCAATGCTTAACTTTTCATAAACTCATGCGAAAGGAGTCCGAAGTCTTTATATGAGCGGCTTAAAAATAAAATGCAATGTCGATAAAAGCGTGAGTTCAGTGACTAAATTGAATTACTATGTTTATTATACATGTTAATATTTTATTAAGAACTCAATAACTAATAGCTTTAAACATGGCTAAACAATGCAATAAACTAAAGACCTCTTACGCTTATGTTTATTTCTGGATCATGCATTATTACAGTTCTTTGTTTTATGATTTTCTGAGTATTTGGAAAAGACATCCCTGTTACGATTCAGTTCAGTACAGCATCGCCTATCGGAATTTGCTGTATACGGCTTGATGTAAGTTGTTATGTACCGCGGATCGCAAATTATGCCGTTTTAAACCTTTTTGCGTATATTATGCCTCGTACGACGTACTTAAATTGCTTTGGAGATGAAATAGGTCAGAGTTTTAAACGATAAATATTTGTTTTACGGTACATGTTACTCACTTAGTTGTCAAGGTACTCGGCTATAGCAAGCACGGCATGAAAATCATCCCACTTTTATCCAAAAACTTCCTATCAGCTTCGATATAACAGGGGCAAAATATCATTACACTTTTTTGAGGATTTCTAAGATAATTCATGGTTTATTTTAGGGTTTAGGGTCATAAATTCGACACGGTCTAATCTTTCTGCAACAATATTATTTTCGAGAGTTTATATCTGCCACGTGACATGTTTCTTCCCGAAAACAAAGTTATTAAAATCCTGCTTACTATCAAAACGACGCTATGATCGGCACTGTGCTTTGTGCAACAGCTCTAGCTGTATGTTATAGATCATTTTCTTGCGTTTACATAAGATTTATAAAGTTATTAAAACTTGTGTAATAAATCTTTGTATACTTCTTACATGAGTCGTTCCTGGTTCTTGGCTTGTAAACTTCAATAGTTATAGAGTAAGATATAATCGTGTCTGTTGCATATATAGTTATAGTAAAATCAGAAATTGAATTCTGTTAAAAATGTCTAGTTTTTCGACTAATTCTTGAACAAAGAGCCAGAAGTATTGTATGAGTTCACTTTGATCGTACGCAGTTATTAAATAGGAAAGTTGTGGTGTAACCAATAACCGTTAGACTATTGCATTTTATTTTCCTGCTTAGAGTAGAATCATCTTGATGACTTAGTTTTTGTTTCGTTATAGTCGTATTAGCGACCGTGATATGAGCTTATGAAGGTTTTTAATAAAACAGAAGTTATGATCGTTTTCCATGCATTGACTCATCGAACAGTTCAAACTTATAGTTTGAATTTGATCCAGACTCTAAGATTGTTGTCTTGACAATGGAAACATCTATATTTCCTACAAATATACTAGGTCTCCTGACAAGTAGGTCTCCTGCGACAAGTAGTTCCTGGTCAAATTCTCCCTTTCTAAACTTTTCCAAAACTTATCCAAGTCCTGTCCGAATATTCCAATACTTGTCCCTAATCTTTCGCAAGCCTGGCAATGCTTTTATTTTTTAACACAAACCTGATCACTTCCACCAAAATATGAACGGGGCACCACTTGTCAGAGGTCGTCAGTTAGCTAGTTTTCATAGATATCTCTGCCATTACTCAGAAATCAACAGAATGAGTAAACTCTCATAAGTCATAGTGCAAAAGTGAGGGTTTCGTAGTTACCTCTTAAATCAGAAATCAACAGAGTGAAGCTGTACCGTAATATATACCGTTCAAGTTATAGTGAACTATAGTGAGACACAGCTGCTTTAACCATGCATGACTGCTGGACCATGCATCCTTGCGTCCAATACTATACTCAACTGCCGACTGTAATCTAATGTTGATAGCATTTCAAGTGAACTTGGAGAGTTGGTGAGCACTGCAATATGCCTAAACAAGTTTATATCATCAATAGTCGTGGGTAGTCTACTCTAGGAGATATAAACATATTAGCTGAGTGTGGGTTTCTTCAATATCTAAGAGTTTCCTGGAACTAGCTTGACCTACTGTCGTGTTTAGATTCTGATTAGCTAAGTCGTGTTATATTGTAAATAAGTTCACCGATAGAAAGTAGTTCTTATCAATGATTTGACATTTTTACTGTTTAAGGAAATTTATAATCTGACTTTTGGCATTGCCTATAACTACAATGGAAGATTCTTTTGCAATTCGCAATTCTCATATTTCGAATAATTAAATCTTAAACTTGAATAATTAATGAATCAGGCAAAATGCCAATAATTTCTGCACATGCGCATAAAAGCATTAACCCCGTTTAAAATTAAGACCTAAGATCGGTTAATAATGTTAGCATAATATGAAAGCTAATTAAACTTTAACTAATTCCATATTATGGAGCAATTGCAACAGAGCGTATAATCTGTCGTATTATATTTTTATTAAATTGATTTAAAATATTTCTTGATCTTATCTTTCGATTTTACAGCTTTGATACGTAAATTTTAACCATTTTCCTTTGTTCTGCATGATAAAAGCTGTGGTTGCAAAGAAATTGATTGTTGATCGAGTATATGTTTTATCGGATTGGTGTGCATATGTGACATTTACAAATCTTGTTTATAATTGCGCTTTAAGTTTATGGGTTTATGCTCATGAGAATTAATTATCCAAAACAAGTAAACTATTTTTCTAGTACAAAAAATTTTCTTCATTGTTCAGATTTTTCATCAAAATATCTTATCGTTTGAAGAATTCATCGATCGAAATACATCGGTGGTGGAAATTGATTGATTGAGATTGACAGTGGACAGCCGACAGCTATGATAGCTTAATCATTAATTCTATCACCCATGAATTTCCACCGTAACTAAACCCCAACTATCCAAATATATAAAGGAATAAAATTAGAAGACCGAGTTTGCTCAAGATGAGAGAATGAACGGGAACAAAGAGATCAAAATATTCAAGGAATTCTCGTACAAAGAGGTAAACATAAGTCCTTTTGATTTCTAGTTTTAACTTATGTCAATGTCAAATTGGTGCGCGATGAGTGTGGAAATCGAATGATGTTAATTTTATTAAGGGGACTATAAGGGACCCAGTGTAATGAACTAAGAACTAGTTTCATAACTATGGCATCAAAGTGAAATTGATCTTTGAGGCCAAGAATCTGAGGCTCAGAGGTGAAGTGAAACCTCGCTCACACTATAAAATTTACATCACTCGCAGCTCCCCGACTACCGGTACAAACCTACAGCAGATGAAACCTCCTCCAAACAATCCCCTGTAAAGCAGAGGAAGACCTCCCCCGCCCACACACCACCCAATAAAACCCGGCAGAACTCCAACACTAACAGTAGTAGTGGGAGCAGCAGTGGGTGTGGGGTGATCAGGGTGCTGAGCATGTGTAATACTTACGAGGTGACAGAACGGACTAACGCTCAGGTTGGTTTTAGCCTTTTTGTGAAAAAAGCCAAAATTGCCTTTTACCATAGAATTAAAACATGGACAAATTTGCTGATATTTTCGATTGCGATCTCATAAATATCGGCTAATTAATCCTACATTTGAAAATTTTACATGAGGGGCAAACAACTTACATAAACCAGTGGATAATTTATCATAATATCATCGAAATATCTAATTTACTCAGTAGTAACCTACTCACAGTCACACGCATCCTCAGACGATCCAGGAAGATCTCGACAAGACAGTGGCAGCCATCACCCGCACCGTCTCATTCAGTCCTGATGTCTTCGAGGAGAGAGCAGCTGAGTTCCTGCCATACCTCAACCAGAAGTGTCATCATGCCAGCCTATTCGCCATTCCTACAGGTTGTAAAGCGGGATAAATTTCAGTAATTGATGAATTCACAGTTAAATTCACTATCACAATGATCATGAATCAAATTTAACAATAATTGTATTTGGAATTCGATTTTCAATTCAATTTCATACTTCACGAATAATTATATTTTCAGTAATATAACTTATTAATTAATTAAAATGAACATATTTCGAATCGCAATAAATTCCAGGTTTGAAAAAGGCCGGAACCCCTCCCTGTTTCTTGTACAACAAAAACAAGTCCCGGGGTGTTACCCCTACCTCCCACCTTCCCTGTATCCTCAGGAACGCTTCCAATGCTTCCTCACACGTGTCAGGTTTGTTTTAAATTCCAAATAATACAGTCAATAATGGTTAATTTTAAGTCAATTGGTTAATTATAATTTTCAGCTGACAATGATCTTCAAAATTGATCCCATGGACGAAAAAATAAAAAGCTGAGTAGCGAGTATGACGACTCCCCAATCCCATGAACAGGTCGTAAAAGTAAGCGGATAGACAAGGCATCCCAGTCCCTGTGCGGGGGATCCCCTAACCAGATCCCTGTACCTGCTCTAGACTCCAGGGATTACGAGGACGAGATTATACTTAGCTGCCTTAGTCCTTCTACCGTAGAGCTCATAGGTATTTGGAGATACACTTGACTTAAAAATATTTTTTTAGAATTGACCTGAAAACTTAATTTAGTCTTAGTTTTAAACTTGAGCCTGGTGTGCGTTTTAGAATTTTAATTTTAAAAGGCAGTTAATGCAAATTCACAGCTGGACCACGGTATCATTCCAATTTTTGATTTCATTTACATTTGATCACGAGTCAAAACAGGCATAAACAGGGGCCCTCCCTATAAAAAATAGTAATTACGTAGAACCAAACCCTTTCCTTTTATGATTGTCCCACAATATCGATATATCCCCTTCAGTTAGTCGCCTGACTCACGGATTGCAGCAGGACAGGCTGAGGAAAAAGTTCCAGATCTCAGTGAAACCATGTGCTGACCCAGACCCAATTAGAATATTCTGAGACCAAAATACAACGCTCAGAGTCCGAGTCAGAGACCCTGAATGCTCAGAGTCAGAGACCCAATGAGACAGAGAATGCTCAGAGACTCAATTAGAATGCTCAGAGAATCAATTAGGATATCCTGAGATAATGGACTTGAACAGCAATATTATTCAACCCTATGTAAACTACCAATTTAGGACGAACTTTCGCGTTTATCCTAAAAAAGATGGAATCCAATGTTATTGCAAACTAAATTAGCTATGTTTATGTTATTGCTTATTGTTAATCTTACCATGAGTCAAATATATTGGTAGTCAATTTGAATTTAGATTGAACTATAATGTATAGTCATCTAACTCCGATAGTTTTCATTAAGCCTGCTATGCTTTGATTACCTACATGAGGCTTTAAATTTAATCCGAATCGCTCTTGCATAGCCATTATTTCTGTACATCTTAACGTTTTAACTACGTTCAAATTTTAAAACTGTCTCATAGTGGTGATCTTTCTAGTACAGATTGACGAAGCTCGGTCAATAATTACAGCCTGCACTGAGAAAAATTCTGAGAAATAATCAAAGAATTTTCTGTACTTACCAGTGTCGGGGTACACACAAAAAGTTGAGAAGGATTATGGAATTGGATAAACCTTCGGCGTTTTACTTTTAAATAACTTTATCTCTGGGGATTAAATATGCGCCGGGCTTAAATTTAAAAACCCAAACTCAGAACTTACCTGGTACTTAAATAAGAAACACACACTGATAAATTCTCGATGCAACTACGGTGTCGACTGAAAAATACATATTTTGAAATTTCAGGCTGCTAATTCTAGTTCTACCACATCTTCTATCACGCGTGTAACAGGCCCGGCGCATCTCAAATCCGCGCAGTTCAAATCGATTATCAGCGACATGGATCAGAATATATTTGTGGAACAAAATAAAAGTGGGACTTTTAAAATTAAATGATTGATCGGAACGTTTGATGTTAATTGTTTATAACTTTAAAATTAAAGGTAACTATTTTGTTACCAATTTATTAAAGAGTTGTGGCTTAGAATTGATTTGTCTTGAATATTATGTCGTATCAGAAATATGATTGCATAAGTTACTTCATTTCCCTTCAACTTTTATGAAGATTGTTTCATTTTAACCATGAAATATATTAACCCCATTTTTCCATTTGTGAAAAATGAAATTCCTGTTCCCCCATAATTCTCTGGAATTTATTGTTTTAAAAATTGGTAAATTAAAATAAATAGAAATATCTTTGACGGCGAATGAAACAACTGATTAAAATGTAAATCATTAAGAGAAATGTATATATGTTTGTCGCATAGGCACTATAACAACAAAATATACCATATGTACAAGGAATGATATTTCATTGTATCTACATAAAGGTTGAGCAAAGAAAAAAAGAACAAAACAGTGACACCATTTGAATCATACCATATATGGTCAAATTAATGACGGCACTGTCTGCAATTTTTTTCTCGCACAATCTTTATGTAATTTTAGTCCAATGTCAACCAAAAACAGATATAAATTGGTGTAGAGCTGGAGCAGAAATATGAATAAAGATGGAACGGGAACAAAATAACTAACAAAATGACAAATTGTATTCAACGGTTGACATTAAACTTGAAAACAATTTCCATTAAAAACTCCTGTATAAAAATATACAATTGGTAATCCATGATTAACTAAAATAACAATAAATTCTACAACCAATTTTATTTCCACTGGAAAGTCTTAACTGAGCAAATTTTAGCCAAATATGCTATTTGCAGGCCAATTTTTTCTGAGATGTCTTTGTCTTTTTAAAAATGGGCCAAAATTTGCGCAGCACTAACTTTCATATATGGATCTGCATCATATATATTATTCACTAAAAATTATAATAATATTTCTATCTTAAATATCATATACTCAAGGACTTATATAAATCTAAATATTAATTTATATGTTTTCCCTTTTTCAATTTATAGATTCACTATCATGATGGCAATATATAATTTTAAAAGAATCTTGCTGTGAAAATATAAAGATTTTAAAAGAATTTCGCCTTGAACTTCATATTTTAAATATGAGCTACTTGAATATATTATGTATCAATATAATATGGTTACTGTTAATATATAATATACTTTTACATTTCTAATTTCAAAAAATAACCAAATCTAAGTTAAAACGTCTTAATTGTTAATAATATCTAATTATTTACTCTCTCCAAAAGGGTTAATAATTAAGTAATAATAATAATGGTAATATATTCATATATCATGGGCCATCAGAAAACTACGGCTCGGGAAGTTTATAAAGAACAAAACATTTGTCATGCACCAACTATAATACCTCGAACGTCTGAACAAAGAATTTGAATGATAATTATTATACTCTTCAAAATACTTATTATAATGTGATATATTTGGTCATAAATCTGGTAAATTATAGGCCTTTATTATTTCTGAGTTATTAAGCCCAATTTTGGCAATCCAGCAAACAAGAGAGAGGATATAATTCCTGTAACGTTGAAAACCCTTCTTGACACTTATAACCGGTTGCATTTATTTAAGCTTGCCCACAGGTTCCTTTGACATTGACCAATCAGCAGGCGAGTTGGCGGTCAACTCGCGCACTGATTGGCCAATTCCAAGACAATTCCGGATAAGCTAATGGGCTGCCAATATTAGTAACATAAAGCTTTATTGGAATTTTAGTAAGGTTATAATAAATGCGCACAACAAACATAAGAACATGCACGATCAGATGGTATCAGCAATGTATATCGTGACAATGTATATATCGTACAATGTATGCATTGTACAATGAATAACATGTACATTGTACATAATACATCATGTACAATGTACAATGTATATCATGTACATTATGCTCATTGTACATTTTTGAGAATGCTTTATTCATATTGTGATCACATTATTCTGTTTCAAATCAAAATGTATCGGTCAACATTTGATCATATAATATCAAATTGTATATATTGGCTTATATATTTTTTTCTTAAAATCAATTAAATAATTTGGCGCAATATTATATAATAGTTTAGTTAAATATATATCATAATGTATATATTAAATGCTTGTCAGCAAAATGTATATTTATCAACAGACATGCGATCTACTCCATTGTGCTTTGGGGTTGTCATAGCACGACATTTAGAAAGGGACAAATTGTTCACAATTATTTTATGCTATTTTCACATGTTTATTGACACGCAATCGCCAGCAAGGAAATAAAGCCCCACAGTCATCAGCCAGACGGATACCCACCAAGGCCAGCCTGACTCTTGGAGGTGTGGTAAAATTTCTTTGCCTCCAAATGAGTCAATAAACATGTAAAAACAACAGTTAACCACCGTATTAAGCAGGGGCCAGATGTTAAGAAATCCTTCAAGATTAAGGTATTCGGTGGTTCGATGTTTCAAGTAATCGTGAACACTAAATCCCAAACAAATCATACAAAATGTTCCGAAACAGTCATTATGATGTCCATGCATTAGTGTCTGCAACGTATCAGAAGAATGAACAGTAAGGGCTGGGAAGTGGGAAGTTATAGTGTATAAAAGTATAAAAGAATGCAGTGTAGGGTGCAGTAAATGCGCGCAGCTTTTGTACAACATACATGAAAATGAGCACTTTTTGCACTCTCCATTTTCAGTATGATAATTGTACGAACCGCGCGCGCATATACACTAAACACAGTATACATTATACAATATACATTATACATTTCACACATTTATTCCCAAAATATCCTCGCTTACATTGCTCATCCCCCACGTACAATTGGAAATCTCTGAACAGCGATGTATCATAGTGTTCACGGCTAGGAATCATGTGTTGAATTGCATGCGGAGGGCAAAACGATTATCATTCTCCGGACAAGTCGCACACGATTTTAATATTGGCGTTTTTAGAGAGTCATTAAACTTGAAGGGGTGGTTCACGAATTAATTATCGTGATCTGATATTTGGGGAAGGGATCAGGTGTTCAAAATCAGCCAAAATCGATCACGTTATATATTGTGAAACATCGGTTTTCCCTTATCATCGAACTTGTCAATATATTGATGATTCTTATTAAAATGAAACGCCTCAAAACATTTCCGTGTGCGACCTGTTTGAACACGTATCAGTAATAAATATAAAATGAACATGAAGATCATTCCTGTTACCATGGTAACTGGTAACCGTTACCATGGTAACGTGTCTACAAAGAGAGCTGCTGGTATCTACTAGAAACCGACACATGGTGTTTTCATGCAGCATGCGGCCCGTGCGGCAGGCGGAGAGTTATCTGAAACAATTTCCTGGATTAGACAAGTATAAATCACAAAGAGAACATGATCAGCTTTAAGTTTAATATTTTTAAATTTCTCCTTAAACATATCATATATTCTCCTCTGATGATGAAAGATGGGCTGGAAAGATGACCTGGAAAGGGCATAAAATGACCTTTTTCGTGTACATATATATAGGCCAGTAGTTTTCTGATATAAAGGTGAACGTTCTCTTGTACATATTAATCCTTTAAACTTTAAACTATATAAATCTAAAAACTACAAAAAATAAAACTGGTATAACGAATTGTATATATTAACGTATGATAGGGGGGAATTATTATTACAACACAAAATATAAAATCTCGTAATGGTAATATACGTGCATAGCAAAGAGTTGATAAAAATTACTTAAATTCTCTCCAAAAAATTATGTAACCAAGATTTATACAAAATGATATATTGTTGAGACGCCCATGCACACTTAAAATACGGTCAAATTATTTTATTACTTATATTCGTTCTCAAAATATGGCATTTACATGTCGGAGAACCTTGTCAAAACATTAAATTCCTTTTCCAATTAATAATTACCTAACCAGCATGCATTACAATTCAAAATTTCTTTAAAGAAATTTCTTTAAAGAAAATAGAAAGTTCTCTGATTACTTGGGTTAATAATAACTGTGGAAAGATTGTAATTTGGTTTGCTGTCAGTACCATATCAAAAGATCTGCAATCATAGCCGGATACCCTATAGGATCCACTTTTCCAAAAGCTCCTCCAATGAATTGGATTAAATGATCCAGCGGCCTTGAGTCCATCCGAGGGTCTATACTCGACACTATAATTTTTAAGTTTGCAGGAGCAATTCTAAAGGAGCTCATGATAATAACTTAACTCGATACGTTTCCTCTATTTACAAACTTTAATATTTATATCTGATTAAAGATGGGGAAATAGAAACATATTGGTGACTCCTTTTGATGATTATGTACGAAATGGGTTGACCTTAGATTTCTGGAATTGGGAAAACCACAATGTTCCTATTTCGCCCCAATCTCTACATTTATCATCTTATGTGACTATAACGGGTGAATTAACAGTTTATTTTGGCTTGTATATTTCGACTGTCTAGAGATTGTCCGAAGCTAAATATACACGTTATCACCAAGGTAACGTGTGAGGCAAAACGTAACGCCATAGCAACGCGTGAGGCGTCATAGCAACGCGTGAGGCGTCATAGCAACGCGTGATACATGGCTACAGAGGGAACCATTGGTATCTTGTCAAATCTGCAACCTGATCAAATGAAGTAGTGTTTAGACATGAAATAACTCTACAAGATTCATGCTCCATGCAAATTATTCTCAAAAAGTAAACACCGTTTAAAATTAGACATATTGCTCTTTACCACTGTTAATATTTATAATTCAATGCTCAAAGCGGTCACATCATTCATATTGTTCTGACAAGAAGTAGTTCATTTATTCATAGCCAGGGATGCACCGAGTAAATTAATTTGTAATTCATTTTTAGTAATTCAGCAAGAATATCATGGTATTCATAGTATTTAGCGCTGTATAGATGTTTTGTGGTGGAATAGAAAAGCTGAGAAATTGAGGAAAATTCTTCCCAAATCTTGGAATCAAAAAATAGTTTTAGCTTCAATTCACTATTTGTTTCGTCGGCAAGAATTTTCCTCAGCATTAAGTGTACATGTTACATGAATTTGATGATGAATGTTAAATTTGCAACATAGAAATTATCATATTGTTTTCCAAAATCCGGAAACTTGAAACACACTCACAACTAAAATCAAATTCTTGATTTTCACAGAACCAAAAGTGAAGAGAAATACTAAATTATCCCTTATATTTTCAAACATCATTTAACGATAAACTGAGGATTGAGCAGCCATCATGTAAACTGAGTGTGAAGGCATTTCAAGTCATGCACTATCCCATAATGTGACTTCATGCGAACTGCGCACCAAATAATATCTATATGGGGCATAGTATATCCTATATATTTCAGGCCTTATTTTTGTTCGTATTTACTTTATCCATGCGGTTGCCCAAGACTCACGCAAACATATAGTTCCCACTTATATTTCATATAGTCTCGTATTAGAAAAAAAAAGGAATAAAATCATCTTGTTTTTGTTGAAGTTGGCACAAATAAACACCATACTTCACAGACCAAACGATGTTTGCCAGAGTTTGATGCAAACGAAAGTGCCGGAAATATAAATGGGAAACTATACTTGAAGCTTTGCTCATATCCCGATGTCACAAATGCTCATTCACATCACACATACTTTCTCACTGACAGGGGATCTTTTGTAACAAAATATGACACCTTCTCACTCTGAGGCCGTGTACCTAACACCCGACCCGTGGGAGGGCGTTTCACAGTTGGAAAATAATTACTTTCTTGTCAACACATTGAAAACTTGTAATTCTGATAAGCGCTGGCGTCAGGTAAATAATTATATTGTTATTTAAAAAGGAAAGTTTTAACTCCGTGTCGGGCTCCTTAGTGAATATGCTATTGACTTTCTATTTAAGATTTGCGCAAATAATAAGCTCTTGAAAGTGACGTTATTATCATGGATTTTAATGGTGAAATGATGACGTAGATCAGGATATTTATATTTGCGATTAATAATCTCGCGATGTTATAAAATGTATTGTTCTTTTCAAATTATCACGCAACAAAAGTAGTCTTCAGTTTTACAAATTAAAAACTTTTAATGAAAAGAGCCACCCATGTTTAAATGAATAACTTGGAAATGGAGCATCCAAATGTAAGCCGATCATCATATTGCTCGAGGCAAAAACCTTAGATTAACAAATTAATAATCAAGAAACAAAAAAACAATTTCCTTTTTTCATTTACGAATCATTGCACTGAGGCCATCTTTTACCAAATCCAAGAAAGACATTTAAAGAATTCTGAGATATTCCTAAAAAACCAACCCAACTTATTTTTCATGCACGTTACATGATATGATATTCGGCCATGCTGACTGCAAACCAACCGGATCATTGATTACTTGACTTCGGACGCATAATTCTGTGTGAAATATGAGCTATATATTCGATCCCCTGTGATTTCAAGAGAATATGGAGATAAGATAGGGAGAAATGAGATATCATCGGCCAAAAACAAGAATTTAAAATGCAGAGGAAGGATGAATTATAATCCAAAGTTTTTGATTTTGAGTCGTAACAATGCAAATTACACAGAAATAAGCTGCAGTATAGCCACAGGACAAGTTGTTGATATATATGATTATCAAGATACATGTCATTATCATAAACAAACACACAGCATATTATGGGATCTCATGTATATTAACATACCCTGCTTTGAAAGATACGGTGTCAGTTCGAAATACAGTTTTGTGTGCGCGGCGTAAGTTTGCGCGGCGTACAGACATGTTATTTATGTCTTTATGCCGCGCAAACTTACGCCGCGCAAACAAAATTGCAGTTCGAACTGCCACTGTATATAAATATATACATACAGTTATGTATACAAAGATCAGTTGATGATCATATGATGGAGGGTTGCCATAGCAGCAGGATGCGCACGAAATGCACCACGTGACCAAACATTGACACTGCACGTGGCGGCCCATATCAGGAGGTATTGGAACTGGGTAATCAGCCATTAATCAACATGCATGTCATTGTAACGTGAGTCTCATAGCCAGACATTTACATCATGATTGTTGCCAGGTTTGGTGTGCGCGCGCCATTCACGCGCACGTGTAGGTTATAAATCACGCGCGAGTATATGTCGCAATTCACGCTGGACTGTGTTGATGTGCGCCAATTGCACGTGCAGATGCGTGATGCGCATGGTAACGTTCAATGGAAGCGTCACCAATCACCCTAGCAACATGCCACGTGACAGTCACGCATTAGCAACAAACGCGATACCATGCGTTGCTACACACGCGATACCATGCGTTGCAACACACGCGTGACGATATCAATCCACGTGCGCGTGAGTGCGTGTCACGCACACATCACCATAGCAACGAGCAGGGTGGGTGCACTTTGTCTCATAATAAACGTGCTGCTCACCGACAACGGCGCGGTGTGTGACTTCACCCAGAACTACAGTACAATGACACCAGGTAACAAATCTACAACAGGTTGTCTAGGGTTAAGTGTGTCCACCACAAGGTATATACGATTGGATATATATTTGATATCATAGCCCCTTACATCAGGAAATATTATATCAACGGATATATATTGCAGAACTGTGGTTTTATGAAGATCAAAATACTGGTGTTGGTTTCTTAGCTGACACCGTACGTCAAAAAATGTGGTGTTTTAATATATGCTCATTGCTCTTGGATACATACAATATATGAAGGCATATTATTTTCTTGGTAAAATAACTTTGCGGATATTTACTCTATCTGGGAACATACTAAGTGTTGTTGTGTTAGGAGAACAGCGTTACATGCACGTGTGTACAAACCTGGTGTTTTAGTATGGGTAGTATCTATAGCTCGCTGCAACTCCCAATGCTCGACTGACCTGGAGAAGACACAATGTCATACGTCACGTGTTACGTATCATGGTGACGTAAGCAGTGGTTTCCATGGCAACGCTATAGCAACCAAATATACATTTATATATAACTGGATAAAGACACAAATAACCCAAGTGCTTAATAAGTATATATGTATATATTATGTGACATGAATAGCGCACACACAAACTTTATAGCAGGTGCTGAACACAATCAATCGGTTCAAAAAGCGACATTTAGTGATTCGGTTGGCAAGCAGCTGCTTCGAGGTGGTAAGTCATTCTCTACGAGTTACAAGTCAGTCAGGAGTAGTTTATTTACAATTCGATGGGAGATGTTCAGTCTGATACTTAGTCATGCCGATTTGTCATTGTATCTTAAAAAAGAAGTTGTGTCGTGCATTCTATTCCGTAATTAACTTAAGTTTATTGAGAACTGTGTCTGTCTTGTCAAAGTATACTCACAGGGTTGATCAGGCTCTGATGTTGTGCCAGCTCCAAGTGTTGTCTCATGACAGCAGCCGCCTGCTGTTGCGGGATCAGCGTAGTCCAGATGTAGTCCTCCTGTCCCGCTCCTTGGGCTGCGGCAAGACCCGCTGCCGCGGCCTGATTCCCATCCTGTTGCGCTGCTGCCGCGGCCAGTCCGCCCATACCCACCATACCCGTGGGGTCGCCCATCAGGGCCGTTTGTCCGGTCCGCTGGTCGGGGCCTTGCGGCATGGCGGTCTGTGTAGTGCGGCGTGAAATTTAGCGAGGAGAGGGAGACGGAGAAGGAAGGGTCTCCATGGTGATTGGTCACCAAGGAAACACACTTAGAATTACACTCTAATTGACGGGATACGAGGTCAATTGTCGGTGAGTCAGTACGTCTCAATATGCTGCACACACACACGTAATGTAAGTGCTGGGGATACACATACCAGGGAATATTTCAAGCAGCCATGTAATCAAGCAGAATCTGGCATAAACCATGGATATGTAGCAGAACACACGGCAAATTAACGAACTTGGTGAACCTTGTAAAACATCCAAGTGTATTCTTTAGAAATCGAAAAGGCAGAATTCATATATACCAAAAAACGGCCAGACACAGACAACTTTTTTATAAGAATTTTGCCATCTTTTTAAAGTTATTGAACCGGTGGTAAGTGGTTAAGAAGAACAAGGCGTGCTTTACACGGTTCACCAAGTTATATAAAACCAAACATCACGATCAATCAGACACGCAGTGCTCTCACGCAAACCATCACGTGACTTAATCAGTCACGTGACGTAACCCAATGACTAACCGGTATACTGGTGATGGGGAGGGTCTGGTATCCGAGCAACTGATCCTCGAAGGAGAAGGTGTTGGGGGCTGCTAGTTGGGGGGTGGCTGCTGTGGCGGCGTACGGGGTGGCGAACCGGGGGGAGAACGCAGCTGCCGCCTGCCGGGGGAAATGTGAAATGTGGATCATTTCCAGAGGACTTTAAATGTAAAGATATACCAATCAATACGCAATTCATCGATTATTGAAGACATATCACTGACTACCTTTCCCAATCAATAATTTGGTTAAATTTGGGATTCCCCACATTCCATTATCTCGTATTACTACTCACGTTTGCCAGTTCGTTGACATTTGGCTGTTGCTGAACAGTGGGGACTGCTGCTGTATTGGCGGCAGCTAGTGCTGCTGCAAAGTAGGGATCTTGGAGTTGCGCGGCGTCAGCGATGGTCAGGGATCTGGGAAATTTAGGGCTTTAGGGGTGTATGCGCGGAGCGCGCGAAACCATTTTCATGATCCTGGCATACAGCCAGGTGCATGTTAAGTCGCGATGCTCTCGGCTACGACACCTGGCAGCGCAAATTCATCAGAGAAATGCCCTGATAATCTCAACCAATCAGGAAGACTCCACTATGTAATCCAAGACACCACTCGAAGTATCACTGATCCATATAATATCACTTCATTATAACCTGCAGAGTGAATGTGTGATGTGTATTACCTAGCGAAGGGAGGGTTTCTTGCTGCTGCTAATTCCAGGAAACTGTTCCTCGCTGCCGCTAGTCTCTGATACGCACTGGCTTGGGCTGGTGCAAGGAACGCTGCACGGGCACGCAGGGCCGCCGGATATGTCACTGGTTTGGGGGAGAAATTTAGAGTCATAAGATGCATTTGCATGTTTGTTGGCGAGTTTGAGAAATAGGTGGTATTGAAGTGGTATTCGAATTGCATTCTGAGACAAAATCCGTGCTAGGAGAAATAATTATGAAGAATATCCATGATAATATGCTAAGCCATGTAAAACGAATTTACAGCCTTCACTCTACTCACAGCTGGTTGGCGATACCAGGAAAGGACCTCTGTTAACAACTTTCGTAGCTCTGGGAGTTGCCCAGTTAACCTGAACAACAATACGTCAATTCCCGTGAGAGATTTTGTGTTGATACTTCAACTTCCAGCGACGAGATAATTTTAATCGAATTTGAGAAGACCGTTTTTGGTGCGCGCGCGGCTGAAAAAGTTTTCAAAAAATGTGCTGCCGTGCGCACTGTTGAGAGTTTTGAGCTCGCATCTGTCGCCGCGCGTTACGCAAACCAATGTTTGCACAAGGGTGTCATCTGGCTGGTTAATTATGACCGCGAATTTCATAATTTGTGCTGTGTACAACATCGTACACAACTAATTAGTGTTCCTGGAGTATTCCTTAAGCCATATAAAATTATTAAATGTACTTTGAATTCAGGTGGACTTAAATTCTATAATAATAATCGATTTTAAGATAAGCGGTTGGAGTCAAGCACGCAAGGCAGACATATAGGAAATAGGTTTATTAATCCCGAGTCTAATTCTTAAAAATGAGATAGATAATCAGAAATAGCACTGAATTTGGGCATCTAACAGTGAACATCATGTAGAGTGTACAATTTTCACTCTAAATCAGTTGGAGTAGGAAACGCTTGTATGAGCAATTATCTACTGCAAGTTTCCGTATTCACCTAATCTCAATCAGTACATTTAACAACTTCAATCCTTCCTTCAGTCTACATCAAGGAAATTTCTATTCACTGAACGTCTGCAATTTACATAGATAAACCCATACCGTCGGCAATCTAACCATTTCCACATAAGCTTGTTTAGAATTAGTTGAATTGTGAATAAGTGTTGAAACGATTTATGATCTCATTATTTAAGAATATTTAGGTTTTGGGAACCAACCGAAGACTTCCTCGGTTCGATTGTTTGATTCTTCAGAAATATAGTCGTGATTGAACCGTGTTGCTTCAGTTACATATTCTTTTGATGCCCGATATAGCTGACCAGTATAGACATACATACCAAAAGTGTTGGTTTTCAACCGGCTTACATCTCCCCTTTAGTAAATATACTTAAATTAGAAAATACTTACAAGGTGTTACTAAAATCGAGTTTATATGGCCGATAAAATACTTCATATATTCGTTCTGTCAGTGCTAAAAGGATAACACTTTAGGTATACTGAAAATTATAACTCTAAATTGTATATACCTAGGTCTGTCAATAATACATGGTACTCTCAGCCCGTTATGTAATACCGTTGCCACACACTATTTCGGTTTGGGTTGTTTCATAATCCACTCGGCTTCTCCTCGCGGAATAATTCCAAGTCAACGGTTCAATATAGCGTAGATTTGACAGTAAAATATATACAATATTATTGTACCCCCATTGTACTCTAACACGTTGTGTAAACAGTGGTGTTGGTGCTCAGGAATGTGTTATGTGTTTTAAAACCTTTCAGCGTACATAATACTCCATTGTTTTCGAGCGAATGTGTACACTTTTACACACAGTATATGTGCACAAATGGAATTCACGAAAAGTATGTACCTATCAAGCAGACTGTTTAGAGATTTATGTGTGTCAAGAATGATGTATAATACGTCTTAATAATTCCATAATTTCTATGAATTACGTTAAACAGTTTCATATGCAAAACTAGGGTTTTATACAGTCTACGTAATAAATTTCTGACAAGTCCATCAAAGTTCTTAATTAATGGATATGTAAATTGTAAAACTTCTAAAACTTCCATAATATTACAGATTACTTCTTTTTAAAATTCCCTATTCACAATTCAAGAACACACATATATTCATAACATACACAGCATTTTAACATGTTATATTATATCTCCTACCAGATTCTTGTCAAACGCTCGAGTATAATGCTTTGTGCTAGTTAAAATCTAGTTATAAAAGACTTAAGCAGCTTCATTATATTATATAATTAGCAGAGTTCGATGACAGAGCTACAGGGAAAGTGTGTTTTGTTTTGCCAAGTACAGCCCACAAACAGCTGGTACGGATATGTATTATACAGGTTACGTGGCGGGGATATAGGGTCTGTGATGTCATTATCATGATTTAAAATGGTGGATTGGTGACAGAACACGTCTGATATATTTTGCAGTTCATCCATTAGCTGGTGACAGCCAATGGGTGGATAGAACGATTGTCATGTGATAGTGACGAGCCAATCACAGAACTGTGTCTTCCTGTAAACTGAATTGAGTTTGATATCATATCGCGTAGGGGACCATTTCCAAGTCACACGGCATTATTTCAAAATATCACGTTTATCTTAAGATATGAAGAATCCCCGAAAGAGCTGCATTTTTCCGTTTAGTCCATCGTGTATCTTAAATTGTACTAGTGTATCTAGTAAGTGAGCCTTAAAATTTTAAAAGCAATCGCGTTGAAAAGTATGCGAAAAATCCACACTTCCAGGGCTTGAAAATCCCAGTAACATGCTCCCACACGCGCTCACTGGCACACAGTCTCCATAGTAACGCGTCACCATGGCGACAGGGTGCGTGACGAAACGTGAGGGGCAACGCGCGGCGCAACACGTGATTGGTAACTGATCATCCATTAAATCACACAAAACGTGACGTCATAAAGATTAAGCCACAGACCTCAATGCAAGATGAAATGTTAGCCGGAAATGCAGGAGAAATCCAAGTTAATTTACATACTAAACATTTGGTCTGGCCGGGTCTTTTTATATAATATCCTCGCTCCTCATTGGTCGACGGAAAGAAGTACGGGACTCGTGATTGGTCGACGGGATGAAGTGGGCGTGAAGCTGGAATTTGATTGGGCAAACATGAGTCGGTGCTTCGCACTTATTAAGCACCGATGCAAAACAGTGTGATTATTGAGCCACACAATGCCATTATGTGACACTAATCATCGATATTATCATTAACTTTAGGATGCGCTTCAAGCGAAGGTGGTTGTGGAGAGTGACGTCATTATCACGGCTCAAAGTGGTGAATTGATCACGTTTTATGCACGTGGAGTTGAGTTATTTTCGTCAAAATGACAGGGCTCAGGAGTGTGTCTAAATTCAAAATAATATCAGTCTATATAACACAGCTGATCATGGCGTAGAGCGATTGGATTCTGATAATTATAGAAGCACATTTATATTTAAACCGAGTTCGACAAACAGATTGGTCTACATCATCACTTCACCGATCTAAAAGATGATTATGACGTCATCACTTCACCATTATAGACTATGATAATGACGTCACCTTCAACCACTTATATCAATTACATGTAGCATTATCTTTATTTGATGTGCCTGCATTCCTACAGGAAAGATATATCTAAGTGTGCCCAAATCCACTGATCCATGTACACAATGCAGCAGGTAATACGGATGGTGTAAGTAAATCACACCAGCAAGAATAGGAGAGTTGGTAATAAGGCTCTAGTATTAGGCAGCAAGATGGCAATAGGCGGTTGTGATAACGTCATTATCATACTTTAAATGGTAAGTTGGTGACGTTGAAGTGTCTATTTTTGGCGCACGGCGTTCAGAGTATTAGCATGGCAGCATTTCATTTACATACTGCATGTCCTTTAAATGTTGTAGGGTAAATTAAAGCTAGATTCCAGGAGGTTTATTAAGGGGAATGATTTTCTGAGTGGGCGCATTAGCCATAATTTTACATAATTAGTGCCTACATATAATAATCTCAGTACAAATCATTAACTATGAGTATTAATTATGAGTATTAATTATGACATGGGTTTGTGTATAATGACCGTGCGAGTATAACAAATTGTCAAGTACTCCTGTCTCAAACGGCATTCGATTCCTGTCATTGGCAGCTACAGCTGCTGGAATAGAAGTAAAACCTTCATGATAAAACAAAAAAAGCAACGAAAAAACGATATAAAACAAAAGCAAAACGTTACCTCAATCTTCCTGCCGTCTATGATCTGTCCCGAGAGTTTCTGTTTGGCGTTATTAGCTTCCTCTGCGGTGTACATGGTAACGAATCCGAATCCTTTGCTGCCCCGCTCGTTGAAGATTATCTCTGCTTCCAGGATGTTGCCAAACGGCTGAAAAAGATTTAGAATTATTTTTATCTACATACTACAGTACAATAGTACATACAACTACAACTTAACAGGATAAAACCAAAATCAAAAAATATTGAACATAGTTCTCGGAAAAAAATTCTGCATTTGATGATCTATGGAAAACAAAACCATGCCGAAACTAAATGTCTTTTAGACTGCTGAACTATGTTGAAATGATGGAATTCTTTTGTTGGTCCAATCTTCATTATAAAGTTATACCAACAAGCCATATTATGAAATATGCTCTGTTTCACTTCGAGTTCATGACTCTACTGACTAAATAGTCTTATATGCCAGGACCCGTTCATTCATCAGCTCAATCTTTCATCAGGTTATTAAGATTAAATAGTGAGAACATTTCAGAGCTGCCGAACTACATGATATGATAGCTAGCAGTCTTGGAGAACACTTATATAAAGGTATAAGACTATCGTGACTCAAATCAAATCTCGTATAGGTCTGAGAATCATGTGTCTTAATATCCCACGACATTTTATTAAGAACAAAGAAATATTTATCTTTGTGTCTCAGATTGACAAAGCTATCTTGTTCAAAACAAGAAAGCTAAGCAGTTAACTTAATGTGGACTAGATCTTTGAGAGTTTGAGAGCAAAATATCTTTCATAATAAATTTCATTGAAATCAGTCTGGCTAAGTTCTTTCTGGGGGATGGAACGCTTTTAGACAGGCTTTCAGTTCAGAGTATAATATAATTACATAATGCTCTTAAACTTTTAAGGTTTCTAGACCATGTGGAAGCGGAAGCAGAGATTTTAAGAGTGTCTTCAAAATTAAAACTTTAATAAATGTCTCTGGGAGTAAGGGAAGTAAGTGGAATTTTAACGACGTAATCGGATAGATTTCCGTCCGAAATTATACTGGAGCAATGGCAAAGGAAATTTATTAACCATTAAACCCGCCTGAAATATTTTGCACAGGGAGTTTCCCTTAATCTGGTAAAGTATTTAAGTGGGCTAAAATATGCTATAATTTAATAATCTTCTGACCCCCAACCTATTATTGAAAATGGAAATTCATCCAATATTATAATATTTTGCAACCCAATGAATTTCCTTTAAAAAGATACCCTTTGAATCCTGTGAAAATATCTTCTCATGTTAGCATACTCCGCACTGAACCTAATCTCTAATTGCATATCAACAGTTACCATCATATCAACCAGCATATCAACAGTTACCATCATGAGCCATTACTACCAGCCCCTGGACTATCACAGATGATAGTCCCTGTCAAGAAGTGCGCGCGTCACCGGCGTTACGCGCACTTCCCTGACGCGCAGCCTGTAGCCTATACTTCCACAATCCCACATAATCATAACATAAGCCTATGCTATATCAGCCCCAGACCCTTCCCTGACCCTTCCCTGTCCCACTACAGCCCCCTCACTCACAGTAATCTATACACTACAGCTGTTGTCGGAATGTAGCACATAAGCCAGGTGTTGTGTAGGAGCTCTACAGTGCTTTTACACACTCTTACTAAGTCGACCTGTTAGTGTTTGGAGACCCAGGAATATCACTGCCTGGTGGCGATGAAGTCATTATCAGGGGTTAACATGGGGCGTTAATGAAGTCAAACCGCCTGTTTGTCTAGATAAGCCCCCTGCCAGATTAGAACAACGCCACACTAGGTATTGAATTCGCCACACTATAAAAATGATCGCATTGTTAAGATGATATTCGCCACAGGCCACACCCTATGCGTTAACTTTCTAAGAATGCGTGTAAAGTGCAGGGTAATATTCGCCACACTAGCATTATATTCGCCAAAGTGGTCGCATGTTTGTAAACACACGCAATGCTAAGCAATTATTCGCCTGTTTTATAAACAATCTTCGTAGACTCTATTTCGCCATGTTAGGAAAATATTCGCCTACTGGGTAACACATTCATTCTTAGAGAATAATTCGCCGTGTTTGGAAAGTATTCGCGTACTGGGTTTCATATTTATTCTTAGAGAATATTTCGCCGTGTTCGGAAAATATTCGCCTTAGAAAATATTTCGCCATGTTAATAAAATATTCGCCGTATGTTATGATAACATGTACACTCTAAACTAATTAAGTTACACATAGCAGCCCCACCCTGACCTTGATTCTCATCTGTACAAAATGTGTTCTAACTGGACTCCTGAAAATTTTCTATTTCATATTTTGAACAGATGATGTGTTGATGTACACAAAGTTGCACTTAGCAATACATACCTACTGTGTATGTAAATTTAAGCATTCATATTTTTCAGATTAAACACATCATAATATCATATCAGCTCGTTATAGCCTCATACGGAGAGTCGAGTACTCGACGGTTTTTCCTTGGTAACAAGCCGCATCATCCCGATCCAGGACTGGGGAATGAAGTTACCGTTTTTCATCTTTTCGGACCGTTCAATGCAAAATGGGAGAATACCAGTTATAATAACTGGCATTTTCTGCTGCATTATACTGTGATTTACCAGAATTACAAGTACAGCTTATCACCGCTTTTTCGGACCCATCCTCTAACACCTGTCAGTTCCGTGTCGGCAGCCAAAATAACCTTTTACAATGCTTATCAGGTCCATTGTTTCGCATCCTTCAATTTCAAATTCAAGTCCAAGGACGAGCATAACCCCCTGCCTTTTTATCAATCGTTATCACCGCTTTATCAGGTCCATTGTTTCGCATCCTTCAATTTCAAATACAAGTCCACGGTGAAGATTACCGGTAATCGCAGTATCAGTAAAAGAAATAGTTCAGTAAAAGAAATAGTTTATTTTACATCAACAATCAAATAATATGTCCGATATGTTAGATTAGAAAATGTACATGGAGTAGTGGCGGCTTTTGAAACACGGAAATTTAGTATTTCGAAAATTGACGGCTATTTTGATAACTTAAGACTTGAATTGAGATAAGAGGTAACTCAAAGATTGGTTAAAAGTATAGGCATTTCCTTATGTGCTGATGAAGGGAAGAGGTACTGGCGTTTATTCTCACCGCGGGACATCATGCCTGGCAATTTAAATCAAAACGTCGTGTCATTTGAGCTGAAGTTCAAGGAATGTACCTTCATGTGATTGATTGGTTTCATCAAGCGTAGTATTTATGTAGTATGCAACTTGCATAACTGGAAATGTTGGCTGATGTGAAATGTGTTGTGGCTGAGTCCATGATATCACCCCCACAACGAAAACTTTGATCACATATACCTACCTATAGAACCTTGAACCTTTGCAGCAAAGTAAAGACTACAGCAGGCGTGAAAGGTAACTCTGTTTAATGGGCATAGATAATCGTGGATAGGCCCTGGCACGTATAATGACGAAAATTCTCATGATGAGTCAGTGATCTTAAAGTTTACTTCTGGGAACCATTCCTCCTCACTTCCAATATTTTGTCTTCTATTTACGAGACATTTAATTTTGCTTTTCAGAAAGCTAATTCCAACTGAGAAATCTTTAATGTCACTAGCTTCAGGCAAGGTACGGAAGGTGTTCCACATAATACCAGCCCTAAAGATAAACGAGTCAACTTGTATGGGCGCTATAATCAGGGTCGGTTTCCGGCGTGATATTTTAAAGTGTGGAAGGAGAGCTATTGGTGTATGATATTTAAGGATAATGCTGATACTGAGGTAGAACATGATAATTATACAGATTGTGGACAGTTAGAATATTCTGTTCATTAAATAATGGCTTGGTATGTTCTTTTCAAAGAAGTCGGTCCCAAGAGTTTGAAGTTCAATAGACCTAGTCCTGGCAGCTGTTCGGTGCTTTTCTAGGTAAGCCTCACTATCACCAAACATTATGCGGATGCAGTGTTTTTGAGCAGTAAATATGGGTTTCATTTTATTATGTGAAACACCTCCCATACTGTTATACCATAGCTAAGGTGACTTTCAAAAAGAGTATGATAGAGACTTTTGTATAGAGTTTTAGGGATGTACTTTTTAATGCGATTCAGTTGGCCAGTACAGCATCTCAGTTTTTTGGCAAGAGCAGATATATGCGGTGTCCACAAAAGTTCGTCATCGATTGTTACACCAAGGAATTTGATTTCAGCAACCTTCTTTATTTCAAAGTCATTTATTCTAACAGGCGGGCATTGCAATTGGTCTACACTATTTGTGTTTGATTTTGGTTTGAAATGCATATAGCAAGATTTTTTCATATTTATGTGAAGCTTGTTTGCATACATGTAAGAAGAGACTAAAGTTAAAAGAAAGTTTGCTTTCCTGATAGCTTCCTCCTTACTATTACCTACGATAAAGATATTTGTATCATCAGCAAATAAAATGAACTTTCCTTGATCAGAACAGTTTGAAAGGTCATTAACATATATTAAGAACAGTAATGGTCCCAAGGACACTACCCTGAGGCACGCCATAAATCACTTTCAGTGGGTCAGAGTCAGATTTCAAACAATTCACATACTGTCCGGTTTGATAAGTAACTATGGAGAAGGGAGTGCGTTACCTTATACCATAGTGATGTAGTTTATCCAAGAGAATATTATGATCGATTGTGTCAAAGGCTTTGTATGAGATCTATGAAAAACACCTAAGACGTGCTGCTTTTCTCTAAGGGCCTCTTGGATGTAGTTCACTGAGCAATTTAAAGCATGGCTGGTAGAGTGCCCTTTGCGGAATCCGAACTGATAAGGGTTTTATTATTTGCTGAGATGATAGAAAACTATAGAGTCGTTCATAAATAACTTTTCGAAAATTTTACCAAATATTGGAAGTGTGGAGACAGGACGGTAGTTCTCGAACAGTTCTTTATCATCCTTCTTATAAACAGGTGTTATTCTACCAACCTTAAGAATATCAGGAAGATGCCGTTGGACATTGATGTGTTGATGCTTGGAGAGAAATGGGCTTATTATGCTACCAGATCTTTTGATAATTTTGATAGGTATGTCCTTGATTTGTTGTTTTCAAGGCTTAATATTATCTCGTTTTACCTCATCAGGGTAGAATCCTGTAAAAATATACTAGAAGAAATGAGCGTCCGAGAAATACAAGTGAATGGTTGTATCGGTTCAATGTTTATAATAGAGTAGTCATCCGGTTCGTTTAATTTGGATGCGAGTGAAACAAAGTATTTATCAAATTTATTTGCAATGATTCTGCGGTCAGAAACAATTTTTTTGTCTATCATAAACTTAGAAGTTAAAGCAGAGTTTCTCTTGCCTCTTAACTCATTCACAGCTGCCCATGTTTTCTTTTAGGTCCCCTTTGTGCCTGGAAATCTTAGTGTGATAGTACCTACATTTAGCTGCTGTGATAGCATGTTTAAGAGTGAGCCTGTAGCTTTTGTAAGTTTGATAAGCGTGTAGGTCAGTATCAAAGTAGCCCGACTCGACTCAACTCGACGACTCAACGACTCGACGACTTGACTTGACTCGACTCGACGACACGACGACACAACGACTCGACGACTCGACTCGGCGACTCGACTCGACTCGACGACTCGACGACTCGACTCGACGACTCGACTCGACGACTCGACTCGACGACTCGACGACTCGACTCGACGACTCGACGACTCGACGACTCGACGACTCGACTCGACGACTCGACGACTCGACTCGACGACTCGACGACTCGACGACTCGACTCGACTCGACGACTCGACTCGACGACTCGACTCGACGACTCGACTCGACGACTCGACTCGACGACTCGACTCGACGACTCGACGACTCGACGACTCGACTCGACGACTCGACTCGACGACTCGACGACTCGACTCGACTCGACGACTCGACTCGACGACTCGACTCGACGACTCGACTCGACGACTCGACTCGACGACTCGACGACTCGACTCGACTCGACGACTCGACTCGACGACTCGACTCGACGACTCGACTTCGACGACTCGACGACTCGACTCGACGACTCGACGACTCGACGACTCGACTCGACGACTCGACGACTCGACGACTCGACTCGACGACTCGACTCGACGACTCGACTCGACGACTCGACGACTCGACTCGACGACTCGACTCGACGACTCGACTCGACCCGACGACTCGACGACTCGACTCGACGACTCGACTCGACTCGACGACTCGACTCGACGACTCGACTCGACGACTCGACTCGACGACTCCGACTCGACTCGACGACTCGACTCGACGACTCGACTCGACTCGACTCGACTCGACGACTCGACTCGACTCGACTCGACTCGACTCGACTCGACTCGACGACTCGACGACTCGACGACTCGACGACTCGACGACTCGACTCGACGACTCGACTCGACGACTCGACTCGTGACGACTCGACTTGACGACGACTCGACGACTCGACTCGACTCGACTCGACTCAAAGACTCGACGACTCGACGACTCGACGACTCGACGACTCGATTCGACGACTCGACGACTCGACGACTCGACTCGACTCGACGACTCGACTCGACTCGACGACTCGACTGGACGACTCGACTTGACGACTCGACTCGACGACTCGACGACTCGAATCTTTTCTCGACGACACGACTCGACTCCTCGGACTCGACGACTCGACAACTCGACTCGACTCGACGACTCGACTCGACGACTCGACAACTCGACGACTCGACTCGACTCGACTCGACTCGACTCGACTCGACTCGACTCGACGACTCGACTCGACTTGACTCGACGACTCGACGACTCGACGACTCGACCCGACGACTCGACTCGACGACTCGACTCGACTCGACGACTCGACTCGACGACTCGACTCGACTCGACGACTCGACTCGACTCGACTCAACGACTTGACTCGACTCAACGACTTGACTCGACTCGACGACTCGACTCGACTCGACGACTCGACTCGACGACTCGACTCGACGACTCGACGACTCGACGACTCGACGACTCGACTCGACTCGACTCGACTCGACGACTCGACTCGACTCGACGACTCGACGACTCGACTCGACGACTCGACTCGACTCGACTCGACTCGACTCGACGACTCGACTCGACGACTCGACTCGACGACTCGACGACTCGACGACTCGACGACTCGACTCGACGACTCGACGACTCGACTCGACGACTCGACGACTCGACTCGACGACTCGACTCGACTCGACTCGACGACTCGACTCGACTCGACTCGACTCGACGACTCGACTCGACGACTCGACTCGATGACTCGACGACTCGACTCGACGACTCGACTCGACTCGACGACTCGACGACTCGACTCGACGACTCGACTCGACTCGACGACTCGACGACTCGACTCGACTCGACTCGACGACTCGACTCGACGACTCGACTCGACGACTCGACTCGACGACTCGACTCGACGACTCGACTCGACGACTCGACTCGACGACTCGACGACGACTCGACTCGACGACTCGACTCGACGACTCGACTCGACGACTCGACTCGACGACTCGACTCGACGACTCGACTCGACGACTCGACTCGACGACTCGACTCGACGACTCGACTCGACGACTCGACTCGACGACTCGACTCGACGACTCGACTCGACGACTCGACGACTCGACGACTCGACTCGACGACTCGACTCGACGACTCGATTCGACGACTCGACTCGACGACTCGACTCGACGACTCGACTCGACGACTCGACGACTCGACGACTCGACTCGACGACTCGACTCGACGACTCGACGACTCGACGACTCGACGACTCGACGACTCGACGACTCGACGACTCGACGACTCGACGACTCGACTCGACGACTCGACAACTCGACGACTCGACGACGACTCGACTCGACGACTCGACGACTCGACTCGACGACTCGACTCGACGACTCGACTCGACGACTCGACTCGACGACTCGACTCGACGACTCGACTCGACGACTCGACTCGACGACTCGACTCGACGACTCGACTCGACGACTCGACTCGACGACTCGACTCGACGACTCGACTCGACGACTCGACTCGACGACTCGACTCGACGACTCGACTCGACGACTCGACGTCTCGACTCGACTCGACTCGACGACTCGACTCGACGACTCGACTCGACGACTCGACTCGACGACTCGACTCGACTCGACTCGACGACTCGACTCGACTCGACTCGACTCGACTCGACTCGACTCGACGACTCGACTCGACGACTCGACTCGACGACTCGACTCGACGACTCGACTCGACGACTCGACTCGACTCGACGACTTGACTCGACGACTCGACTCGACGACCAGACTCGACGACTCGACTCGACGACTCGACGACTCGACGACTCGACGACTCGACGACTCGACTCGACGACTCGACTCGACGACTCGAGTCGTCGACTCGGGACTTGACGACTCGACTTGACGACTCGGGACTCGACGACTCGACGAATCGACGACTCGACGACTCGACGACTAAACTTCGCTCCGTCGTACTATGTGATGCTAAGTGCAACTTCCTGTACATTAATACATCATCTGTTCAAAATATGAAATAGAATTTCAGGAGTCAAGTTAGAACACATTTTGTACAGATGCGAATCAAGGTGAGGGTGGGGTTGAATGTTGATGTGTGTAACTTAGAGTGTACATATTGTAATCATAACATACGACAATATTTTATCTAACACGGCGAAATGTTTTCCAAAAAGAAATTTGATACCCAGCAAGCGAATATTTTCCAAACATGGCGAAAATTTCTTTAAGAATGAATGTGTTGCCCAATAGGCGAATATTTTCCTAACACGGCGAAATATTCTGTATTAATAAATGTGTTACCCAGTAGGCGAATATTTTCCTAACACAGCGAATTAAAGTCTACGATGAAGTGTCGTATCCAGAGATAAAATATCGTAGTCTGAGATTTTAAGTGTCGTAACCAGAGATGAAGTGTCGTACCCTGAGATGAAGTGTCGCAGTCTGAGATATTTTTTTTACCCTGAGATGAAGTGTCATACTTTGAGATGAAGTGTCGTACCCAGAGATGAAATGTCGTAGTCTGAGATAAAGTGACGTACCCTGATATCTAGTGTCTTTCCCTGATAAGAGGTGCCATACCCAGAGATGAAGTGTCGTAGCCTTGGATATGAAATGTCGTACTTTCGAGGTCAAATGATGCACTTTACAGTACAATCAAGTTGCAGTAAGAGATGGAGTGCCGTACCCATGAGACGAAACTTCGCACCCTGGAGATCAAATTCGTACTTTATAGCACAATCAAATTACAGTAGGAGATGAAGTGTCGTACTTTGAGATGAAGTGTCAGGGACGAAATGTCGCGAGATGAAATGTCGTGATATAACGTGTCGCGAGATGAAATGTCCGTTCCCCAATCTCACTCTGTCGTACTATGTGATGCCCTCATGATATAAAAACGGGCCATTATGATATGTTTAATCTGAAAAATATGAATGCTTAAATTTAAGTAGGTAAGTAGGTATGTATTGCTAAGTGCAACTTTGTGTACATCAACACATCATCTGTTCAAAATATGAAATAGAAAATTTTCAGGAGTAAAGTTAGAACACATTTTGTACAGATGTGAATCAAGGTCAGGGTGGGGCTGCTATGTGTAACTTAATTAGTTTAGAGTGTACATGTTATCATAACATACGGCGAATATTTTATTAACACGGCGAAATATTTTCTAAGGCGAATATTTTCCGAACACGGCGAAATATTCTCTAAGAATAAATATGTAACCCAGTAGGCGAATACTTTCCAAACACGGCGAATTATTCTCTAAGAATGAATGTGTTACCCAGTAGGCGAATATTTTCCTAACATGGCGAAATAGAGTCTACGAAGATTGTTTATAAAACAGGCGAATAATTACTTAGCATTGCGTGTGTTTACAAACATGCGACCACTTTGGCGAATATAATGCTAGTGTGGCGAATATTACCCTGCACTTTACACGCGTTCTTAAAAAGTTAACGCATAGGGTGTGGCCTGTGGCGAATATCATTTTAACAATGCGATCATTTTTATAGTGTGGCGAATTCAATACCTAGTGTGGCGTTGTTCTAATCTGGCAGGGGGCTTAGATACATCATAGTATAGTACTACAGTTTTAGCAGGTGATCTGGTGTACATGAGGAGCTGCAATTAACTAGGAAATGACATTCAAACACAACACATGTTTTAATACGTTTAACAGCGCTTCATTTAAAGTGATTAACTTGGAATCGAGGAGTGGTTTTTAGGTCCTCCCAGTCCCCGGGTGCTAGCAATTATTCGGGATATCTTTGAAAACAACTGTGATATATTGAAGTATTAATTTAATAATTTCTTTGTTTATTTGGAATGAAGTCTACAGTTTGCTAAACTATTTCGCAACTCTCCTCTCAGTAAGTCAATGCTATTGTTGATAATGATATGATAATTGCACCTTTTATTTGTGAACCCGAGTGTAAATAACAATTGGAATATTGCCCTGTGTTGGTGATAACAATGATAATAAATGTTTTGTTCAGCGGTCCGAGTTCACATTCTCTAGTACACAGAATGTACTCTTTAAATTGTTTTATGTTTACAATATTGAACAGGGCACACTTGATAAAGCCTTTCAAAAGTGTGAAAACTAGGAATTTTAAAATTGTATTATCAAATATTTCCTACGTGACGGCGGTACAACAAATGCAACATTTTTGTAGCTGTGGAAAGAAGTTATGCCTGGCTTATGCAGTGGAATTCCTCAATGTACAGAAACTGAAACCGTTATGTTCCTAAGGGGTTCACCATGCACCCACGTGTATGGTTTCATGTACACGTCTCTTGATCAATATGACAATTACCGGTGAATAATACCTGGGTCGCTCTGGTTCGATGCCAAAGACTACTACAGGTCATGATCTAGGCGTGGCTATGTATCATCTAATCAATGGTCGTCTACTTTTACGAATACCGAGTCTATTAACTTATTAACCGCTGCATTTAAATGGTGAGATTAACAGGAACAAGCAAGAGTAATAATGGAAAATTAGTGGGAATTCATGGCATTTTTAACAAGTGTAACGAATGGTAAATTTGTGGATTTCTGAAGAATCTGATGGATGCCATAGGAAATATATTTCACGAGCCGAAAGTGGATATTTCTTGGGCCGTGCACATTCTTAATTTAATATCGGAACTTGTCGAGACAGAACCTTTAGCATCAGCATTCCCATTATCACTGTCCTCCGTGAGTATCCTCATTAGCATAAAAAGGGAATATTATTTCTCTTAACTCAAATTACATTCATTCACATAACATACAAAGACGCTAACCGACCAATCACACGACAGTTTGTACGCACGTGACAGCTATTCAGGTTACCGTGGCGACGTAACATGCGGATTACAAGCGTCACGTGACTATTTTACGTCACGTGACTTATTTCTGAATCACGTGATTTATTTCAAGATGTCACGTGACACAGCCATGGTGGAGAGCATCAATCCAGAATAACTGGATCAACCCTCCTCTGGTCAATGCGACATTAGTTATGCATTAACCAAAGAGTCTCTCCACATCTGGACCTCAACCAATTAGAAGATAATTACACAGCACGTGACCCGCCTTGACCAATCAGCGAGCAGCTTAGCAAGTCACGTGAGTGCTTGAGAGATGTAATTAAGTCGTGATTTTGGCTTGAATTAAGATTGATGACAGAGAATAAGTTAATAGCCGGTGGTAAGCCGGTATTGCAGTATAAAATTTAGGTGAAGCATAATCCGGAAGCATTCTTAAATGCCTGAATACTTGAGATATGATTTGTACAGGAATAACATTAACTGAGACACCTTGGGTTTTCATGAACATATTACAATATTTTACGAAATATTTCACGACGCAAAGCATGACGTAATACTTCAACATTAAATATTCCAGATTTATTCGAGTACGGAGCATGATCTTATGTTCAGCTGTATGATCTGGGTGAGGTCTAAACGAAGCGTTGTGTTGGGAAGCGAAAAGGAATTCAAAATTTCTAAGAATGTTTGGCACTTAGATCACAGTCCAGCAGCAGCTCCAATTCTAAATTTCTCGAGAAGAAATTCAACAATCTCTTGATTGGTAATTAATCCCTATCCCAATCCAATAACGCTCTCTCAGACTGTAAGTCCAATCTCAATGCAGACCTGCTCTTTATCGACACATTGAATATTTAACATAACTTTCGCGATAAAACACTGAACCGTCATCCGTCCCAGTCTCACCCTCATCAGCCCCAATCTAGCCCTAATCAGCCCATTCTAGCCCTAACTTACCGAGAATATCTCGATGAGGTCGAGTTCTCTGAATCTGAAGGGGATGTTGGTGACATGGAGTCGTTTGCTCTTGTTCGTCGGCTGGGTGGGGATGCCTGGCAGCAGGCCAGGAGCACTGATGGGGGATTGGGTCGTCGTCGTCTGAAATTAAGAGGTGGTAAGAAATTCTGCTGAATTGATAGGATAATCTTCAAAATTTAAATTGTCAGGGGAATGAATTAGATTTCATCGTCAAGAAGATTCAATGAAATCAGCAAAAATGGTTTCAATCATATATGATTCCTCATTTTTTCTACCTCAACATAAATTCTACCTTAGCGTTTATTGTGTAAACATGGTAAGGAGCCTATCGTGAGCAATACAACTGTAAGTTGAGTAGGTGCAGTAGATAATAAAAGTTGCTAATTGATACTTTATCAGATTATCAATCCCCTGGGGGGTTGGCATTTAATGATAACTATGCCATAGAATGATCACGAATACATGTTACAATGTATAGATTTAAAGTAACGTGGCAACAGAATTACTGACATCAGTTAGGTGACAGGATTGTTTCAAAAATGGTTGAAGTCTAAGATCACTTATACAATCATAAATAAGCTCATTACCGACCGTTTCAAGTTTATCTCTATGTTACAAAACTCATTGGTAAAACTGTTTTTGTTACAGTTAGTTGAGTTAGTGACCTTAGCAATGAGCATAGGCCTTTATTGAATTCCTACCATTTACCAGTAAACCTATTAGATAAAAACCGATAATCCGGTGAACATGTCTGTCTATTGTCTACATATTTCAAATTTTGGTTTAAATTGCGTGATAATTGGTCCGAACAGTTTAATCTAGGTAATTTTCATATTTTAAGAATATCATTATATCATTAATAAGTCACTTTCCTTGGATATTTTATTATTATTTCCTGGCCCTATCACCAAGAATACTACCTTGAGGTGGTCTGACATGGGGTCTGAGAGTGAGTTTTCCTTGTTAAAGTTATCTGTGGAAGTGTCAATCATGCTCTGCTAGCGGGCATGGGGAGTTAAACATTGAATAATGGAGATAAGATAACAAGGGAGATAAGAAAATATAAAGATAAAGACACCTTCATTGTGTATGATGGTATTGGTAGTTGAGATAAGCAATTTGCGATAACAAAGTAGAGGAATAAAATGGCAAACAAAAGCAATTACGAAGGAAGTCTTTATCGTAAGATATATATTTGCAGATATTCGTAATATCATCATGATGTTGGCTAAACATTTTCCTAAAGCAGACGCTTCAATTTGCAAGGCGCTGCTGTATCAGACAATTACATTCTCACTTAAATGAAGTACTTATATTATGTTTATATATATCATATGTATGAAAGAAATGCCAAATTTTAGGATAATTGGAGCAATTTACAGGTTCCAATTTACAGTCTCAAATCTGTCGGATCTTTTCACAGAATCGGGTTCCGGGGAAACGGTAAATGTTCGGAACTCAGCCCATCACACTATCAAATAACGATTGAGGAACAAATCGGTTGCCCATTTATACGATTTTAACCCTGACAGCCGATAAATTTCACGACGGCAAATTTACTGAAAATAATAATGATTTTATGAACAAAAGGCAGTTAAAGATCACGACATTATCAGGGAACGAAAGAGAGCATTTGATGCCGTCGAGCCGCATCTTTTTTGCGTGGTATTTTAACTATTGAAACGGGAAAGTAATTTCTAGGGAAGAATATAATTGTAGTTATCCAAATACAAATATCGCATTAACGATCCCGGCGCCATGTCTAGACAGATTCAGTGCATGGATATATTCTAATCTTAAGCGGCCAAATTGAGACTCTTCAACATATTTTGACATGTCTTTCACGGAAGGAAATGGATGAAAAACAATCTTCGAAATTAAAGCGTCCATCAATCCATCAATGAAAATAATTTCATTTTCTGACCGTACGACTATTCACGGATGGAAAATTCTACCATCTGCCCAAAACTAGCACAATAACCTATCATTGCATTCTAATGTTTTAATTAATTGAGGTATACAGACAATAAATAACTTATTGTATCATTACAACACAATGCAAAAGTAAAATGAGTGTATTGAGCTAAATTGCAATTATATGAACAATTGGCAAGCAAAGAGATATAATGTTATGTAAAACAATCAATAAACAAGAAAGAGTGTTTATTGGATGCACTGAGACTGGCACTGTGCTTGTTAAATATATCACATAGTATACCACCAGATGGCATGTTCAAGAATCTAATGAAAACAACGCGAGATAACGGTGGAATCTTATGAAAACAACGCGAAATAACGGTGGAATCTAATGAAAACAACGCGAAATAACGGTGGAATTCATGAAAGCAACGAAGATCACAAGAGTATGTGATTATAACAGTAGTCGCTAAGTAGCACAACGCCAACTGTTCATACAATTATAACAGGTATGAAGTAAAATTCTTTGAATTCCTACAGAAAATCAACTTAAAGCAATTAACTGCGTTGGCACACCTATTTAACAAAGTTGTGCATTGTGCAAGCAGGGGCTTCGTAATTTAGTTCCTTCTTGGTACACCTTCGTTTGATCAGCTTCGGAAATGGAGACTAAATCTTCAAAACTCCTAATTTTTAAACGAACTAATTTAATAATCATTAATGAGTTAACAAATGCAGAAGGAACCAGGAGCAATGTACAGAAAGACTGCCAACAACGCATTCTTATACAACTGAACATTGCTGATTGCTGTATGACAGGGTATTGAATACCGGTAGTGGGTCCTCATTAGAAGGGAATGGGGCTTACATAAACAATCATGGAGATAGAATTCATTCCCATGACCGGATAGAAAGAGAACATGTTGCTAATAAGCTAATCAATGGGTTAGCAAATTGGAAAGCTGTCATTTCTAGAGAATGTGGTTGGAAACACAAACATTAGGGATAATCATATGCAGAAAGTTCTGGATATCTAGCTCGTCAATGTAATGAGTGTATGAGTAACAGGAATTAAACAGGAATTAAACAGGAATTAAACATAACTAGTCCAGAGAAGCGCTAACACTTCTGTTTGGACGAAATATACATGAATGAATTTGAATAAAGTTTCTAAAGGTCTTCTAAATCTTAAATAATTTAAAAAAAAGTATAACCAATCAATTAAATTAGCATTACTAAACACACATACAAAATCAAAAGAGAGCAACATGTAGAAGGCAGTAAAAAAATCAGAATTACACGTCAGAAATTATGTCCCCACATAAAAATTGAGAGTTAAAACAAAAGCCATCAAATTCAAATAGAATTGTCCCCACATATTTAGTCAAATTAAGAATATTTACAAAATAGGGTATTAGGGTAAAGGAAATAATCAAATCAACATGTCAACTACATAAAGTAATACAAAGTAAAAAGGTACACGGACAGCGTGGGACCAACACTCAACACTCACTATGAGTAATGGCAATGTCATTAGGTGCCTAATGATGGAATGAAGTTAAAAGTTTCTTTTATTAGTAAGGGAACTATCATCAAATAACGGGGTCCTCTGTGAAAAAATTCGTTCTTAAGGTTTTGATGCTCCAATCGACTCCAATAGGTGTCTAGAGTCACCAAAAAAATTTATTCAATTTTTGGAGTTGCGGAAAACCCAGGGTGACCACGCCCTTTTTTGACCGTGGGAATTTTTGAGGAAAATCACTAGAATTTAGCTGAATGGCAACTAAGGCATGATTATACTCTAAACCTAGGTTTTTTGATACGAGAAATCCATTGCAACCATTATCTAGACTTCAAATCGCATATTTTGGCCATAATTGGCCACGCCCAGTTTTTGTCATGGCCATTTTGGCTAAAAATCTCAAAATTTTGACAAGACCATACCATATCATGATTATACTCTAAACCTACGTTTTTTGGTGCGAGAAATCGATTGAAGCCACTATCTAGACGTCAACTCGCATATTTTGGTCATTTCTGACCACGCCCAGTTTTTGTCAAGGCCTTTTTGGCCAAAAATCTTGAAATTTTGATACGACCATACCATAACATGATTATACTCTAAACCTATGTTTTTTGGTACGAGAAATCGATTAAAGCCACTATCTAAGCGCCAACTCGCATATTTTGGCCACTACTTACCAGGCCCAGCTTTGTCATGGCCGTTCTGGCCAAAATCTTGAAATCTTGATAAGACCGTACCATACCATGATTATAGTCTAAGCCTATGTTTTTCGATGCGAGAAATCGATAGAAGCCCGTATCTAGACTCCAAAATCCAAATCGCATATTTAAGCAAAAATTGGTCTCGCCCGCTTTTTACAGCCATTTTGCTAAAAAATCAGGTAATTACTTAATTTGGGATCGTTCACATATTACGGAATCACATTGGGGGAGGGGGGAGGTTTCCGAATGATTACGTTTCATGTTATTGTAACAAATGCAACAACTGTAAACTTGATTACGAGGGGAGGGGGATAAAATCGGCCAAAAATTGATTACGTAGTATGACGTGAACGATCCCTTATAACAATTGCGATTTAGAAGGCCATAGCATAAAACATACTATAAACGACACGATGAACTGTTAAGTCTGGCACCCAAAAGTCTGACATTGGCGAGCTTTTAAATGTCTGTTGGCTTCAATCTGTTGAATACTGGAGGTTCGTTAAGCCTTCCACCTATTCCGTTCTTAACTTTACTGCAAACTCCAAAGCCAGCCCCTCAAAAGGTCAAAGTATCAGATGAATTTGCCTTCTGGTACTTTCATCTTTTCATATGTTTCATTACGGGTGATAACTAAAAAATGGGACTTTTTTGTAACGGTCACTGCAGCCGAACTTGATTGGAAACGTTTTGAGCTCTGCCTGCATTATAAGCCTATAGAAACCGAATACTATCGCCCTCACGTCCTCAAATTTGATATTATAAAGCATTGTTGTAAAGTGTTGATATTATTCAGGAGTTCACTTGATATCTGATGATGCATACTCAAGTGCATCGTCAAGGTTTGTGTGAGGCCAAGTCAAGACTGAAGAGTGCGAGTGGTGTCAAAGGTTAATTATTGTCAAACTCAAGAGAACACTGATGCAGAGAAAAGAGTGTTGCCAAAGGTTGAGTGGTTTCAAAAAGTCAAGGGTAGAATGCTGTCAAGGAGAAATTGGGAAGACCAATGTCAAGGAAAAGTTAGTATCAAGGTAAGAGTTTTCTCAAAGCTCCAAAGAAAGCGTGCTGTTACGAATAAATTGCTATCAAGGGAAGAGTGCTGTGAAATGTGGAGTGTTGTCAAATGTATACTGCTGTCAAGGATACAGTGCCATCAACTTGACTGCACTCTACCCTTGACTTAATCTAAGGAAGAGTGATGTCTTGCAGTCTAGAGTAGATTTCTGTCAAGGATAGAGTGCTTCAAAGGGTAAAGTGATGTATAGTATCGAAATTCAAAGTGAATGGTGAAGTGTGGAGTGGAGTCAAGGGAAGAGTCCTGTCAAGGATAGAGTGATGTCATGGGTAAAGTGATGTCAGGACTAGTAGAGTGATGTCAAGGGTAAACTGTAAAGTGGTGTCATACCCCGTAGAGTGGTGTCTAGCGATATAGCTTGGTGTAAAGGTTGAAGTGAGCTGTGAAGGATAAAGTGCTGTCAAGGGAAAGTGCTGTCAAAAATTAAGTGCTGTAAAAGCCAAGTGTAGAATGCTATCAAAGGTTCAAGGCTAAAATGTGCGATTGAATAAGTTATTTGTCTGCAGTCAAGTAACGAAAGCTGTTATCGTGAAGTGCAGTCAAAGGTCGATTGTTGTCAAGGATAAACGGGTTGATGCCATGGGTGGGGAGGGATTCTTCCTCTATTGGCAAGGAGGGATTCTTGCCAAGGGTGGAGTGCTGTTGAGAGTAGAATTCTGTAAGCTTTCAAGAGTCAAGGATAAAGTGTGTCAGGGGTGGAGTGTACTGTAAAGTGTCAGTGATGAAGTGTTGTCAAGGGTAGAGTAAAGATGCTGCCCGGCTCTCAAGGAAAGAGTGTTGTATTGAGGAATAATGCTGTCAAGGTTGGAGTGCTACCATTAATTAAGTGTTCCCAAAATTGGCATTAGAAAAATTGGGTCAATACTGGTCTGGATACTGGTTTCAATGGATGTTTCTTGTTAACAAACCCATCGAAGACATGGGCCTGGAGTATAGTATAATCATGGTATAATGTTATTGCCTCGAATCAAAACGTATAGGTAATCATGGTATAATCATGGTATGGTATGGTCTTATCAAATTTTCGAGATTTTTGGCCAAAACAATCAGGACAAAAACTGGGCGTGGTCAGTAATGGCGAAAATATGCGAGTTGACGCTTAGATAGTGGCTTTAATCGATTTCTCGAATCAAAAAACATAGGTTTAAAGTATAATCATGTTATGGTACGGTCATATCAAAATTTCGAGATTTTTGGCCAAAACGGCAATGACAAAAACTGGGCGTGGTCAGAAATGGCCAAAATATGCAAGTTGACGTCTAGATAGTGACTTTAATCGATTTCTCGTACCAAAAAACGTAGGTTTAGAGTATAATCATGATATGGTATGGTCTTATCAAAATTTTGAGATTTTTAGCCAAAATGGCCATGAAAGAAACTGGGCGTGGCCAATTATGGCCAAAATATGCGATTTGACGTCTAGAAAATGGTTGCAATCGATTTCTCGTACCAAAAAAAGTAGGTTTAGAGTATAATCATGTCTTAGTTGCCATTCAGCTAAATTCTAGTGATTTCCTCAAAAATTCCCACGGTCAAAAAAGGGCGTGGTCACCCTGGGTTTTCCGCAACTCCAAAAATTGAATAAATTTTTTTGGTGACTCTAGACACCTATTTGAGTCGATTGGAGCATCAAAACCTTAAGAACGAATTTTTTCACAGGTATGCCACACAGTTCCCTTACTATATAGTTTTATCCAACAAATAAGAGAAAAGATTTTCAGCTTGCTGACTCACAATCAAAAAATCAAAAAGACTGAAAATAAAACAGGAAAGCATTAAAATATCCTCTTTCAAAAGCTCATATATTATATACCTAGCAGCTCGCGTATACTTTGAATGGAAAACGAAAAGAAAGCTCTGAGAAAGCGGACGTTTACTAACTAATAACTTAATGACATGTGTTTATCATAATAATAATAATCATATCTCTCCAGACATGGTCTCAAAGGATACACTCCAGGTCTGTACAGCAGTTGTAGACAGCTGGAAGTGACGTCATGGTTATGTTCTAGAATGGAGATTTGATGACGAATTACCTCAAATTCTTCGTGGAAGGTAGTTTTATTATATCCAGTCCTTTATGAAATAAACTGCATTTATCTTTGACTTCTTATCTTGAGAAGTGGATGAGAAGTGGGCGAGACACAGTAATTGATGGAATGTAATTAATATATGACCGGAGGTTCTGCCAAACGTCATGGCACATAATGCCCAATTTTAGACATTGTGATGTCCTATTTCAGGGATTGAGGACAATTCTTACGTTTCCGTAGTAATTCTTTGAGTTTTTGTCATATATTTCAGATGTTATGTCGTACTTCAGATTTAAGAATTTTAGGTATGTCCTACATCAAACGGTACGTTCCATGTTACAGCTTATTTGTCCTAGATTTCAAACTCATTTCAAAGTTTGTTGTTTGAGACTTAAACGAAGTATTCATGGGCATATGCCGTCCTGAAAGGACATCGGAAAATGGTTAAATTTGACGTACAACGTTCTTAGAAAATAGATAAAACTGGATTGAGATAAAAACGCATACAGAAGAGGAATCAAGACATAGAAAGAAAACAAAAAAGCATAAATAACACAAATATGATGCCAACAAAACGACCCTAACCAGGCAGCAAACTTATAAAATGACTCTTGCCACCACATCGGCAAACTTAAAGTGTTGTGTACTAAAGTCCTTTTCTTGATCTTCCAGTCTACTACACACTACCACCATCACACTCATCACACAGTATATGCTAAAACATGTGGCGTAGTGCAAACAGGAAAAGTAGACGACTTGAGCTGATGTCACTATCAGGCTTAAAGAATGGTGAATGAACTGGTGGTATTCATATTATATCCTTTTCATTCTCTGGGATGTGTTATATGGACTAGGGTACACCAGGCCTAATGACACATAAACACACATCAAACACCTCCACAAATATCCGTATAATAGACAACCCATCACGTCACCAACTCACCACTCAAATCCCTGATGATGACCTCACTACCCACCATGTTTTATATAACCCTTGGCGACCTTCAGGCCTGTAAACGGTAGTGGGAACTCGCTCCTTAGCTCCCGGTATAAAGATAATGTGATAAACGGCCATCTTTCAGTTCTCCTGACTTTGGAGTTCCAGGTCACATCACCCCAGATATATATCCGAAGTAGGTATATGTAGGGGTACATGATAGCCATTAACCAGTAACCATGGTAAAGAGGTGGTTGAGGGTGAGGGCATATCCAAAGTTCTAAGTTACTTGATATGGTGCGTTGCTGGTGTCAAACTGAGCTGTTTTTCTGAACGGTGGGTTTCGGAAATAAGTTCAATTTTTGTGAGATGTACGCGACTTCTTCTTCTTGCGCATGACAACATTAGGTAAAAAAGCATCGAATTTATTAATTTCAAGCTAGTCTCCACCTTTTATATTTTGCCAAAGCCTAATAATCAGCACTATGGTGGTCTTGCTTTACGATCATTCCCGGAAGTTATTAAACTCATCAACATCATGGATTAAATAGGAGGACCCTCTAGCCTCCCCTTTAAAGGTTCAAAGCTTTAATTTCTACCCGTATTCCGGGAGTCTTGAGAGACGATTCAGGGGTCCGGTCAAGCTATAAAATGGTTAAATGATACTCAAAACTCATGAATGCATCGAGAGAAGTTTTCTTGTTAGATTCAATAAGATTATGTAAGATAAATTCCCAACGAGGCAAAAATCTTTAATAAAGCTTCTGAATACATTTCTCTCGTATCAGTTATTTCGTTTAAACTTCAACCTCTTGAGTTTAATAAAATTCTATTCACGGGAAGCACCCTGACCTCTATCATGACCATCAGAAAATCTTGGCTGAGAACAGCTCAGTTCCTTTGTTAGAATTACATGATCTTGTTGGCTGTTGCGAAGTGAGAAGTTGACATTTTGACAAGTTGGGGAATGGTGCTAAATTGACAGAGACCTGAACTCTTATGCTCCGATATTCATGATAGTTCCTCCACAAATTGAGCTACTGATACATATAACAATTTAACTAGAGTCCTAGACAGCTAGACAGCAGTGCATGGGATATGAGAATCCAATCACATCTAATAGGCAGATTTATATAATTAAATCAAAAAATGCCCATATAATAATAAATTTTGAGGTAGATTTGTTCAATTTAATTAGTGGATTAAATTGGGAGGGGTTTTAACTTTTACTGGAAGTAATTTAGATATTGCATGCTTCAAAGCGACAACTCTATGTGCAAGGCAAGGAATAGAATGACTCTAGCTACCTAGTTAAATGTTTTGCATAAACTGAAGTCTGATGTTCCCCAGAATTCTTCTGTCTTCCTCTACTTTTGGAAGCCCATAATCATGGTGCATTATCTGTTGCCCCCATTCAAAAACCCAGGCAACTTATGCAACATATTGTACTAACGTCTAGGATAATAAAAGGACTAAATTACTAACATGTGACCTGCTTGACGGTTGACAACAAACATCCACAGAAATAAAATTGTGAAAATAATCAACAGTTCCGATTGTATACATTGAGCAGTCGCTAGTGGACACTGTTCATCACTGTTTACAAAATATGCTATTGCAGTATTGCTCCTCCTCTGCTAGGGAGCTCAAGTTACAGAAACAGGCAACCCCGTTCATATTTGTATGTCAGGTTGCCCAGATCTAGGCAACCCACTGTATTATTGTATGTTGCGTTGCAAAAGCATGTTAGTCATTTTCATGTTAGTCCAACAGTGAAGTGGGGAGGTAGATAATCGAATTGGCACTATTTAGAGAGAGCGGGTGTCCTGTTCCTCTCCACGCTATGCTCTGACCTATTTCATAATTCAATCAAAATGCTATTATCCCCAATTCCCAATGATATGGGTTACTCCTTGAAGAAATGTGCCTAAAAATACTTAAGAACTTGAATAGCGCTCGGTGGTGGCTGGTTATTGCAGTACGTTCCCATTTTAAAGAGGAGTAGAAACATGTATGAATGTTGCGATAGTAAAGTCATAATTATGATTGTGTGACGACACTGAAACAATACTAACATGACGTTCTTCAAAAATCAGGTTGTACTAACATTACTACAGGTTCTAGAATGGGGTCTGTTGCAAAAGAAAAACTAACGAAAACATCGTTATGAATATGCCATTCTGATACGAGGTAATTACGCAAGTAATTCTCAAACACCAGCTATCATTTGTTCGCGATAGGTGGTATGGGTAAGGACGGAAGCGGTAGAATTGCACCGAAATATTTTAATGCCAGTATGTTTGCATTATACGAAATTAAAACAATTTGTTGATTGAAGACCGGTAACGAGTGCTGAAGAATGAAGAATATAACATCATTGTCATGCTTCACAGAGGCTTGCTATTTGCGTTACTAACTTGGCATACTCGACTCAGGTATGGCGGATCATCGGCTCACTTTACAGCAGTATTATTTATTCACGGTATTTTATGAGGAACCCACACAGCTGAGCTCGAAGCATTCTGTGTCAAATATTTCGGGCAGAAGTTTTCCTTGCCTATTATCACGAATTTTTAATACATGGTGTTAAGTCACCAAGGCCTGAAACACCAACAATGCATTGATCGTCAGGTGACAAACAGCAAGAAAAACATAAGAACAGAATTGAGTAGAAATGTTGTTTTCTAAAACAGCAATTCTAATAAAAACTAAATTGTTTTTATGTACTGACTTACTAACCAGCCGCCTATACTAAAACAGCTACTCGTTCAGAAATCAAAAGAACTCGTAAAGGTCAGAGTCAAAAGAACTTGGAATGTAATAACTCAACACAGCATCTCCACATGCACGACGATTTATCCGGTTTTTGTTGTACTAGTGTATGAGCTCGCTTCATGAAGGGTCAAAGAGGATTGAACGGATAAATGATCTGATGAATTAAGCAGAGTCGAGTTAGTTATTGATAAGTGTTTTAACAGGAAATTGAATTTAAGGAATAAGTTTATTATTCAAAATTAATCCCAAAAAACGAAATGATTATAATGAAATACAATATTTCATTTCTGTAGACACATGTGTTTAATGACAGTGAAAAATCATAAATTATGAAACGCTCATTCATTTTGCAATGTGATTTTAGAGCGTTTGAGACGAAATTTATGGATATTTAGGCACATTAACTTTAAAATCACAAAGTTATTTTTGAATAATATATAAACAAGAGCAATCTTTATCAAATTGTAACGAATTTTCAGATTTTTCGAACAGGTTTTTTCTTATCAAAGAAATCTGGGCGCGTTTTTCGAAAAAGAAATCTTAATAGAGATCCGATGATTGACTGGAAGACATAATATATTTCGGATATCCAGAGAAATATTATTCTATGCAGCGCGTTAAAAATTACAAAATGTAACATAAACCAATTTTTGCGATTCATTGATGCAAGAATTCAAGTAGAAAGGAAATAGCGTTGGTTTTAAATGAATGTTCAGTGAACTACAGAATATGCACTATCCAGGTTGTCGATCCTAAACACAGTTTCATTGCTGTCTTGAGGAAATTTATTGAATTATTTATCGAAGAAATATTCCCATTTGCTTCCCTGTCAAGTTGCTCCTGAAGACCGCGAGAAATTGCTAGTCGACCCTCAAAACAAATTGCGAACGACATCGGCATATCAAGGTAACGCAATTCGGGCGGTGGAAATTCAAGGTAAGGACTCGGGGTGGTGGAAAATTTGCCATTTAATTACTTCATCGCATAACTCTTAACACAATAACGCCAAGAATTTACGGAATAGTCCTCAACTCTCACGGCAAATTTTCCCCGTCCCGCGTACAGAAACAGAAAACGATGGATGTTCGATAGAAAATAAAGCGGGAGCAAATATATATATTTTACACATTGACAGCTCAGCTAAGGCCGCACTGGGTCCCAATACGTTGCCGGCGCCGCATGGCTCTCAAATCATATAACAATATAATTATAACCACATATAGCGATGTTAGGGCCCCGCGCGGAAAGATGGCTACGATCGGTGTCATCAACGCCCTATGTTAACCCCTGATAATGACGTCATTCTAGGTAGCCTATCAAAGCGTTAAGGCAGCGTTATTATTGTAGTGGGGAGAGTGTGAATAGAGCGAACAAGAACACAAAACACACGCGAAAACACACTCCACAATCAACACACAGGACTATAGATCTCCTCCGCGAAATGAAGGCGCGGATACGTCATCAACTTAGCATTTTACTCTCTGATAGTGACGTCATTGCCACCTGCCTTTACATATTCGTTCTACATATAATTTATATATCATTGGGCAAGACTTTAGTGTGCTTAGTGTGCACTAGAGCTCATAGAAACAACACACATTCCAGCGTATAATAATAAAGCGGAGCCGACCAATGGGAAGCCAGGGTTTCAGTCACGTGGTAGTAATGAGCCAATGGGAAGGGAGAACGGATCTCGGCAATATATGTTAGGTAAGATATCGGATTACGGTGTAAACCCCAGTGTAATGAGATTGATGGATGGAAGAAAGAGTGCGCGATGTGAAAACTAAGGGCCTTTAATTCGATTAGAAAGCTACCCTGGAATATATGGAGTGAGGGGAAATGCTCCTGTACAAACAGTCACACAGAGACCAATAAACAGACAGACAAAGGACAAACGCACAAAAATTGACGGACGCAAGAACATGATATTATATACAATCGCAAACATTGCAGGGATCAAGTCATTAGGGATCATGTTATTGTCAGGACCATGTTATTGGGACCAGGGAAGAAGAGCGTCAAAGACTCATGACTCATGAACTATTGAACTGAGGAGAGTGATATTTCTTCGATATTTCAGTCAGAGATCATTATTATAAAAAGTGCAATAAAAAACGAAAATAAGATGGGAGTGATTAGAATCCTTTTGTTTATCAGTGCAATGCTGCATATTTTCATGGATTCTAGAAGCAAGTCTGTCGATCGGCATTTTGGGAATCAGGAGTCTCTGACCCAGCAGCTGATTGACAAAGCGAAAATTCAGCAACCATGAGCGTCACACATAGAACTATCAAAGTAGCAACGGCAGCAAATTGTATTGGTCGATTTGTGCAATGAACTGCAGGACTTTCAATAGCATACAGTGTCAGTACATGCCCATATCGGCTCCTCGTTCCAGAGGCGTGCAAGATTGGTAGGCGGATAAGATGACGTCATTATCATGACTTAAAGTAATCAGTTGATGACATTGTTTCGCCTATTGTTTGCCCGCGGATTAACAAAATAAAGAGCAATTAATGCGATACTATTGATTATACTTCTTATATTTTTCATGACATTTGTAAATATATTAATGTATAAGGCACACCTTAACATAGTGCACGGTTATGTTGTAACTGACACGACAACATTAAAAGTTCTTCAAACACTCGTGAATTATATTCAGCAGAACAATCAAGAAACATTAGGTTTCTAGAAACTGGAAAGTCAGCTTAATTCGCTTCATGGTTACCTTATTCACACCTTATTAACTTATTACGGTAAATCTTACATTGTGATTCCGTGGAATGAATTTCACTAACTTCTCAGTGAAGCCACTCCTTGTGCTAGTATTTTGCTGTGACGTCATTATCATGGTTTAGAATGCCAAATTAATGATGCCAACTTGCCTTTTTTCCTACGCTGTGTAGGATCTCCATTTCAGCTCAGAATATACTAACCTAGATGGAAAGCCTTGAATAGCCTAAAATGTAGATGAAGATTGCCCAGTGTTTATAAGTTCGATAATATGATTGCTGCCTCATTCGAGATTATCAAGCGATGATTCAGAACACTGCTTACTATCTTCCTCGGTAATTTCAGGTGCACCATTCTAGCATTCTGAGAAGAAATGCACTTGAAATGGTCGGGGTATCGAGTGAGAATGGCGATTAAGAGGTTTCTTACATCGACGAAGCTACGAACAGAAAATGATCGTTTTAGGATAGGAAAATTACCCACTACCCCACAAGGATAAATTACCAGTAAAGTCCCTTGACCTTCCGATTTAAGTATACGCTTATTGATCAAACTGATCCATCTAGACCCAACATTTCACGATGAATCTTCCTAGATAGGTCCCAAACCTCTATTTCTTATACTACTTTTATGCAGAGGGTTACATCCCGGGCCAGGCCGAGAACTACAGTTTTACTTATATACTGCATGATCTCCATTGTAATTGACTGCCAAGTTGTCAATGAAATGATATATAACAATCATAGATTGCATGACACTCTCATAAGAGTGTACTTAAGTTGGTAATAATATAATTATACACAACAACAGAGTGAACCCCGCGAACAAAAATTAAACTGTTCAACATCAACAACTTACTACGTTAAGCTAAGATAATGACGTCATCTTAACCGCCTATTTTCCCAGTGAGCATCTTTAATGTTATGCGAGTGTGTACGTTTAATGTCAAATTATGACTGTAGTGTAAATTAGGTCGGTTAGACGTTGGACACAGATCTTGTAGACTTGAGACTGATGTGATTATTATGGTTTAAAGAGGCACATTTTCCGCGCGGATCTTAATTATGTAGCGGCGACGCGCGCGAAAATGTAATGTGTAGTGTAAATTGCATAGTTTTGTACAGGGAAACACTATACATTGTATTCAATGTATAGTGTATAATGTACAATATACGCTGTAAAGCATTTAAGACAATCAAAGACTGGATGCTGCGCATCATACTTTTGACCATCTGGCGCTCCAGACACTCACATCTCGTGAAGGATATAAGTGTTTACTTCAACACTCGGCAGTTAGCGACCAACATTACATGATAAACAGAATAATATGTCTAAGTAATAAGTTTAGTTTGGCCAGATCCGTATAAGCAGGGTGACGTTTACTGCGCACCATATCAAACCGTTATAATGACGAAACTTGGATTCGCCGGTGACTTAGAATCACTTGGCAGTCAGGATATCAGATGCCATCTGACTGTGAAATGGCATTTGACATTCAATAAACAAGATACATACTTTGATTGGAAATCGCAGTTTACATACTTATCGAATCTACTGTGATAGCAGCAATTACTTGAAACCAGTTACAACACTGGTACCATAAAAACTCTGACACCAGTGCGTCCGTGGCGTGATGGTCTATTGCATTAACTCATTACGGGCGTGATATTTTAATAACCTGGCACTGCTGGTTCCAACTTCATAACTGGTGCCAAGAACCTTGTAGGCGATGATTTTATCTGCCTTTAAACGATTCTAGCTCTATCGTGATAGTTACAGCTAGTGCCAAGATACTTCGTAAGAAAACCAGATGGTTGAGATGAGGTCATTGTCATAGCGCAAAGTAATATGTTGGTGACTTTTAACTGCCTCTTTTTGACTCGTAGATATCAGCTGTGCCAGATAGCTAATAAGCACATAACTACTGTAGTTTTCAGGAATGTCCTGCGCCAAATATTTGCTTTCACTATGAAATATATATCTGTTGTCTACCATGTGCTTGTGCGCGTTGACAGGCTTATATTTTTGACGAACCAGTATCCATAGGGCATAACAAAGTAACATTAAGAGTTGATGAAACATTTAGTAATAAGTTACTAACTACAAATATATATCGTTAAGTCTTACTTTACTGTACATAGCAAGGTAGCAGCTTTCCGCTGGCTTAGTTTGACGACGCAAAAGTAGTAAATCTAACGATAATTTTCGTGCAACACTGAAAAATTATTGTTTGACCTTTTAGATCTTTTTGTGATAGTGAAAAAGCAACAATTTGTTGTGCGCAACATAGAAAAACAACCACAAGCTGCAATACTGACAAGAGGAAATATGAGGAAATAAGATGAAATATGAGGAAATAAGAGGAAAATGAGGAGATAACCGTGGTTTATTTAAATCTTCTCTCAGCGGTGGAAGGGCCTCAGAAGTGCTTAAGAAAAGTGCTAATGGGAAGCGGAACTGACAGAAAAACTGAGATGGTTATATATTTAACAGATTTAATTTAAGACTTTCAATTCAAGACATTTAGGGATAATTTGATGAATTTCCGAATATTTATATTTAATATAAATTATGAAATTAGCCTAGTTCCTACAACGGAATTCTCAAACCGATCTGGATAGCCCCTGCCGCCTATGCAAAGAGTCACTAATTGGCCCATTTAATAGCCAAGTGGTTTCGGGGTTCATTGTGCCGCATTGCAACTTACCAACCAAATGTGGCACAGTGGTTTCATTACAGGAGGACATTGCTACTTCTGTCAATATTGACGTCAAAGTCTATAATTTAAAGACAATTCTACAAGTTACAGTAAAACGGTTTGCATATGTGATCTTGCGTAAGGAAACACCCCAAACACCAAGCAGGTACGTCAAAAGTAGCAACGAGTCGAGAAGACCAGTTTAGCATCTAGAGATTTTGAATATATCAAAGATTGATTTTGAGAGTATGTTACGAGCTATATTGTGTATGAAACATGTCATTCACGGAGATATTAAATTCGAAATGAACATGCACGAAAAATATAAATATTTAACATCTAACATCCTTGGCAGTTTCACGTTCTACCACTTTAAATTCAAAATTCAGTGAGATAGTGATGCTTAAACACTTTGAACTGTAACAGCATAGCTAAAAGTATAAAATCTAAGACAGTTAATAAATATTCTAATATTTTGTGTTTCTCGGCCACTATCGCGTGATTGAAGGGAAATGTTGTGAACAAGAAATAACTAGAATTCCTTTGCGATATTGTGATTGAGTTGGAGCTAGAAATGAAGGAAGTCTTTATACTTTTATAACGTCATAAAATACCATTTACTAAAACTTCAGAGCTTGAAAACTATGCGAAGGGACCCGAAATATCAGAATATCTCGCGACCGAATACTAAACTGACATTAAACAGGAAATGAATTACGCATCAAAACATTATATTATTCTGAAGCAAATAATTATCGTGCATAATCAAATAAATAACATAAAATAAATTAAAATGAACACGAGGATGAGTTAAATAAACAATCTCGGTGCTGCACACGATAATACAATAAACTTAACAGATGGCAAAGACGAGTTCTATTTTTAAACCCCACACCAAATTATTAGTCCACATGGGGCCTGCAGCGGCCTGATCGAATATATAATATTTATTAACCTGACATCGAGACTTCAATTTATATTTTAAATTTAATGATAAAGGGTTCAACAAAACGAGGATTATAGTTTCTGTAATACGATTAAAACTTTTAAACAGCGTTCAAGACGCATCAAGAGTTAAGTCGTAAGTCCTGTTATATGAAGATTTCCGGACGAAGGCGCACAACATATATCCCAGAGGTCGTGCAATTCATACCACGCATCAAATGCTATAAAACAGACGAAGATGTGGTGATACTATATTTATAGGGCCCCACAAGAATAAGATATTTGTGTCAAGATAACGTCACGGTCAGGGCTCACAGCAGAGAATTGATGACGTAAGATCATCTAATTCTCGTGTGCGCTACAACTTAATGTAAGAATATAATCCATGTGTCCTACAAAGAAACAGGGTTAATTCAATAAGCTCCAGACCCTCCGCTGGCTAAGGATCCCCTTATAAATATAAATATAGCATCCCCATGATTCCTCCACGCTGATTGGCTGTCGAAATGTCACGTGATAATTCCCAGCCCTCTGATTGGTTATTGCTCGTGTCACGTGATCGGAGCGTCTCTCCTGCGATTGGCAGGTGTGTGTTTCTCCCGGTGTATATTGCATTACGGTGGATTTAATTCGATGACCTGACGAGGGTGAGCACCTCAGATTACAGCCAATGGTAAGAATCACTCGAGGATCATTCCTCCCGAACGGAAGAAGAAAATCTGGTGGAAAACGAGCTCAATCCGGAAAATCTGGGGGAAACTAGCTCAATCCCCGGCGCATGAGAGATAACAAAATATTCCAGAAGTCCTGAGAATACCAACAGAGTCCTTTGAATATATCATCTATTTCATGGGTTGTCAGTAAATGGTTTTAGGAGGGAAGTAATGTCATTATCATGTCTAAAAACGGTGAAGTACTGACGTTGGACTGTCCGTTTTCTCATATCTCAAATACATTCGTTGAGCTCCGTCTTTAACCTCTTTTAAAACATACACATGCCAGGGTACTCCGTCCAGATATATAACACATTAATTGCCTGCATAATGGTGAACAATAAATATATCCATGCCCTGGTCCATTTAAATATACGATATATATAACGACCTTCACATTGGCAGTTCATGGTTCCAAAAATTCAAAAAATATGATGAACTTAAACTTATCATTTTCCTAGAATTCGAGGATGAAATGAGGTTGGATATTTCAATTAATAAGTTCATCAAAATAAGGACTCATTGCTGTTCGTAGCCCGTCTATCATCATGGTTTTTCTGGAAAGCTGAAGTAAAGCTGAAAGTCAGAGTTTAGGACGTGGTCGACATGTGCACTTCATTAAATTGACTTCAGACGTCAAGGATATTTTGAAAATGGCCAAATTGGCTTGCTACGATGGTAAAAATGACTTTTATGGTTAAAAACATATTTAGAGGTTTTCTTCCTTTCGTACATTCCATTACCATAGGGTATTATCATTTAGCAATGAAAACCCAAACAGATGTGTACTACCATGCGCCATGTCTGTTTTTTCCTAAAAAATGGTTAATAAAATATTTATTTCTAGACATTTCATTGGTGGTTTTGGAAGGTAAACTCTGTATGGAGTGCATTAACTCGTTCCACAGCGAGATGGTTCTACCTCAGAGTTTTAAGGTTGAATATTTCTTGAAATTTACAAGAAGTATCCTGGTTTACAGGTATTATAGGGACTTCCCAAAACTCCGAAAGTTGATCACCAGTTTAATCATAGTAATTAAATTAGTGGACGATATCCCGTAAAGTTAACTGCTTAATGGCAAAATCGATTAGAAGATCCGGGGACATAAATATCTTCAGCGACGGGCAAACTTCTTATTTTGATATATAATTCAGAATCTTTTCGTAAATGCGTGAAACGTTTACAGGAAAATAAGCCGTGGTAAGCAAACGTTTACAGGAAAATCAAGGTCCACGATCAACGAATATGTTATTAAATGTTAAGCGATATGCCTTCATGAAAATTGAAATTGAAATATGGTTTACACAGCTTACTTTCAATAACGTTTGTGACAGACAGACGACCAATAAGTAGCATTTGACGGAACTCCAGCCAATGTGTTATCCTAAACTATACGCAATGGAAGACTTTAATTCATTGAATCATCAGGCAATGGACTTGAGACGGACATTGTTCAATTTTCAGTCAGTAGAAATGAAAAAAAACGACATGGCAGGTTTAAAATGCTTCTACGGTCTATACCGGCAACACTCACCTGCGATAACAAAACATATCTCTCTCACCTGTGAGTTTGCGTCTTCCTCCTCTCCACTCCTTTCCTCCCCTCCAGTCTCCTCTGTCTCCTGAGTCTGTCCCTCCTCCCCCTCTGTTGCCTCCTCTGTCATGACCACCCCCTGCACTCCCCCCTCAGTGTCCATATCTTCAGCCCCCTCAGCTATCATCCCCTCAGGAGGGGGTAGGATAGCAGCAGCAGGGGGTGGTAGAGGGGGAGGAGGGGGAGGGAACACCCTCCCAGATCCGGGTGGAACCATGGGATGGTTCACGTAGTAGAACATGGGAGCAGTGGGAGCCCAGAGTGCCGCCATGATGATGTAGGTATATGTTCACGTGGTCTGTATCTGATTCCAAGGCAGTGTAGTAGAGTTGCTCTCGAGAGGTGACTGCTCCAAAGAGGGGGAATGTGATTTCGGAGTAACAAAAGTGTCAGACGGGAAATGAACGATGAAAAATATAAACCAGACGCACGGGGGGGGGGGGAAAAAAAGGGAAACAAAAATTTTTGGGGGGAAAAAAGGGGGGAAAATTCCCACCCAAAAGGGGGGGCCCCCGGGCCCCCCCCCCCAAAAAAAATTTTTAAAAAAAATTTTTTTGGGTTTTTTAAAAAAATTTTTTTCCCCCCTTGGGGGGAAAAATTTTTCCCCTTTTTGGGCCCCCCCCCCCCAAAAAAAACCAATTTTTAAAATTTGGGGTTTGGGGCCCCTTTTTTTTAAAAAAAATTTGGGTTTTTTTTTTTTTTGGGGAAAAACCCCCCCCCCCCAAAAAAAAAGGTTCCCCCTTTTTTTCCCCAAAACCCCGGAAAAAAAAAAAAATTAAAAAAGGGGAAAAGGGGGGAAAAAAAAAAATTTAAAAATTAAAAAAAAAATTTTTTTAAAAACCTTTTTTTTTTAAAAGGGGTTTTTTTGGGGGCCCAAAACCAAAAAGGGGGGGTTTTTTTTCCAACCAAAAAAATTTTTCCCGGGGGCCCCTTTTTTTTTTAAAAAAACCCCCCCCCGGCCCCGGGGAAAAAAAAGGGGGAAAATTTAAAAAAAATTTCCCGGCCCTTTTTTTAAAAAAATTTTTTTTTAAAAAAAATTTTTTTCCCAAAAAAAAAAAAAAAAAAAACTTTCATAGAATTCGAGGAGAAAGGGGGTTGGGTATTTCCAAAATTTAAAAAAGTTCATCAAAAAAAGGGGCTCATTTTCTGTTTTTAGCCCCTCTATCATCATGGTTTTTTTGAAAACTTGAATTCTTTTTAAATCAGAGTTTAGGACGTGGTCGACATGTGCAATTTAATTTAAATTTACCAGACGTCCCAGATATTTTTTTAAAATAAAATTTCCTACGATGGTAAAAAAAACTTTGGGGTTAAAAAAATTTTAGAGGTTTTTTTCCTTTTGTACATTCCCTTACCATAAATTTTTATCATTTAAAAGAAAAAACCCAAACAATTGTATTTCCATGCGCCCCTGTCTGTTTTTTCCCAAAAATGGTTAATACAATATTTATTTCTAGACATTTCATTGGTGGTATTGGAAGGTAAAAACTGTACGGAGTGCATTAACTCGTTCCACAGCGAGATGGTTCTACCTCAGAGTTTTAAGGTCGAATATTTCTTGAAATTTACAAGAACTATCCTGGTTTACAGGTATTATAGGGACTTCCCAAAACTCCGAAAGTTGATCACCAGTTTAATCATAGTAATTAAATTAGTGGATGATATCCCGTAAAGTTAACTGCTTAAAGGTGCAGTCCGGGATATCGGCAAAAAATTAAAATTCCTAAATTTCCGCTCAAGTCATTAGTACGATGCCCAACATTAATCCTACAAACTGAATTCGAGTGAAAATAATCGTATCATCGTCTAATTGGCCACTGAAGTTCGCGCGTGTGATCCTTGAGCAGCATCCGCCCGCTACACCCAGCTTACATTTCATGTATTTCCGTGTAGTTTCGTTGTTATTTTACCACTTCACATTGTTTCTTGTTTTATCTGTTTCGTTATCAGTGCTTATACAAACATAGGACAGTTGTGTGATTATTGGTTACTTGTTTCATGCAATTTACTTACTTTTAGAACCCACTAATTAGTAATTAGAACCCAATGTGGTCCATGAAATATATTAGGCAATTTTCCCGAGCTTCTTTTTGTTACCTACTGCTCTTATTCACATATCTACCCAATGTTTCCCGTTTCTCAATCCTTTTCTGAAATTATATCTTTGCCAACTGCTCTTTTAAATCTAAATTCAAGTAAATGGCTATCTTTTTTCAGTCAAATTTGCCACAGTTGAGCCATAAGCCATTCAACACTTCAAATGCTCATGTCTTCTGTGTATAACATAGTCTATCGTCCAGGTTCTGATGATTCGGGCACCATACCGTTAAATCAGAACATTGGTGAGATTCCCTGGAACGGAGCTTCGTTGCTGCTCCCGAGGCCGTAGTCTGTAGATTAGCTTGCTAATACTACAGCGATGGTGCGTTAAGACTAAGAAGCAACAAGTAGGCTGCCAACTTTCTTATGCTCTTGTAGTATAAGAACAACGTGCAACCTAACAGACTAGCGCTGTATCAGCCATTAGTCTTTCCTCTTACAGTCAATAGTTCTTTGTGCTTTTAGCCGGATGAGAACTAAAAAATCCTCCAGATCTACCAGTGAGGTCCCAATCTGTCACACTAAAATCAAGTGATATTGGGGAATTTTGTCCAGCAGTTTGAAGTAGGGCTTCTTTGCCCTGCGGAAGCTCTGCCAAAATTTTAAATTTCACCACTCAAAAAACATAGAATTTATTTGAATTAAATATATAATTCATACATGTTTATGTAAATGGATATTAGAATTATCTCAAAAAACAAATAAACGTAGAAGCACACCTTTACAAGGTAATAATAACAAAAGACGACGATACCCCAATTGATTCAAGACAATAATGGAAGGAGAGCAGGAGGGTCCTGACATTTAGATAATCTACCACTTAAAATGAAATCCGTACCACTTCTTAAATTATCTACCGAAGGCAACCCAGCTCATGCCTTCAAAACTTCAACTTTTTGACCGACCCATGGCAATGTGGACAGGGAGAGTAAATCTATTTTTCTGTGCTTTGGACAGAAATATAGTTGACTCAAACTGTAGTGTGCAGCAGTAAAAGGCGGCTTGTCTGGCCTAACACCCCCCCATTGCTCAGTGAAGTTCACCAAGCCAATGTCACTGAAATGCTGTTCCCAATAAAGCCAGAGCACCCAGTGGGTACCAGTGGCAACTTGCCGTCGCTATAAGTGGTGTCCCGTGGCCCCAGTGCTGGCAGTGCCCTTAAGGGTACTGTCCCCCTTACTTCCGAGTTTGGGGAACCTACAATACAATACAATACAATACAATAGTCTATCGTGATAGCCAATAGCTCAAATTCGGTAAAATTTGAATCCGACTAATTGTTCTGCCCTTAAACAAGGCTGCTCTGACAGTCTGACTTATCAAGATTTTTTGAAAGCAGGTTATTCAGTCACTAACACTGGTCCGTTATTAAAGTTTTACCATAATCAGAGCAGTATCCTGATGTCTACTGGCACTTGACAGTACTACTGTTTTATCAGGAAAGCTTTATTGTAATCCATTAGTTGTATTTACTGTGCCCAGACCTGATAGAAGAAAAATCAAAGCATCAATATAACTGCATATTTAGTACTTTACCAGCCAGATCAGAACTTTGATTTTGCCGTATTTGAATTCGATACTATCCTGGAAGCAAAATGCTCTTTACTTACTTGCTTTAAAAGACTGGTCTACTATCTTACTATATATTTGTCGTTTCACCGTTCACTGGAGCCTGGTAGCTACTCTGACAACAGTCTGCTATCTGACAATTGACCAGTCCACCATGATAACAGTCTAGTGCCTCATTGCCTCATTGAACTCCCTAGCTTTAACTCTATAACCTGATATTTGGCGTACTGGCTGACATCTCGTGTTAAGTAACAGCTTTTTTGACACCAAACTATAATGACTGTGCTGCTAAAACAAAGATATATTGTTAAGACTGTGACTCTATACTGCACTGCTACCAATCATCAGTGGGCTTCTCAATCTTCCAATGTCAGTTAGCATAACTGACCCTAATTGTGCTGCTGTTGCAAAGCAATTCGTATTGCGCGTCATGCCGGGACGCTGCTCAAGCGTCTGTGGGTGTAATTTGATACGCTAATTTTAGCACGATCTAATTAGTTCCGACGCGCGAGACCCCGCTACATGTTGTTTATTCACGCCCTACTACCGATTTAGCTGAAGTTGTAAATATCCCGGACTGCACCTTTAATGGCAAAATCAATTAGAAGATCCGGGGACATAAATTTATCTTCAGCGACGGGCAAACTTCATATTTTGATATATAATTCAGAATCTTTTCGTTAATGCGTGAAACGTTTACAGGAAAATAAGCCGTGGTAAGCAAACGTTTCTTGGAGAAGAAAATCAAGGTCCACGATCAACGATGTTATTAAATGTTAAGCGATATGCCTTCATGAAAATTGAAATTGAAATATTATGGTTTACACAGCTTACTTTCAATAACGTTTGTGACAGACAGACGACCAATAATTAGCATTTGACGGAACTCCAGCCAATGTGTTATCCTAAACTATACGCAATGAAAGGCTTTTATTTATTGAATCATCAGGCAATGGACGTGAGACGGACATTGTCCAGTCAGTAGAAATGAAGAAAAACCGATGGCAGGTTTAAAATGCTTCTACACCCTCAACAATCACCTGCGATAAAAAAACATATCTCTCTCTCACCTGCGAGTTGGCGTCTTCCTCCTCTCCACTCCTCTCCTCCCCTCCAGTCTCCTCTGTCTCCTGAGTCTGTCCCTCCTCCCCCTCTGCTGCCTCCTCTGTCATGACCACCCCCTGCACTCCCCCCTCAGTGTCCATATCTTCAGCCCCCTCAGCTACCATCCCCTCAGGAGGGGGTAGGATAGCAGCAGCAGGGGGTGGGAGAGGGGGAGGTGGGGGTGGGAATACTCTCCCGGATCCGGGTGGGACCATGGGGTGGTTCACGTAGTAGAACATGGGAGCTGTGGGAGCCCAGAGTGCCGCCATGATGATGTAGGTATATGTTCACGTGGTCTTTATCTGATTCCAAGGCAGTGTAGTAGAGTTGCTCTCGAGAGGTGACTGCTCGAAAGAGGGGGAATATGATTTCGGAGTATGTAAACAAAGGTGTCAGACGGGAAATGAACGATGAAAAATATAAACCAGACGGAAGAAGATATAAGTCAAAAGTCTACGGCTCCCCTTGCGCTGTTACGAGTACACTTAATACAACTAAAGCAAAGATCTTAATTTTAGAAGCACAGTAACGAGCGCTGATTGGCTAAAGAAGGTCACGTGGTGCCCCGTTAGCCGTCTGTGATTCGTTGGTAGCTCTGGACGCTGCAGTGCTTTGGTGAGGCACCAAGGATGTGGAGCAACGAGCCAATGACCAGGCAGAACGTTAGTCACGTGACGCTCGCGGACCAATGGGAGGGGAGTATTCGTGTGACTGCTCAGGTCGCATGGAATGGTGTCGGTGTGGTGATTAACACGCGGCGTGTGGGCCTGTGAAGAGCTCGTAGTCTCGGTTAGGAGTTTCTATGGGGGTTCGGTCCAAATGAACGGGGCTTGCGAATGATCTGACCCTGAGTGAAGGGTGCAGTCTGCAGGCAGGGATGTTATTGAGGTTATATCTTAGATTTGTTAGAGGAATGGGTTCAGATTCACGCCCACTGCCTCAAATACCGAAATTGCGAATCCGGCAAAGTGCGTAGTGCCCTCATGGGAGAATTAGCCTCCTCTAACCAGCTGAAGTACCGTGTTTCATCGCTTTTTCAACCACAAGTTGTAACCTTGTGCAACATGGAAAAATGTACAACGGTCCGTGATCACTCATACCATGTTACTTGTGATCTCTCGGGAAATGAATTTGATGAAAATAGAATATATGCGAAGTGTTGACGACGATAATCACAAAATTTCCGAAAGCTTCTGATTAAAATTCTCTCGTATCAGTTATATCGTTTAAACTTCGATCGCTTGAGTGGGAAGTCTTGTCCGCTATTGAGCTCAAAACATGAACTTTACCGTAAATTCCAAATACAGTACGCATATATCAACTCGATTTTGAATTATTCTCGGAATCTGTTTGAGGAAGACGTCGAATGTCGATAATATAACTTTCTATGATTTCTAATTTTCTAGACAATTCCGGCTGTTCCAAACATGAGGTCGATCAGAAATTCTCGACATTAACTGCAAAACATATAAGTGAATATTGCCCCTCTGACCCAAAAAAGGGAAGCTATTAGCGGTATGAGTCACACGGCTGAAGTCTGTCCTAAGAAACAACCAAACTTAGAAAATTTGCTGCAGCTTAGAAAATTTGTTGTGAACATGAGGGCAATCAAATAAATTAGCAAAATAACTGCAAAACATGCGATATATTACATCTTAAAACAATCTGATCTAAAAAAGGGACGTTTTAAGCAACTAGTAGTAGTAATGTCTTTCCTCAGAAACACCAAATTAAGAAAACGTTTTCCGTTTGATTAGTCTGTTCCTCTTAATCTTTTACCACGCCTCTAACTATCATGGGTAATATAAGATAGACGTGTAGAGCATGGTTGGGAACGTCCGAATAGAAAATATTGCTCAAGGAGAAGCCGAGTGCATGGTGCAATTCACATCAATAACGATGTCAAATTTTCTACACTACATGTTCATTATGCATTATAAATTCAATGTAACAAAAAAGAGAAGATTTTGCATTATCAAAGAATTAAAATCTTCTTGTGAAAGCATAAATTAACAGAATTATTCACAGAATTTTCAAGATTGCTCATAATTTGCTACCAAGCACCAATGAACTACCCCGATGTAAATAGCGCATTGGATGTAAGGAAATCATTAAATACCCCTGGTCAACTCTCTGAAAGTTGAACTGGACTTTGTAGATTTAATGGATCACGAATCTAATAGTAATAGACCTCTGGACAACACGTTTAATCCTTCAGGGTGAGACTTCCAGGTCTCATTAAAATGGTTATTTAATAAAGTTGACGAAGCTCATATAAAACGAAGTAAGGAGTTAGAAAGCTACAAGTCTAATCGAACTCGAGTTCGATTCTTCTGTCACCACGCACGCACTCGCCACTCTATTATAGAGGTACAGAACGTTGATTGGCTGAAAATTTAATCGCAAAAAACCTTTCACACAGGACGTATATGGTGTAAAGAACATAAAATCGAGCTTCATGAGTTCTAGCTAAATGGACTTTGCTAGAGCAGCAGGGGAATATATTAGAATGCACCTGAAGTGGACGTGAGCAGATGGAGATCGTTTTCCATAGCATCCGAGCAAATATATACAGAAAATATATCATGGCAAATGTACATAAATAGTGATATATTTCACTTCGTCGATTCTCTGAGTTCGGTCGATTTTGCTGAGTTCTGATACATGTAACCTCAGTCCTGATTCTTCCGCAGAAACAATAATACAGAATGTAACATTCGGAACATAAAATATCATTTATTTTAAAACGCAACGTGTGTTTGGAGACCATCTGTCCTTGAAATGAATAGCACCTTAGTAAACAGATGCTTATAAACTGATACTGATTCTCAGAAGCTTGCGAAGGTGTTGTGATGATCGCCGTCAGATGTTGCAACTGTCTTGACACAACCATTTGCGGATTATATTCTTAAAATAAATCGTATTGACATTTAACCACTCATCGCGCACGAGTTGATCATAACCTCGCGAGTTGATTGGTCAATCCCGATTGGATTGTAACTTTAACGACAGCATGAGTACCCATAATAAAACCGCAAAGCAACGATTCCTGAAGATAAGGGTAACCTTTATAGATAAGACTTTGGACAAGACATGACTGCCCATCATTGGACTTGCCCCTCCCCCTAAAGCATCTCGTGCATCTGATTTCAGGATACCTAACAACCATGCAGCAGCAACCACATACATTTCAATATATATGATTCACAAACCACAAATTATCATACCTCAGCACTATATATCCAGCAACTACTACAGTCTAAATAGGAAATGACATGTTTCATTATATACAGTTTATACATCTAAAGAGGAGATAATATCTCTCAGAAACATCAGCTCGTTTTCATATATATGTCATTCATTACATTGAACCACAGGATGGTTATATCGTACGTTTGTGGGATTTGATACTATCATACCACAGAGCCTATGTAATACAACAGAGTAAATAGGCAGTGACAAGGCAACAATGTCTCATTTCAAATCCAGATATTTACGTCGCTAAGTCGGATTGAAGGCAACAATTTCCCATTTCAAATACAGATAGTAACATATCTCTTTCGGATTGAAGGCAGCAAGTTCCCATTCCAAGCCCTGATAGTCACGTCATCCACCAATTATCCCAGTATTATACCACTGTACATATTTTCACCCTTGTAGGGAATCTAGTGTGTCGGGGATGTACTCCGTGAGTCATTGGAATTTAATGTGGATGAGGTATATATTACCCACACCCCCTCCTCACATTGGCCAATAGCGCGCGAAGGAAATGTCAACTCGTGCGCTGATTGGTCAATGTTAATTGTCAAAACGATTTCGGGTTCATATTATGGGTAAGTCGATACTTCGTCAATAATAATGTGGGTGAAAAATTTCTCGCTGCAGGGAGTGTAAAATGAATGTACACATATTAATACGTATAATAAACAACAATGTTTTCCAGAGCCTATGAGTGTCGGCAAAATTAGTGTTAGATTAATTTTACTTCAATTCGGTGGCCGGAAACTCACTCACTTTTTACTTATTCGAGATTTTAGTGCCCCCAAATTTCCGCGAAGGGCGAGGCACCAAACCTCAGCAAGAGTTAAAAAGTTCACTACTTTTAGGTAACTTGATACTAAAATGCTCGCTTTGCCATCGACATAATGCAGTTTTATGTGCTCTAACCCTACACGGTTCACTCCTCTCAACTCTGATTAATGAAGTAGTAAAGTGATCAGATCATACGCCAAAAAAACCGTTGTGAGTCGCACAAGAACATCAGACAGCTGAGAATGACGTCATTATCATGATTTAAAATGGTTCCGTGATGACAAATTTCATATCAATAAGGATGATACTTCATCCTTAAGCTATGCTATCAATATCTGGGACTCAACGAACGTACAACTGAGAGCTTATGAGTTATGATAGATCCTTTGGTGTTTTCTCTCGAGCAAGGGGTAAAAGGTTAAAGTTTTAGTTGGATGGCAAAATTTCACCTCTGTTTATCGATTGTAGTGAGAAAACAGGTGGTAAAATGGTAGCGAATAAAGGGTCAGGGAGTTAGGGTTAAGGGATAAAGTTTAAAGTTTTCAGAATGTTTTGAGTTCCATTTTCACAATTCTCACGGAAATATATCAACGAATCAGTTGAAAAAAACCTTCGCGATTGGCAAATGGCGATGAAGTAAAACCAAGTTTCAGTACGATATTAAAATGTTCATGGTGCATGACACGTTTCAATATCGGTAAAGACCGCTAAAAGCCGGAGTAAACGCCAGAGTTATGGGGTTGCCGATTTCCCGGTGGACAGGAAAATAACAGTGGCGTGGTGGCTTTGATTCGCCACCTTACACCATGATCATGAAATCACTAACAACGACATATAGTTCCCATCCGGCCGATATCAAACTGTAAAGTAGATTAATGGGATATTGACAAGCGATAGAGTGCCGGGAAATATAAATACACTAAGATGATAAAATAATATTGAGTAAAATACTAATATTGCAAATTATAACCGAAATTGACAACCCACCAGCAGCAAGCAAATATATAGTTAGTTTCTTACAAATAGTACTATCGGTGTTTTCGAGCAACTATAGTATCGGAGAAAAGTCTTCATCAGAGTTGTGAATCGATAACTTCAAGCAGCACAAAACCGTCAATTCATTCACCAATTATTGTACGAGGGGGAAGGAGGAATCACTTGAAGTAATATATAAAATGTGCAGGAGTGACAACTCTAATGGTGCACGTGTCTATTTTATACGCTTTGTTCAGCATGAATATAACCACAAAAATCCTGCTTTACGGTTATATATCTATCTGACTTTTGAGAACCAGGCGGACTTCAACCTCGTACTGCAAAAATATAATATGCTCGTGGGAACATGAAATTTAGGATAGATTTTAAACGTTTTCTCAGGATGTGAGAATTCATATTAAAACTAAAAAACACAAATCTATAACACCGATAATAATAATAGTGATGTGTCACACGGTGCGGGCAGAGCGGAATGCGACATCTCTACCACACTTGGTAGAAGCAAAACTTTACTGAAAGGCTACCGTTATTTTTGAATGAGCTCCGACCCGATGACAGGTATCTTTCAACATGTGCCGGGAGCCAATGAACGTGCGAGTTTCGGGTCACGTGGTGTGAGATAGCCAATGAGAAGCACGGATTTCAGTGTGTATTTATAGTATAGGAGTGTGGTATGTTGTTATATAATATATATACAATTATAATATATACGAAATTTCTAAATCACTGAGACATTATATTAATATGTTAGGCGGAAGACGATTATTAACATTATATTATTGTTATTTCATCCAGTTAATTATTCTGACGAAGAGGTGGTGAAGTATGGGGAAACATTTTTTAGAAAAAACGAGGAATAAATTCAAAGGAATATCAAGTCCAGGCTTTATAACTTTATAATATGATACCTGACATAAGTGATTACAATTCTCTCGTATCAGTTATCTCGTTTAAACTTCAATCCCTTGAATAAATGATAGTTTCTGGATCATTTATTCATTTACGTATTTATATCAGATTTCTAGAGATTTGGACTTTTGGATAGGTATATATTAAATCTACAAAGTAGTATATATTAAATCTATATCTTTCCTACAAGATAAATAGGTGGTTGAAAATGATGACAAGAAATCTTGAATATTTTAAAGTCAATAGACGAGGCACGAATGCCTATTTCTCGTCCGAGAAGTATATTTCATAAATGATTACATAAAGGCGGAAGGAAGGAAAATTTCCAATCTAGATACGCATACATAAATTGTTCGCACTAAACAGATAACATCCTTTCATTGCGAAAATCTCTTAAAAATACAATGAACTGAATTTTAAAATTATGAAGTTTACACAAAATATCTTCACTCGGGGGAGATGATCATTGAAATGATTCGCCATACATTATGATCTTCACAACTAAAAACCACAAGCGATCGCGATACAGACATGAACTGAAAGTGAAACCGCAATCAATTCAAATATCACGAAGCTCTTATCCAATAATCGGACCGAAAATACAATATTTGTTTATAAATTGACACAAAAACAAATCAAAATGAGCTATGTATCTGAGTTACAAGCAAATATCTTCGCATGCAAGAAACAATTTGTTGTACAATACACACAATAATCTCGCACAATGGACAGTCATTATTTTTATTGTTATCATTATCTAATTGAATATGTCAAGAATTTAAACTGATGTTGATGCAAATTTACGTTCTATAATTTTCGGTTTGACTGATCTACATAGAAATATCGTACGTGGCAATCAAATTTCACTATATACTTCAATCGGGCTGGACAGTAGTATAGCAGGGACAGATGGTGGCAACACAAAAGTGTACCTTTCCAATCTATTAGGAGCGTACCAACTGATTCACTTTATATCGTCTCAACTAAAACGCAAGAAAACGCACCAATATAGCATTTAAACTTGAACCTAATCGGGAAAACCGAGGACCCTAAGTTGATGGGCCATTATTTCTTTGGTTGTACTATGATGTTGGGTCGAAGTCTTGGCAACTCCCATGGTGGCCCAGATTCACAATAACATCGCCATCTAAACGTCGCAGCTCTATTATTAGCAAAGGAAAATAGTGCACAAAAATGCCAAGGCAGAGAACAGGGTTTTACATCCGGAATGCTATATAATCTTATCAAAACAAAGGACAGATGTTATCGACCAATAAGAGAGCCAGATTTCGAGTCACGTGACATAAATCAGCCAATCAAACGCTTCTATTCGTGTATGTGATCCTCGATTCTTCTTCCTGTAATGCCAAGTTAATCGCGTGTCACTAGTTCTCATTGGTCACGAGATGAATAATTATACCATCTCATTGGCTGCGTCAAGTCATGTGATGAATGAACGGCCACTGATTGGACAGTTGCAGTTACCAAATCGGACATTTTGACTGGTTGGCGAGCGACCATGAGACAAAAGTTAAAATAAAATCTTATATAGGGGGAGTGCTTGCTAGACTGGGGACGAGAGTGTTTGGTGCCATTAGATCATAGAAATTAGAAGAGCAGTGGAGCGGGAAAAATTGGCGTCTGACGTCATCAATTTACTATTTGGAGTCCTCATAATGGTTCCACTCTTACACGTCCATTACTTTGTTTGCAACTTGAAGATGGCAGAATAGGGACGCGAGGGACTGGGTGATTCAATAAACCCAGCTCAGTGCACATTGACACGATTCAATGATGACTGCGTGTGACTGTGTATATGTTTGTGTTGAAAAATACACCAATGACAATCGAAGCTTTCAGGTTGAACCTTGATGATGAAGCTTGAAATCAAAAGGCCCAAGCAATTCTGAAATACAAGATTGAGAAACAAAGGGCATCACCACTTCCATACTCTGATAAAAATCAATTGTGTCATTGACATCATAACTGCTCATTAAATTTGGTTAAACTGTTCCACATTTCATATTTCATGGCAAGTATAATCAATTTAAGCATTCACGCCATTCACGGCTTTGATATTCATAATTAAGTATCATTCATTCGCTGATATAAGCTCTTTTGAAATATAAATCAGTTCGTTTAATTAGAAACTGTTTATAAAAGTGAGCCACAGATTTTGAAAAAAATAACATTGAAACATTTTGAAAAAAGATTTTGAGAAAGAAACATCATTGATTCGTTCGCCCTTATAAATTTATAATTATCACTCCAAGCTACAAAATTGAAACTATTAAGATTTCACTCGAAACTCAATGAAAAATCGCTCAATCACAGGAGTTAAAAAGCTTTTAGCTTAAAATTTCAAAAGTTTCTTATACAAAGAACTGAGTGTTTACGGCCATGTTTGATATCATTTGATATTATCCGTATACATATTACCAATTTATCCTTGAGCTTCCGATCAAACTATAAAAAGTGACCAGTGAAACTGGTGACTGCTGAGGAAACAGAATTTATTTATGGAGAACCATTTAATCTATTCTAGAGGATTCCTGCCATAATTTTATTCTAATCTAATCTGCCCTGAATTTACGGCTAATAATTCGAAAGGTTTAATGCGACCGACAAATGGCTTAATGGTGAACCTAACGAAATCTACTATAATCGGAACCATAAATTTCAACAAATATTCAAGTACCACCTACATTAAATTCAATTTGTCGCCGCCCGGAAGCTGCCCACAATTCTGAAAAATAAAATATCCAACCACAAGACAAGAAAATCGGTACTCGTCAGAATTAAAATGTCTGAAATAGATGGTACCCGTTTTAAAGCACTTTGCAGTGTGCATTGAATTCTAGTGAGATGTTAGTGAATTTAATGAGCCTTCAAGCGATGGTTAAATGCTGTCTCAATCTACCACGCGCCCGCAGAGTAAGTCGGTTAACGTCATCAACTCACCATTCTCAACCATGAAAATGACGTCACTTCAACTCTTGAATATAGAAATAGCGTTTTGAACAAATTTTCCGAGTCTAGAACTTAGTGGTTTACCTGAATTCGTTAAACCTTACTTTATTAACCTAACTTTAAACCTAACGCATTCTTCCTTTGGCATAATAATGATCGATCAAGAGGCAGAAACCATGAGGAAACGATTTACATATAACGGGATTAGTTGTACGTGTGATACTGGTAAGAAAACTACAGAGCCTGTTTACCGATTGGAAATCCAACACATTTCGAATCATGATTGGTGTTGAAAGTCTATTGACATATCATTACCAACTTTTTTTGGTTTGGGATTAATAAAATAAATATTTATTAAAAATAACAAATAATTTATAAACATTTCACTGCAATTTTTTTAATAAATATATACATTTTTTTGGGGGTTCCAAAACCAAACTCATCAACAAAGGTTTTCCCTTTACAACCTCCCTTTAAACCCCCTTTAAATAAAGGCCCAAGTAGGACACATCCCTTTGGAAACCTCTGCAACGCCCTTTTAAATAGCATTTTGGAAAAAAACCATTCTAAACCATGATAATGACGTCATCACGTGGATGACCTTTTTTCAATATAGTTTTGAAGGACTGTTTTAATTAGCGGTGGGGAAAACTCAAAAATTAATTTAACATTATTCTCGAACTTTTAAAAAGTGGGAAGAGAATATTTTTTTTATTTGGGAAAATTAACATAAATTATTAACATAAAATCCCCTATTGTGGGATAGCACTGTACTTCATTCATCAGCTTCAGCGAGAGAAGCCTGGGAAATTCGCATAATGTTATGTCAATTTCAAATATTACTCCTAATGATAGTCTTATTTATACCAAACCAGTAAACCACGGCCTCTCAATGAAAATTCACATTTACTATGGAGTTGGGGGAGGTCAATGAAATTAGATTCAGTGATGTAAATCCAGAATAGTCAATGAACTAAATTGGATGTGATTTGGAGGCCCGTAATTTCACCCTATAAGGTGTTAAATGATATTGGGTATATTGGTGGCCCTAATTTCTAGACAAAATACGGATCCAAGAAATAATGCTGCTTTGGATGTTAACAAAGGATTCTGTATATAAGATCTAATAAAACCGCGCATTGATACTTAAGTATCAAGATTTGCTGCCTATCATTTGGGGGGTGCTCATTTCGGGGGCTTAAGTTAACTTTCCATAGACCATATATCTTATATTGATCAACAAAATTATCACGACATAAACAGTGGCATCACCTGACACGATCTTTTGTTGTCAAACGATGAATTTATTCAGCAAAATGGTTCCTCAGATATTTGATTCATTTCGATCAGGGTCACGTTATAATGAATGGCACATTAAAATGCGACATCTAGTATTCCCAAGAAACAGGGCAGAGTAGGTTCTAGGTGCTGAGTTTATTTAATGAATGGTTCAGCACAATCATCATCTGACAGGGCTTTTATGGTGAAGTGAGGCACTTCAACATCATCTTAGTGCAAGCATCAAGATTCGAGCTAACCCCATTTACAACAGCTAAAAGCATTTAAAATTGTCATGCAGCTTCCGCCTGATCTTGAAAGCTGAAATATCCCAAACATACTGTATAATTGTGTGGAAGTTATTAAGTCTATATCACGGCTATTAGATAAACACTGTTTAGCAATATTTTCTATTGTAGTTGCTAGTTACTGACGCTCATCATTTCACAACAGAAAAGTTACAGGTACCTGGATAAACAATTAACATCTTATGTATGTATAGAGAAGGGATTTCTGGCCAAAATACACTTACATTCTTACCACTGGAACCTTTAATGTACATGTGAATGGAATGTATATATTATGTTATGTACTAGCAATGGCTTGATTTAGAGAAATTATCACTTACCAGGGTCACAGCATATCAAGCAATAAAGAACAAGTGTTTGAACACAGCTTGAATCTTAAACATCTTCAATCATCATGTTGTATGCAGGAGCTCAGGGAGATGACAATGGAAATTAATATTTTAGCATTAAGACTGAGACATGATATGTTTGCAACTTTCTTAAACCATTTCTTATAATAGGTAGCAAACAAATAAAGTCCATTCAGTATCTATGTTTGATAGAATTCAAATGTTATATTGAATGATAAGAAACTGCATTATAAATTTGTAATAAGCTATTGATACACAAGCAGGCAGAATAGCCAACTGTTGACCACAAGTCAAGCACAATCATTCTAGTGATGTTTATTCTTTATTTTTCATAGAAATTCAAATGTTTTGTAACAACAGAGCAATGGTAAGATTAGCAAATACTTGGCAGGTCACTTTTTGCATGTGGCACAATTGTTTGAAAGTTCAACCATCTAACAATCCATACAGAAGTTGAATATGGATATTAATGAAATCAAAAATGTTGGAACCAATTTTGTTTAACAGATGTAAGTGGGAAATCAAATGATCAATTGTGAATGTAAGAGTAGGCACAAATATGTAAAATTGTTCAAAAGGAAACAATTGCAAAGCCATATTACCTCGCATTATAGTATAGTCACATAATATAGTTGTTATGTGAAACAAACCTGCTCAGCTGATGCAGATGTAGGTGTTGAAGGGCAGGTTAATAGGCTAGATATCTTTTCTGGCATCATATAACTGTTCTAAACCTATAGGTAAAGATGGTTTCATATTGTTGTTGTATTTTATATGGTTGAATTTGATTATCCCACCACCTTCTCACCCACACCCACCTCCTATCTCCCACCCCCTGACACCACTGATGTCATTAATAATTACCCTCTTACCTTCATTTTCAGCTGACAATGATAATCACATGATTTTCGAAAGCTCTTGATTTTAAACTTCATTGTGTCATTGTTTGAAGTGATTGATCATTTCAGTGAAACACAAAAATTCTCAAATATGAAATCAAACCCGTACACTTTGCACCACTATTCAACTGTCAGTTTCGAGATTAAATATAGCTCTTCTTCAGGAACTCCACAAAGTGACACAACATTCTGAGATTATGATAGTATGGTGGTAGTATGGTGGTAGTATGGTGATATATTGTATCATTGAACATTTTAACTTGCTCCTTAAGATGGCTTCATAAAATTTATGGACATATCAGAAAACTCTCTTTATTCTTCTAATAAGATGACTAGATTAGAGAAATTCATAGGGGAGGGGGTAAGGCAAACTTTGGCAAACTATGGCAAACTTTGGCAAACACTTTTTTTGGCAAACTCCAAAAAAAGTGGAAGCATTTGCCAAAGTTTGCCAAAGTTTGCCAAAAATAAAACACTTTTTTAGCCACTTTGGCAACACTTTAGGTACCCATAATATGCTTTTCAAAGATGCTAAATCGATTCCGAAGGTCTGTTTCACATTTTGACGTTATCGTGAAGCTGTAGTAGAGACTACATCCACATTGAATAGAATAGAAGGCTACAGTAACAAATACGATACCTTATTGGCCTTTATTTATCCGGCTTTTTTTTAACCGGCCTTATTTAACCGGCCCCATGGACAAAAATCTAATCTTTTTTGAACCGTTTTAATCGGACCCTTGGACAAAAATCGGTTTCTATCGGTTACCAGATCAAGTATTTCATGCTCTAAAATGGCCACTAAAACCCATTTATACTTAGTAAATTGCATCTAAAGACCCAAATACTGATCTTATTTGATGATACAGGTAATTATCGTGTCATATAATGACGTTCAAGAGAATTTGAAACTGTATAGTTTAAGTCAAAAAAGGTTCCTTTGACCTAGATTGACTGGCCTTTAATTTGACCGGCCCCACTTTAACCGGCCCTTTGGACAAAAATCTCAAAGTCGTTTTTGTTCTTAAGGGCCGGTTAAATAAAGGCCAATAAGGTATTTCATTACCTCTTACTTCAAGTTTTATGCATTAAAGTACTAAGTAGTCCGATCAAACCGTTATATGAAGACCTAAAGCCGAAGCATCCACGCTACATAAGTCTGTTACTGTAGCATAAAATCAATAGTAAGGCCCAAATGTGACCTTTGGCCAGTTTCAATGAATTCCTGCAAAATAACCCGACATGTTGAGAATGCACTAATTGCCTAGTGAAGGCTGAGTGGAGGCTGTGTGTAGCATAGTGGACTAGTGGAGCCTAGTGGAGTAGTGGAGGCTGTGAGGAGCCTAGTGGAGGCTTTGTAGAGCCTAGTAGAAGCTATGTGGAGCCTATTGGTCCACTAGGTTCTACTCATCCTCCACTAGGCTCCACTCAGCCTTCACTAGTAGTGGAAGCTGCTCGGAGCCCAGTGGACGCTGAGTGGAGCCTAGCGGAGGCTGTGTAGAGCCTAATGGAGGCTGTCTGGAGCCTAGTGGAGGCTTTGCAGAGCCATTAGGTTCCACTAGGCTCCACTCAGTCTCCACTGGGCTCCATTCAGCCTTCACTAGTAGTGAAGGCTGAGTGGAGCCTAGTGGAGGCTTTGTAGAGCCTAGTAGAAGCTGTGTGGAGCCTAGTGGTCCACTAGGCTCCACTCACTCTCCACTCAGCCTACACTCGGCTCCACTCAGCCTTCACTTGTAGTAAAGCCTGAGTGGAGCCCAGTGGAGGCTAGTGGAGCCTAATGGCTCTGCAAAGCCTCCACTAGGCTCCAGACAGTCTGGAGCCCTGTGAGGAGCCCAGTGGGGGTTGAGTGGAGCCTAGTAGCGGCTGATTGGAGCCTGATTTGGAGCCTAAGTGGAGGCTGTGTGGAGTCTAGTGTAGGCTGAGTGATGCCTAGTGGAGGCTAGGTGGAGGCAGAGTGGATCCTAGTCGAGGCTGAGTGGAGCCTAGTGGAGGCTGTGTGGAGCATAGTGGAGGCTTTGTAGAGCCTAGTAAAAGCTGTGTGGAGCCTAGTGGTCCAGTAAGCTCCACTCAGCCAACACTAGGCTCCACTCAGCCTTCACTAGTAGTAAGGCCTGAGTGGAGCCCAGTAGAGGCTGAGTGGAGCCTAGTGGAGCCTAATGGCTCTGCAAAGCCTCCACTAGGCTCCAGACAGACTGTGAGGAGCCCAGTGGAGGTTGAGTGGAGCCTAGTAGCGGCTGATTGGAGCCTGAGTGGAGGCTGTGTGGAGTCTAGTGGAGGCTGAGTGATGCCTAGTGGAGGCTAGATGGAGGCAGAGTGGATCCTAGTGGAGGCTGCGTGGAGCCTAGTGGAGGCTGTGTGGAGCCTAGTGGAGGCTGAGTGGGGCCTAGTCGAGGTTGTGTAGAGCCTAATGGAGGCTGTGTTGAGCCTATTGGAAGCTTTGTAGAGCCTGGTGGTCAACTTGGCTCCACTCAGCCTCCACTAGCCTCCAATCAGCCTCCACTAGGCTCCATTCAATCTCCACAAGGCTACACTTAGCCTCTACTGGGCTCCATTCAGCCTCCATTAGGCTCCAATCACTCTCCACTAGGCTCCACTCAGCCTTCACTTAGTAGTATTGGAGGCTGTGTGGAGCTTAGTGGAGGCTGACTGGAGCTTAGTAGAGGCTGAGTGGAGCCTTGTGGAGACTGAGTGGAGCCTAGTGGAGGATAGTGGAGACTGAGTGGAGCCTAGTGGAGACTGGGTGGAGCATAGTCGGTGTTAGTGGAGGCAGGCTGGAGCCTCTTGGAGGCTGTGTGGAGCATAGTGGAGGCGGACTGGAGCCTAGTGGAGGCTGAGTGGAGCCTACTGGAGGCTGAGTGGAGCATAGTGGCGGCTGAGTGGAGCCTAGTGGAGGCTGAGTGGAGCCTAGTGGAGGCCGTCTGGAGTCTAGTGGAGGCTGTCTGGAGCCTAGTGGAGGCTGTCTGGATCCTAGTGGAGGCTGTGTGGAGCATAGTGTAGGCGGAGTGGAGCCTAGTGGAGGCTGAGTGAAACCTAGTGGAGGCTTAGTGAAGCCTAGTGAAAGCTGAGTGGAGCCTAGTGGAGGCTGAGTGGAGCCTAGTAGAGGCTGGCTGGCGCCTAGTGGCGGCTGAGTGGTGCCTAGTGAGGATAGTTTGAGCTGTCTCAGTCTGAAAGTTTGAATCTATTAATTGTTTTTCAAACTACTAAATAGTAAATTAGTGCACATTTTACCAGTTTCCGCTAATTGATTTAGGCTCCAGTCAGCATCCGAATAGTCTCCACTAGCCTCCATTAGGCTCCATAAGTCCATATTAAAGCTTTAGCCTCCACGAAAATGTTATGTTTCAGTTTCCGTGGGGGCTAATGGAGGCTGATTCTTCAGTGGAGGTTAAACCGAAATTTTAGCCTCCATAGAGGTTGAGTGGAGGCAAATTTTTGAAATTAACCTACATTCAGCCTCCAGCCCGGCCCCATGGATGCTAATGCAGGCTAATTATTGGTCATTTTCCTGTGGTACCATTTTGCCAAAGACACGTTATCTGATGAACTGGTAAATGATAAGTAGATAGTACATACATGGATCCATGCCTAGAATTATAAAATCTCTTTTCTCGAACCAAAAGATTCTCGAAATTTCTAACCCTGGTCCTTCAGCCTTAGGATACCTTTTTGTAAACAGTATGGTGCTTGGAGAGGGAAGGTCCAGGCGTAAAGTCTCGAAGGGGAAGGTCTGAATGAAAATTAAGCATTGGATATCGATTCAGCTCCTTTGAAAACCATTATGCACACGTCCTGTATGCACTGTGGACAAGAAATCAGAAATTACAAAATTTTTGGGTTATTTTTGGCAAACTTTGGCAAATTTTGGCAAACTTTGGCAAACTATGGCAAACTTTGGCAAACACTTTTTTTGGCAAACTCCAAAAAAAGTGGAAGCGTTTGCCAAAGTTTGCCAAAGTTTGCCTTACCCCCCCTTCATACTGTTAACTTGTTAAAACTGTTATCAAGATCAGTGAACATTCAACTCATGATGTTTAGCATAAATATAAAGCAGAGAAACAGTGTTGCAAAAGTAGGGAAATAGTGACTTGTGGCTAGTTGCCTAAGTGTATGACGAAACAAAATGTTGCATGCTCAAATATCCATTAATTATTGTTGTATATTATGCAGTATCATACATTGAGTATGACATACTGTGACTTTCACACTTTGTCTTAGATATTGAGTATCCTGCAGACAAACTGGCTGATTAGCATGGATACATGACTTCATGCAGTCAACCAGTTTATAAGCATGAATCTACAAAAAACCCAACTTTATAAGTTCACACCAGGGTTTCTGTCAGGATTAGATGTTCTGCAAACTCAATAAACTCATGATTAACATTTACATTAATTGCCCCAATCAGATGTTGTCTAAACCCCCTTTAAAGCTTTAACCCCCTATCACATTACTCAAACCAGAGTCCTCTTTTGCACGCCATCATTCAACTCCTCCAAAAAGGGCTATGAATAAGTGTTTTGGTAATCAATATACTCTTCTGTCCCCTTGTGCACGTGCAGGCTTCTCAAAAATATCATAAAAGGGGTGGGGTTTAAATGAGAGGGGAGGAGTGAACTTGAATTGAACAGTTTGAAATAATTTTGAGCATACTTTATCCCATGAAAAATATGATCACTCTGTACACAAAATTGGATTGGTAACAAGTCATAATGAGGAATCAAGTTTAAATTGTTGTTATTTAAATTTTTAACAAAAATTGTGAATCATGATTTGTTTGAAAGGTATATTTTTCAATATTTTCAAAAGGTCTCAACAGGGAATGAACTGTCCTCCATTGTACAAAAAAATCATTAAAAACTGCAATCATCTGGGTGCTATTTAGTATTCTGTATTCGAGACTGACAAGTGTAAGGCACCTGCATCGTTCCGCGTCGATCAAATGAATTTTTATGTGTAAAAAATCTCCGAAGAGAGTAAAATATTATATAGCTCGAGTAAGCACCAGACATTCATAATGAATGGTGTATCGCAATAACAATAAATAACAATAAATCAAAATATTTTCAACAGTCTGACGAATATCAATATATAAAAGCAACGTATATGAATGTCATATAATGTAATTTGATGTTGGGGAGTCCCAGAGCACCGAGAAACATGATAACAAATCTGATTATAGAATAAACTGAGTGTAAAACAAATGAATTGATCAAATGAAAACGCACACAATTGCTGTTTCGCGCGGTCGTCATTATAAAAGTGTATAGTGCGCGTTTTTCATTTGATCAGTCCATTCGATCGACGCGTAACAATGAAACCACCTAAGAGTATGGTCGTCCAGCAGGTTGTTTGCATGTTGCAGAGAACCAATGACCAAGCGATCGCAATGAAACTCTGACATAGATGACTCTTATCACAACCACATGAGTTTAGTAAATAAATGTTGTTTCCTTTAGTTTAGTTATTTTGTTGTTTCCTTCCATAGTCCTTGAATTTTTCCCAGTCTTGTCAGCGGGTCATACATCGTACGACAATCCCAGTCTTACACAGGACTAAACTCTCTGGATCGGGCTGGAAGAGCTAGTTCACAAACTCCAGATCCCTTGCATTGACGAGTTCATATTTAAGTTCGCCACCCACCCTGACCAGTGCACAGTGTTCACGTTACTGGGAAACCATCATCCATGTTTTCAGACATGACCCTGATGGTAAACGGAATTCGTTTCCAATTCCATCCTCCACCGGCCATTTTTGATTTTAGTGTCAATAAAAAAAACTGTATCCAAGGCCCATGCAATTTTTGGTATCCATTGGCTATTCACAAATGTTTTTGTTGTCAGACGTTGTCTTGCTAAACACGTATATCCCTGTCTGCGTTGCGCGGCGCGCTTCCCGTAGGGAAGCGCCGCGCGCGTACACACACCTATGCGGGCTTAGGAAGACGTTGTCTGACGATTATTTCGGCGCGCGCCCGCCGAAGGCGAAAGACAACGTCTGACAATGTTTTTGTGAGACGTTGGCTTTCCTAAGCCCGAATAGAGGCATTGCAAAGCCTTGTATTTTGTTCGCATAGTGTGTACGCGCCGCGCGTGCTTCCTATAGGAAGCGCCGCGCGAGTTAATACACAGGGAGCATGTATATACCCCTACGGGAATTAAGCAAACACGTATATCCCTTTTTTTTCGCGGGGGTACGAAACCCCTAAACCCGGGGGGAACTAGGGGAACTCCGACTTCCCCGTCTATTTCTTCTGACTGGCTCAAAGTGACGTCCAAATGTGGAACGTTGGCCACGCGCGAGGGTTTGCTAAACCGATTCCCTTTGCGTTGCGGGGCGTAAAAACCTTTCGGGGTTGGCGCGAGGGGAGGGAACATCCTGAACGGGGAAGGGGCCGCGCCCGCAAACAAGGGATAAAGTTTAAAACGTTGTCAGCCCCTTCGCCTTCGGTGGGCGCCCGCCGAATTGCTATTTTTTTTTAAACACAAATTCCCCGTTTTTTTTATTTAAAGGGGAAGGGGCGGCCTACATATCTCATCCGTGCGCGCCCCGAAGGGCAGACAACGTCTGACAAATAATATACACGACGTGCCATTTGTCTGACGTTGACAGACCCTCTCGAGAATCAACACCGCGGCTGGCGTCAGCGGGTCATACATCGTACGACAAACGTGCCATTTGATGGATTTCTCCCATCCCTGCGCGCAACACTCGGAGGTTTGGAGGGTCGTGTTGCATACGTTGCGTGCGCGGCGGAGGGTAGGGTAACATCCTACAAACGTGCCATATTGATATAGCCATTCATTGTCAGCCGCGAGAGGGTCAAGCTGAGGCAACGCCAAACGCCTGACAACCGATAGCCATTCACAATTCATTGTCTGACCATTATTTCGGCGGACGCGCGCGCGCCCGCCGAAGGGGTCAGTCGGTCAGAGAACGTCTGACAGTGACAAGCCATTCACGAGTATAATCATAAACTTTTTTGGTTTTGTATTACAAATTTTAACACATTTAACAAATTTTGTTAAATACTTAAATAGAATTAGAATGTTCGAATTTAATTAGATTTACAATACAATTAATATTTATACAAGATTAACACTAACAATTGCACTGCAGCAGCATCGACGCATCGTCTGACCATATGTTGTCTCGACTTTTGAGACGTGGTGTAAAAATTAACTGACTGCGCCTCAAAAGATCGAGACACCTAGGTCACTCCTAGTCCTACAGTTAGTCATATTCTGAATGCTTCAAGTTTTAAAAAAATTCATTAAATTTATGGTATGTCTCCCATATAAACGGCTCTGATGTCTGAGTGACGTCACAGATATAAACGTCAATTTTTCTGTATCCTAAACCTAACCATTGCCCTAACCAAAACCCTAACCTTAATCCTTATCCTAAACCTAACAAATCCTGACCCTAACCAGAACCCTAACAGTAACCTTACTGCTTAAAGCGCTAGATGCGCTTAATTATATTTTTCTGAGTGACGTCATTGTCATAGATAATGAAGGCTCCCGTTTATATGGGAGACTGACCAAATTTATGTTTATGGAATTTGGAAACACAGAGCGGGTCAAAATTTTATGGGGAAAATTTCTCTGAACGCGAAAACTTTTCTACGTCAGTGTCATATTCTTTACTAGCATTGAAACCTACAACAGTGTAAATTGATTTTGAACAGTTCCCGCAAACTCCCTTAAAAACCGTTATCTTATATCGTTGATAGATCCTCCGCAGCTGCAGCTGCGGGTCTGGTCATTGACAATCAAACAGAAAACTAACACGGAACTGCCCCGGAGGGCGGAGAATAATCTTAATAAACATTTTTATATAAGAGCTCGCAATCGCATTTCGCAATCTCATCTGTACGGAATACGGAATCTGTTCTGTACGGATTTAGATTACGCGGTGCCTGTGTAACTAGTATTTTACATACAAATAATAAATTGCTTATTTTATCAGTACCTGTGATATAACGCAATTAGCAAGGGGCTGGAGGGGGTTTTAAATTTTCCCAAAAAGAGCGTGGGGGTTACTATAAAAAACAAAATTAAAGCATTAAAAAAAATTTAAATTTTGGGGGAGGATTTAAAGGGTTTTTGAACTTTTTAAATACTTGGGCTTGTAATTTAATCGGTTTAAAAATTTTAGCCAAAAATAAAAATTGGTCACGGGCCCAATTATTTACCTAATTCCTACCTATTTTTAATTTTAATTTCTTTTCGAAAAAAGGGTTCTTTAAAATTTATGTTTGATTCCGGTGTTTATTGCTTGAAATTGTCCTGTTCCTTGTAATAAATCTTACTGATATTAGAAAATTAGAGTTGTTAGATGAATATAAGAAACGAGCCTTAAGTTTAAATTTGAATCAAAATTCTTTCAATGAATTGAACTGATCGAGTCCATGAAATCCAGCATAGTGTCCATTAGAACTAAGATACTCGCTTCTCTACACAAGATCAGCCGATATCTCTTTACTGTTCCTAGGCTCTGAAATTAAGAATAAGTAAAAATGTTCTGTATGCAGTGTGCCGTAAAAGCTTGTTATACTTTTCAACTTCACCCTTAGCAGGAAACGACTTTTCCTTTGTTACAATGTTACATGCATATGCCGATAGTTCTAATGAATGGACATTTTCTATGCAGTTGATAAATTTTTCCATTTCAATGACACAGTTTTTACTGTCCCTGACTCTCATATCCTCTGCTATGATCACTGCAGTCGGTCCTCGTTGGCAGTAACAGCAACGAAAACATCTTCCATGTCACCTTTTCATCATAGCCGTAGTTATTGTCATTTTCTCCGACTTCGCTGGAGTCCGAATCTGATGCTGACAGCATTAGAGCACAATAACAACCTCCTCCTACAACTGCTCACATCAAAGTGGCATACTCCCGAGCTCAGAAAGACTATGTCCTCAATTCTCAAAACTGACAATGTAAGGGATGCAATTCCTTTCAAGAAATCGTTGCTCCAGCAAATCATCAGCAATCTGAGAAACAATCTCACCCTTACTTCAGATCTCTCACATCACATCCGAAAGCCAGTGCCTAAAACATTTCATAAGGCTGAAAAACTCTGCAAGAATGTCCTGCACTTAGCAGAATTGAAGCGGGAAACTGAACATGACAATATTATAAATATCTATAATTTGAACTAATTGATACCATTAGAAACGAATCAGAAGTGAATGACTTAGAAACAATCTTCAAGCAATACCAAACTGTGAGTCTAGCAATCGTGAAGCATGTATCGATACTGATCAAGTCATTGTATGGTATAATATTCAGTGAACTTTATGATATTCAATAAACTAGATGATATTCATTATTCTTTAATGAGATTGTAATTAGGAAATTTCATGTCAAGCTGTCATGTGTCCTATATCCAGTTATCCGATCAATAGCTAATTATATTTGAAACATTCATCCCGTCTCATTAAGTCATTGTACCGCACACTATAGCAGTAATACTGTGTACAGGTCGTGTAGCGCGGCTCAGAGTAGATTCCGTGACGTCACGTAATAAATATTGAATCGGTTCTAATTAGCGTTAGGAAGCAAATTGAATCATCGGACCTTCACAGAAGGTCTTCATATGTAATTTGCTGTAATATATCAAAAAATAAGCATACATTTTTCCAAACGTAACAGGTCCTTTAAAGGACCTGTTACGTTTGGAATTCATTTTCTAGAAATATCACGAAATTCAAGTAATTAATGTATTACTTTATTTGAAAGCTAATTACGAAATCCGCAACTCTCTACGATCTACACAAGCCTAATTAGATGATGATAACGCGAACAGGCTATGACGTCACAGAATCTATCATAAGGATACGCAATTATAACAAACACTGTAATTCTAGCCATGTACACCCCTCTTTCAGTTTGATTCCGGTGTTTATTGCTTGAAATTGTCCTGTTCCTTGTAATAAATCTTTACTGATATTAGAAAATTAGAGTTGTTAGATGAATATAAGAAACGAGCCTTAAGTTTAAATTTGAATCAAAATTCTTTCAATGAATTGAACTGATCGAGTCCATGAAATCCAGCATAGTGTCCATTAGAACTAAGATACTCGCTTCTCTACACAAGATCGAAGCCGATATCTCTTTACTGTTCCTAGGCCTCTGAAATTAAGAATAAGTAAAAATGTTCTGTATGCAGTGTGCCGTAAAAGCTTGTTATACTTTTCAACTTCACCCTTAGCAGGAAACGACTTTCCTTTGTTACAATGTTACATGCATATGCCGATAGTTCTAATGAATGGACATTTTCTATGCAGTTGATAAATTTTTCCATTTCAATGACACAGTTTTTACTGTCCCTGACTCTCATATCCTCTGCTATGATCACTGCAGTCGGTCCTCGTTGGCAGTAACAGCAACGAAAACATCTTCCATGTCACCTTTTCATCATAGCCGTAGTTATTGTCATTTTCTCCGACTTCGCTGGAGTCCGAATCTGATGCTGACAGCATTAGAGCACAATAACAACCTCCTCCTACAACTGCTCACATCAAAGTGGCATACTCCCGAGCTCAGAAAGACTATGTCCTCAATTCTCAAAACTGACAATGTAAGGGATGCAATTCCTTTCAAGAAATCGTTGCTCCAGCAAATCATCAGCAATCTTAGAAACAATCTCACCCTTACTTCAGATCTCTCACATCACATCCGAAAGCCAGTGCCTAAAACATTTCATAAGGCTGAAAAACTCTGCAAGAATGTCCTGCACTTAGCAGAATTGAAGCGGGAAACTGAACATGACAATATTATAAATATCTATAATTTGAACTAATTGAAACCATTAGAAACGAATCAGAAGTGAATGACTTAGAAACAATCTTCAAGCAATACCAAACTGTGAGTCTAGCAATCGTGAAGCATGTATCGATACTGATCAAGTCATTGTATGGTATAATATTCAGTGAACTTTTATGATATTCAATAAACTAGATGATATTCATTATTCTTTAATGAGATTGTAATTAGGAAATTTCATGTCAAGCTGTCATGTGTCCTATATCCAGTTATCCGATCAATAGCTAATTATATTTGAAACATTCATCCCGTCTCATTAAGTCATTGTACCGCACACTATAGCAGTAATACTGTGTACAGGTCGTGTAGCGCGGCTCAGAGTAGATTCCGTGACGTCACGTAATAAATATTGAATCGGTTCTAATTAGCGTTAGGAAGCAAATTGAATCATCGGACCTTCACAGAAGGTCTTCATATGTAATTTGCTGTAATATATCAAAAAATAAGCATACATTTTTCCAAACGTAACAGGTCCTTTAATACATCTAACAAGAGCACTGTATCCTTGATTATTAATATGCAGAACATCCCTTTCTGAACGCCTGTCATGAAAGGTACTTTTGAGCAACATATCATTATCTAGGAAAACATCAAGTCCACGCACAATATTGACTCTGAGATTACTATGAACTAGATCATTGAACAAATAACGATTGAATTCAAATATTTTTCCATTGATCTCTTGGTCTCTAGATGGCAGTACAGGGCAGACAAAGATATTGCATCGTGGACTTAGTCTGCGTATTTCTTCAAGTTTCCCTTTGTATTTCTGATAAGTTTCAAGGATATTGACATTTTGAGCTTTGAGGTTGTTTGTCCCACACATTGTTACAATGTTCTTGAAAGACATAGACTTTTCAGGTTTAATGTCCTCAACACAAGCAGCAAAGTCTTTCATGCCAGGGGTTGCCTTTCCAATAGTTCCCTTACCTTCACCGAACTTTATGTGACCAAAGTTGGAATCACCAACAGCATATAAAGAGTTCAGGTAGGTCCAGTGGATAGATCTCATGGTAATGCTATACCGTAAAGTGTTTTGTGGGTTTTCAGCAATTTGGTGGTCATAAATGTTTTGTGATGAGCGTGTCATGGAGTACATGCTCCTGTCAATTGCTGTATATTCTGATGTGTTTTCTCCACATTTTTCTGAGAACTTGATAGTGGCATGGTCCCCCAATGACACAGTGATTATTTCAGACAATGGGTTTATGTCATATTCATTGTCACTGTGTTTAGGTAGTGAAGAGTCAGCACCCTGAAACTTATTGACAAGAATCTGCTTGATAGTATAGTCTTTTCCAAAGCTTACTTTGTCTATGAGTGGTCGGAGAATATCAGGGATTGGCTTTGGATTGGTACTTTTTGCACCCATATATTTGTAAGCAGTCCCATACGAAACTACCTCACGTTTACCTTCTTTGACGAAGATTTGTGAGTTAAAGAACTCTGTGAGGTTGTGGGCTTCCTCTTCAGTGACAAAGTTCTGAGTGCTGGAGTGTATTGGTGGTTCAATGTTTTCTTTTGATGGGGGCTCTGGTTTGATACTCTGTACATTTCCTTGTGACTGAGGTGGTTCAGCTGGAGAAGGGGTGCTTATTTTCTGGGAGAAGTCCTTAACATCCTGTGAGAGCTTGCTGAGGCCAGACTGAATGTCAGTTAAAAGATCATTGTTTTGTGGTTTGATACACTGTGATATTGCTTCTTGTATTTTAGAGATCAGTGAGTCATTTTGCACAGTGTTTGCTAGAGTCATGCTGTTTTTTAGGCTTCTGTGGTTCTTTGGTGGATTGTATGGGGTCACAAAACACCAAGGGCACAACCAATGATCAAGATAATCGATTGTGCCCTTAGGGATATTGCCTTTTAGGTTAGAACAAGAGTTGTGCCAGTTTTGAGAACAACCGGTGCATTTTAGCAGCCAGGCCTTGCCGCCAGTTGATAAACCACATGGACACTTCTTCAAACTGTGGCCAGTCTTTTTCTTGTCATCAGACTCAGGTCCAACAGGGCTCTCAACATTCTCAACATCTAATATTTGTTCTGAAGAATTTAGTGATAAATGCAGGCTGCTTCTGTCTCCACTAGCACTGCACATTGAGGAATTCCTAAGTGCAGAGGAGTTAGGTAGGGATTCCCTGGAAGGATTTTCTTTCGAGGATGGGGTCTTGTCAGTTGCTGACCTGTTGACAGTTTCTTTCGAGGATGGGGTCTTGTCAGTTGCTGACTTGTTGACAGTTTCTTTCGAGGATGGGGTCTTGTCAGTTATTGACTTGTTGACAAAGGATGTAGGTGTTTTTGGCATATTGATGAGAGGAGCAGCGTGGGCTGACGCTGGGACCAGAAGACCCCCTCCATCAATACCAGCACCAAATACCTGAAATAAGAGAGAGCAGTGATTTGGGTTTGAATTTATTTGGAGAGAAGAAAATGAAATTGTTAGATTTTGAATTTACTACGATTTTGGTTACTACTTAACTTGTATTTAAACTTATATTCAACTTATATATAAAACTTATATTCAAATTCAAATTCAAATAATGCAATTATAAATTTGATTATAAATTTGATAAAAATCATCTCATAGATCAAGTTTCAGGAGTGTTCATTGTGATGAGGTGAGGCAGTGTGATCAGGGGTGGTGCTGCTGTAACCTCAATACAAATCATATAAATTATCAAGTAAATCATATAAATTTTTTTAATAACCCATATATAATAATAAATGCTTGGTAATCACAGATCAACAAAAATGCCATCCGCTTGGGGCAGCAGAATCATTAAAGATCAATCACAGATCCACCACATAAACATTTATTCAAATCTTCATCTAGAAGCCTTGAAAAATGATTGTAGTTTGATGCTATGACTCACTTTAAGAAGTGGAACTCCATAACCCATATTAAGTCAACCTTCAGGTAAGCATCCAAACTACCAGGGGGTTTTGTTATTTGAATATAATATGTTAACCTGGCAGTTGATGTTATCTAAAGACAGCACAGGAATTTAAAAATAAGGCTGGTTTTAAGGTATAATGAATCTGAACATTGCCACAAACAAAACAACACCACTTGTTGAAATATTCATACAAAATCAAATTCAAGAACATCGAGCCACATCTGATCACACGCCAGGGATGGATTGTAGAAGTTGATTAGAGGGTTAGGGGGATGAATGGTGAGATGTTAGATGGCTTTGATTCTACATCACTACTCAACTTGGATTCAGGTTCAGGTGCCAGTCTTCTGAAGAGGGTCCTCCGGTCCCATTGTCAAGCCCACACTCCCTGTTTATTTAGCAATCCATCCCAGGCACGCAAGCAGACATGGCATAACTCGACCTCCTCAAATTTGATTGTATAAAGTAGTGTTGTAAAGTTTAAAAGACAAAGCTTGTTCATCTGACCACTTTGCTATTCAATTCAATTTGAAATTAGATGTATCCCTCAAGAAAACTGTCAAGCGTAAAGTTTTTGACTATAGTAAAGCTGACTGGAAAAGTATAAATTTTGAACTAAAGAAAGTTGATTGGGATAACATCGTCGGAAATCAGGATCCACATATATCTTGGCCAAAGTTCAAAACTATTTTAACTGACACTTGTGATAAATATATACCGAAAAAATCAATGAAATATCAGTTCCAGCCTCCTTGGTTTGACACTGATTGCGATAAAATTTTAAAAGATAAAGAAAAATGGAGAGCTAGAGCTAGGGGGGGGGGTAAGGCAAACTTTGGCAAACTTTGGCAAACGCTTCCACTTTTTTTGGAGTTTGCCAAAAAAAGTGTTTGCCAAAGTTTGCCATAGTTTGCCAAAGTTTGCCAAAATTTGCCAAAGTTTGCCAAAAATACCCCAAAAATTTTGCAATTTCTGATTTCTTGTCCACAGTTCATACAGGACGTGTGCATAATGGTTTTCAAAGGAGCTGAATCGATAATTTTCATTCAGACCTTCCCCTTCGAGGCTTTATGCCTGGACCTTCCCTCTCCAAGCACCATACTGTTTAAACAAAAAGGTATCCTAAGGCTGTAGGACCAGGGTTAGAAATTTCGAGAACCTTTTGGTTCGAGAAAAGAGGTAAAGAGATGTTTATAATTCCCAGGCATGGATACATGTATCTACTATCTACTTAATATCTTTAACCAGTTCATCAGATAACGTGTCTTCGGCAAAATGGTACCACAGGAACTTGACCAAAATTAGCCTGCATTAGTATCCATGGGGCCGCAGGCTGAGTGTAGAGGTGTAGGATAATTTCAAAAATTTGACTCCATTGAGGCTAATGGTTGCAATAGTCTTATTTTCGAAAAAAGCCTCCACTGTTGAGGCTAATTAACGCCCACTAGCAGCTAGCTTCAATTAGCCTCCACTCAACCTCTATGGAGGCTAAAATTTTGATTAAGCCTCCACTGAAGAATAAGCCTCCATTAGCCTCCACGGAAACTGAAATATAACATTTTCGTGGAGGCTTAATGGAGGCTAGTGGAGGCTATTTGGAGGCTCACTGGAGCCTTAATCAATTAGCTAAAACTGGTAAAATGTGCACTAATTTAGTAATTTGAAAAACAATTTATAGATACAAAGATTCAAACTTTCAGATAGCTCCAAATATCCTCCACTGGGCTCCACACAGCGTCCACTAGGAACCATTCAGCCTCCACTAGGCCCCACCCAGCCACCACTAGGCTCCACCCAGCCTCCACCAGGCTCCAACCAGCCTCCACTAGGCTCCACTTAGCCTCCACTGGGCTCCACACAGCCACCACTAGGCTCCACCCAGCCTCCATCAGGCTCCAACCTGCTTCCACTAGGCTCCACTCAGCCTCCACTAGGCTCCACACAGCCTCCACAAGGCACCACTCAGCCTCAACTAGGCTCCACAGAGCCACCACTAGGCTCCAACCAGCCTCCACCGGGCTCCAACCAGCCTCCACTAGGCTCCACTCAGCCTCCACTAGGCTCCACAAAGCCACCACTAGGCTCCACCCAGCCTCCACCAGGCTCCAACCAGCCTCCACTAGGCTCCACACAGCCTCCACTAGGCTCCATTCAGCCTCCACTAGGCTCCACTCAGCCTCCACAAAATCTCCACTAGGCTCCACTCAGCCTCCACTCAGCCTCCAAGAGGCTCCACACAGCCTCCACTAGGCTCCACTCAGCCTCCACCAGTCTCCAGCCAGCCTCCACTATGCTCCATTCAGACTGACTCCACTTGGCTCCACTCAGCTTTCACGAGGTTCCACACAGCCTCCTCTAGGCTCCACTCAGTCTCCACTAGGATCCTCTCAGCCTCCACTAGGCTTCACACAGCCTCCATTAGGCTCTACACAACCTCCACTAGGCTCCACTCAGCCTCCACTAGGCTCCACTCAGCCTCCACTAGGCTCCACTCAGCCTCCACTAGGCTCCACACAGCCTCCACTAGGCACCACTCAGCCTCCACTAGGCTCCACCCAGCATCCATCAGGCTCCAACCTGCTTCCACTAGGCTCCACTCAGCCTCCAAGAGGCTCCACACAGCCTCCACTAGGCTCCACTCAGCCTCCACGAGTCTCCAGCCAGCCTCCACTATGCTCCATTCAGACTGACTCCACTTGGCTCCACTCAGCTTTCACGAGGTTCCACACAGCCTCCTCTAGGCTCCACTCAGTCTCCACTAGGATCCTCTCAGCCTCCACTAGGCTTCACACAGCCTCCATTAGGCTCTACACAACCTCCACTAGGCTCCACTCAGCCTCCACTAGGCACCACTCAGCCTCCACTAGGCTCCATAGAGCCACCACTAGGCTCCACCCAGCCTCCACCAGGCTCCAACCAGCCTCCACTAGGCTTCACTCAGCCTACGCTAGGCTCCACACAGCCACCACTAAGCTCCACACAGCCTCCACCAGGCTCCAACCAGCCTCCACTCGGCTCCACTCAGCCTCCACTAGGCACCACACAGCCTCCACACGATCTCCACTAGGCTCCACACTGCCTCCACTAGGCCCCAACCAGCCTCCAATCAGGCTCCAATCAGCCTCTATTAGGCTCCACTTAACCTCAACTCAACCTCCAAACAACCTCCACTACTAGTGAAGGCTGAGTGGAGCCTAGTGGAGCCTAATGGCTCTACATAGCCTCCACTAAACCTCCACTGGGCTATGAGCAGCCTCCACTACTAGTGAAGGCTGAGTGGAGTCTAGTGTAGAGTTAGTGGAGCCTAGTGGAGGATGAGTGGAGGCTGAGTTGAGCCTAGTGGACCACTAGGCTCCACACAGCTTCTACTAGGCTCTACAAAGCCTCAACTAATCACTCTCCACTAGGCTCCACACAGCCTTCACTAGGCTCCATTCAACCATCACTAGGCAATTAGCATTCTCAACATGTCGGGTTATGTTGCAGGAATGCATGGAAACTGGCCAATGGTCACGGTGGAGTCTTACTTTGATTTTATGCTGCAGAATCAGACTTATGTAGCGAGGATGCTTCGGTTTTAGGGCTTCATAGAACAGTTTGATCGGATTACTTAGTACTTAAATGCATAAAACTTAAAGTAAGAGGTAATGAAATATCGTATTTGTTACTGTAGCCTTCTACTCTATTCAATGTGGATGTAGTCTCAGTTACAGCTTCTGGATAACGTCAAAATGTGAAACAGACTTGGGAATCGATTCAGCATCTTTTAAAAGCATATTATGGGTACCTAAAGTGTTGTCAAAGTGGCTAAAAAGGTGTTTTATTTTTGGCAAACTTTGGCAAACTTTGGCAAATGCTTCCACTTTTTTTGGAGTTTGCCAAAAAAAGTGTTTGCCAAAGTTTGCCATAGTTTGCCAAAGTTTGCCTTACCCCCTCCCCTAGAGCTAACTCTGAGTCAGGTACAGAAGAAGACCACGAAATTTTTCGTAAGTCTCGAACTAAATTCAAAAAAGCCATGGATGAAAAAATGCATCTTAATGTAGTAGATGAAACTGATCCCTCTCTTATTTCTAAAAAATTCTGGAAATATGTTAAATCTAAGTCTAAATCGACGCGTATTCCTGAAACTGTGAATTACAAAAATCGTTTTAGAATGAAGCCCATTGATCAAGCTAATCTGTTTAATGAATTTTTCTTTGAACAGTTCTGTGAGGAAAGTTATTATGATATTGACATAGACATGTGTTCCAACAACCATTTTATCGACTTAGAATTCCACAGTCTTGATATCATGTTACTACTTAAGGAGGTAAATTCCTCAAAAGCTGCTGGTCCTGATGGAATTCATGGTATGGTGCTGAAAAATTGTGCTGCATCACTGGCCAAGCCCCTTGCTTCAATTTTCAATATAGCATACATAACTGGTTGCATACCCGAAGAATGGAAATTAGCCTCGATTGTACCTGTACATAAGAAAGGGGATAAAGGTATGGTCGAAAATTATAGGCCTATATCACTCACATCTCTTATTATGAAGGTATTTGAAAAATGTATCCGAAAAGAGCTTTTTCTTGCATGTGAACCCTTCCTTGACTCAAGGCAACATGGGTTTATCAATGGTAAGTCCTGCACAATGCAATTAGTACCATTTATGCATGACCTTGCCACTGGCCTCAATGATAAAGCAAAGATGGATATAATTTACTTTGATTTTGCTAAGGCCTTTGATAGTGTGTCTCACGACCTGATTCTCAAGAAGCTTAAGGAAAAGTTCAAAATAGATGGCTTGATGCTACGTTTCATAAAGTCATATCTTCAGGACCGGCAGCAGGAAGTTATCATAGGAGGTTTCAAGTCAGGGGTCCTACCCGTAAAATCAGGTGTACCACAGGGCTCTATTTTAGGCCCATTGTTGTTTGTTATCTTCATAAATGACATGTTTAATTGTTTTTCAGATGGCACAAACATCACCCTCTATGCAGATGACACTAAGATCTGGAGGGAAATATATATCTCAGAAGATCATTTTGCACTTCAAAGTGATATTAATAATCTAAATGATTGGTCCATAGCCAATAAAATGAAATTCCATCCTTCTAAGTGTAAGGCACTATCTGTTTCTAATCAACGAAATATATTGCATAACTTACCTTTCACGATATTCATATACAAACTTGGTAATGTATCCATTGACTACACTCAGTCACAGGTAGATTTAGGAGTCACTGTCACAACTAAACTTCACTGGACTGAACAATGTGATAAACTCAGTAAACGTGCAAGTTCAAAGCTTGCACTTCTCATGCGTACATGCCATTTCACATCCAACAGGAGACAAAAAAGGGCATTTTATCTCACTGTTGTTCAATCAATATTTGAACACTGCTCGGTTATATGGCACCCTATCAGCAAAAATCAGTTACATAAATTTGAGTCTATCCAAAAGAAGGCCATTAAATGGATAAATGGAAAACCATTTGATCATTATAGTGATGCAGTTTATGCTGAGAAACTTAAAGAATTAGATATATTGCCTCTTAAAATCAAATTTGCTCTGAATGACTTGTTATTGTTCTTTCAAGTTATCAATAAATTGATGCCTATTGATTTACCACCTCAATTTCCGATAACTAAGCCTCATGATGTGAGATTAACGAGAAAAACTTCAGCAATTATTGACAGCACTGATTTTACTCACATCAAATGCAACATAAAGCCGCGCTGTGATAGCTTTAGAAATTAAGAACTAGAAAGCTTTCCAATAAATTCAAATTATGCATGTGCCTAGTATCACATTCACACTAATTCAAAGAAAATTATCTATGCTAAAAAAACTTATACCATATAATTATCAATAGAAATCGAAATATCATAAATGACATCAACACTCATTTCACAAAACTCAAAAGCCGAACCAGAAAATCGATGCTGTGCCTTTCAGGTAAATCAAATTACGAAAATGAAACATCTCCTCTCAGTCCATCTGGGATGAGATTGAACGAAATATCAGAAATTGGCGATTCGCGCTCACGAGAGGACTTGCCCCGAGATCCTCTAACTGACACCAGCACACTCTTCAGAAGGGCAAATGACAGCTTCGTTCGCATAGTACTGATAACATCGCGATAGTCCTCATTAGTTTTCTCTGCTACCATTTCTGCAATCTTCCTATGAAAGGCCAGTGCCTGAGGAGCCATTCCTCCTGACGTGCTGTACACAAGTGGTGTAAAGCTACACTTCTCCACCTGGATGACTCGCTGTTCATACTCCCTTTTCTTAATGTTCTCGTGTTGGGCATAAACTGATTTAATGTCCCGATCCTTGTAGGAGTCCGCATTTGGATGGAAGATCCTAACATCGAACATTGTCTTCTGGAAAGGTCCCCAAAGCCCTCGAGCAGAGATGTCGAGACGGGCCCTCTCCTCCACATTCCCAGGGATTGACTGAGAAGAGTCAATAGAGATCAGCTCCGGCTCGGTCTTAACATCGTGACAGACTTCCCTAAGAAACGCAGCGTTTGTGTCTCGAACTTTGTTGTGTCTGAAGATCAAGTAGCCACCATTTTTGCAAATTAAAGTGTGGTCTACCGAATTCTTCTTTCCACAAACACAAACTGCTGGAATGTTAGGGATCTGCCAGCCGTACCTCAGCCTGAGAGCATCTCTAAACTCCTCCTTATTCAGCACCCATCCGAGAGAACCAATGGGGAGTACAGTGAGCCACGCCCCAGCACCCTTTTCTTGGGCTAAGGAGATAGACCTCTTCAACCTTTCATCAGAAGAGTCTGATCCAATCTCGGAAATCTTTCGCATCATCCTCACTTCTTTGTCTTTTAGGCAGTCCCTGGTCACCTCTGCAACACTGTCAGCCTGATAGCCATCGAGAGATGACTGTTGATCAATAATCAACTGTCTTAGATTCTCAGTGATTTTCACTGAGGCCTGGAACTCAAAATCTGAACCTTCCACTGGGTTTGAGATTCCAAGCCCCCCAAGTCTGACAGGTAATGTGAACAACTTCCTTTCCAGATCTGAAACATGCCTTCCTACAATGGCTGGCAGAAAGCTATGTCGTATGGCGTTTTCAAGCGGACCAAACAGAAATAGTTTCTTTTATAGGACCATGGTGCTCTGGAATAACATACCATGTGAAATTAGGCAAGATAAATCTTTAGCTGTTTTCAAATGTAAAGTACGTAATTTTCTTTTGTCCAGTGACCTAGATTGGCCTGATTAAAAACTGATAAAACTGCAGGCATGAATATTTTAATGGCCCCAGGGATTGTCTAGTCGTCAGTATCATCTTGGGTCACATTCCAAGTATGTATTTAAATGATATGATCGTACATTTTATGTGTGATCTTGCAGCTGTTGCTAGTTTTTCAATGGATAAAGCTATTTTAATATTTCAATATTGCAGAGTATAATCAAATACTCCATTTCAACTTTGACCTTTTAAAAGTTTAAAAGGACTACATAACTTAATCTTATATCGAATGAAGTGATGAAAGCCAAAATTATGAGCATTTACTGTTTCAATCAATGTTTATTAAATTGAATAATTCTAATTTTTTAATTCTAATTCATTAACTTATTAATATTTAAATATCTTAAAGGTTATAATTGGACAAATTATATTTTGAACTTTTGCTTTTAGTCTTTGCCTACCACACAGTATGAGCCTAAGTTATAAATTAACCGATATTATTAACATATCATATATTTTGATTGTTGGTTTGTCAGGCCCTGCTCTTATTACGGTTTCATACTGTGTTGCAGGTTTAGCCTCAATTATAAGGGTTATTTTATAATATTTTATCAGATATTATCCCAGATGATATTGTAAGATAATTCTATTTAATTGAAATTTTGAAATAAAAAAAAATTATTTATCATTTGATTCTGTTATTGCAATACACCATCCATCATGGATGTTTGGTGCTTTCTCGAGCTATATAATATTTCCCACACAAGAGGAAGTTAGTTATTGTTTACTATCTATACCCATCTCCAAATCTCAATTTGGAGTTAATTGTAATGATTTAAACAATTATACAACAGGGGGTACATCAAGGTGTGCCACAAAAACAATCTATTTAAAATTATTAAGCTCTTTTTTGAACAATCATTGTGGCGAGGGATTTTTCATTTGAGCACAACAAGCAAAGTTTCAACGAAAATAAGATCCATTTGGTGACAGTTTAAACCATAGTTTGGCTCAAAGACTTATTTATATATGCCTGTAAACTGAGCAAAATAAATAAATAAATATATCTACATGGTACACAGCATGCACCTGCCTCTTATTGTAGGCGAAAGAACATAATTTAAAAACTTCCAATGAACATTAGGGTACCCAACGTTTTAAAAGTCAACTTGAGTAAAATTAATTTATTTAAGGTATAAGGGGTGATAACAAATTCTCAGATTCAAGGTCATATGATTTCATTCAAAGTGCTAAACAGATCTTAGGTTAGAACTAGTTCCAATCGAATCACCCCTTATAGCCATCTGATGAAACAGTCATATGTAAGATAAAATTCACATGTTCTTTAAAAGAGTTCTTTAAATCACTTTCTCCAAATAAAACATACAACGGATACTTATCAATATCATTCACATGAAACATATTGTTCAAGAGATTTACCCTTGTGATTCCATCAAAAGCTATACAATCAAACAATTTATGAGAGCTAGTGTCCTCACACAATCCACAGTCTTGACAACGACCATCTGCAGTTTTTCCAAGTGCCACTTTGTATTTATTAAATAGCAGGCATCGACCATGTACAAAATCAGAAATATCACTAGTTTCTCTCCTTTTGTAGGAACGATGAATAAGTGGAAACTTTGTAATATTTTGTGTCTTTACTTTTTCAAGATCCTGCTTTGAGATGTATGAGTCTTTCCCGATGAAATGGCATAGTTCAGAGTTTTTGATATGATTATCCCATTTATCATGCTCATAGTTCTTCATGGTCTCTTGAGTGTAACAAAGATCTTTAGATGCAAGTTCATGAAGATTAATTGCCCTGTAAGATTGCAATTAAGACTTTGTAGCTATGTACTGCCGCAGCCAAACTGTGTGTAGGTAGTAAGGGTGATCTGGGGTGTCTTCAATCTGTAATATGAATGCAAAGTTATGCTGTGCACACAAAACGGCAGTTCAAACTGCCAATTTTTCACTGGCCTATCCTCTTACTTGAAGGTGAAGAAGAGGGCTTGAACCCCTGGAAAATTTGTAAGATAGGGTGCTCTAGACTGTTTTTGAGGTCGAAGTTTATGAAGTTTATCATTCACACATCTGCTTACACGCCAAAATATCATGTCCTATCTCGAAAATTATGTCCTAACATGAATATTATGATATCAGTCAAAATTAAGGCAAAATTTTGGGAGCTTTCCATCTTTCCCAGGCCCCTGTTTTTAATATGGACTAAAATACCCCAAGTTGACTTTTAAAACGTTGAGTACCTTTATATTTATATATTTTATCCAATTGTGCTGTAAAACATATAATTGAATTGAATTCAAATTCAAAATATTGAATTGAATTTACTGGTAGCTTTTTGCCCACAAAAAGAGGTAGGTGCATACTGTGTTCCATGTAGATATTTATCTTTTTAATTCCCAGGGGGCCACAGCCCCTGTGAACCTCCCCCTGGCTGTGTTACTTCCTGTGAAATATAAATTTAATGCTATATTGATTTAAGTTGTTTTTTAGTGATATTTAATATTCTGCTGTGTGTCTGGGTGCTTTATTGTGGTGTGTTACATTTTTGCATCAAAAGTTCCTTGCACAATGCCACATGCCATCAGAAGGTATCAGTTTCCAGATGTGTGGTTTAGTGTGCTGCATCTCAGGAGGTCAGCCTGGGTTAGTTTGAAGTTGGGTAAATTATTGGGAAACGGAAAGGATTTATTTTTGGTCTTTATTTTTTCTATGTTTTGAAATTGTTGATTGAAAATAAATTTTGTTTCTCTAAAATTTTGTTTCTATAGTGCAGTTATGATGTAGATTTATTGATGAATTATTACTTAATCGTCTCTAGTGCAATTAGGTTGTGACTTATATATTACAATCAAATTTGAGCTTCACAAGTCCTGCTCCACCATGTCTGAAGGCTCGCCTGTAGCTGATAACAATTCCCGACCTAGACGCTCTGGATCTGTCATTAAAATCCTCTGCCCCTATTATGTCGCTGGTGCTGTCATAGGAAAAGGTATGATAGTAATTTCTCAGTACCTAATTTATAATCGAATTGAAGTAATTTGAATTGAATTCAAATTTCACCAATCAATACAAAACAAACGGAAACGAATGCAATCATACAGGGGGGGGGCATACAAAGCTTTATTATCTCCTTTGATTTTTGGACCCCACTTTTGCTCAAAATTCTCGCATGTTGCACTTATTTAGTTAACTTGAAATCATCAATATGTTACATTAACGCGTTATATGTGTGCAAATTGCTCGAAAAGGATTGCTCGATAACTCAAGATTACTAACAATTGCATGTATAACTCTTCTATACAGTAACTTACTGTTGTGTAGAGTTGTACACATGATTGTGGTGGTTGGTGAAAACATGTAATCATTGCAGGTGGTGAAAACTGAAAACATGTTATCATTGCAGGTGCTAAAAACATTTTTAAATGTTCTCAATGATTTAAATCATTGAAAATCAATGATTAAAATCAATAATGTTTTTAAATGTTTTCAATGATTAAAATCGTTGCTGGTGGTGAAATCATGTAATCATTACAAGCGGTGAAAACATGTAATCATTGCAAATGCAGGTGGTGAAAACATAAAGGATATCAAGGAGCAGAGCGATGCTGCTGTGGTGGTCTCGCAGAACAACGTGCGGTTCCCAGGAACGAACGAGCGAGTTATTAGTATCCGGGGGAGCATGGAGGCTATCAAGACCTGTGTTGCTATGATACAGGAGAAGATAAGGAACCGCAGCCATCACGGTTCAAAATCTAGTTCAATTCAACTTTCATTTCAAGTAATAGCTCAGTATCTCATTTCAAACTTTCAAATCATCTAGTTTCGAATCATTTCAGTATCTTGGGCTTTTTCTATTCCAACAGCCAATGACAGGATTTACAAGAATTCAAGTATGATTATATAGCTAGTAAGGTAAACGAAATGTATCCATGCTTCATTCTCCCGACCCGAAGGCAATGGGCTGCTACTCATCTCTCCTGCACACTCGGATGAGTGATCCGTGTGGCAGGTTTGAGATATCTTTCAACCTAAGTACCCCCAATACTAATAGGAATTAGCTAAGGAGCCAATCATTTCAATTTCCATGTTCTCAGGAACGACCAGCCCCCTGAGAACGTAAAAGGACCCCGGACTGAGAATGAGAAGAGAAAGCAGTGCTGTAAGCTGGTAGTCTCCGACAACACTCTGGGTCGTATCATCGGAAAAGCTGGTAATTCACCTCATCAAGATACCACGTTTATTGTTGACGTGAAGCTTTTGCATATGAATGTAGTTGTCGAACTGCTCTATTTTTGGAAGGGGCGCCCTCTTTTTTGGATCTCGCCGAATTTTTGGGCTGGGACCTAAAAATTTTTGGGCTCCCCTGTATTCTGAAAATGTACCTAAGAAGGTCAATATTGTAGCTCTTACCCGACCCTCCCCCACAGGTAAGACTGTCCAGGAGATGAAGAGTCGACACAATGTCGAGATAAACACGACCCGTCGCTCGGAGACCCCCTTCGGTCTGGATGAGCGAGCCATCTCCATTGAGGGAGAGGACGAGTGCACCGACAAGTGCACCAACGAGATCATCAAGATCGTGTGTGAGGACACCTACGCCAGCATGCGCTTCGTCACTGACTACGACCACTTCTTCATTGACCGCCGGGCCCAGGCCTTCTACAACGGCTACAACATGGGCTACGGGAGAAGAGGAGGTTACTACATGGGGGGACCCCGCAACGGGGGGTACGGCGGCCCGCGCGGCTACGACATGTACCACTGCCCGCCCTTCGCGGGCAGGGGAGGGTACCGCGGGGGCCGGGGTGGCCGGAATTACAACTACCGTGGGGCCGAGGGGGGCCGCCGGGAGGAGAGAAGGGACGAGCGACCTAGACGAGACAGCCGCTCTTAAGTCACCCGGACAAGTGCTCGACAAAGGTACTGTCGTTTTATCATATATTTTTAACCGGTTGCACATATCGTTATTTTAAACCGCTCTATTATTGTGTATTCAATTAAAACTCTATTTGATTTTTACAGCTTTTATAGATATCCGTTAATAACTCTCTTAAGTTATTGCTAATTAGACTTTTTCTAGGGAAAAATTTCTTAATTTTCGTAAATTATTGCTCCTGCGGCAGTGTTACTGTTATGTTGATATCTTCATGTTTTAAAGTAGTTTATAGTTTTCATAGTTTCACTTTGGGTTTATCGGAAATGTATCTACCTATGCTTCTTGTAACTTAAGCTTACTTTGGCCTTAGTAATCTACATATCTATGATTATTGCTTCTTTCAAGTTTCAGCTTACTTTGGCCCAAGTAGCTGAATATCTATGCTTCTTGTAGGTAACTTTAGTAAGCTACTTTAGTCTATGCTTCTTTCAGCTTACTTTAGCCTTAGCAGCTTTATATCAATGTTTCTTATAGCTTAATTTGGCCTAAGCTGCTAAGTATCTATGCTTCTTTCAGCTTACTTTAGGTTCAATAATGTGAAATTATATCTATGCTTCTTTCAGCTTACTTTGGCCTTAGTAATCCTGAACCACTAGCCACTTGAAAATGAGAAACTGTTATCTTTTGCTGTGGTTCAGGGCTATTCGATTAATTAAACTTTAAGTTTGTAATTATAAGTTAAATTGTTGTTAGTGTTTCCCGTCTAGTTCTGATGTTAATAGTCTTGTGGACGCGAGTTAAATGTTAAATTAAGTTTGAAGGTGTTAGTTTTAAAATGTAACGTTATTTAAATAAGTATATTTGATTTAGTCCCGGCCTGAAAGACCTATTCAAGAGTTGAGCGAATACACATATAATGTCTGGTTAATGGTAGTGTGGTGACGAAATATTTTATTTTTATTTGTTAACTCCTTGTTTTATTTTTAGTACCATCCATACCCAAGTCTTAGATCAGGCGAGCAGTTTATCACTCAGATCATTCCTTTAGTCCGTATCACACTCATCAAAGTGTCAAACAGTGACTCTTCAGCATAGCTGCCAATTTTCCCTTCTTTCGCAAGGTGCCCTTCATTGCCCTCCTTAATTGCCCTGCTTTGCAGAGTATGCCGTGCTTTCACAGGGCAATTCCAGAAAGGTACCTAAATTAAACGATGTTAGTGCAAAAATTGGTTTCTAAAGGCAAAAACAGCATATATTCAAAAAGTTATCTACATCACATCTGCAAATTTGAAGGTTTTCAAAAAGGTATATATGACACTCGAGTTAAATTAAATAATAATGATAACTGAGACTTCGATTATCGAAAAGGTTCTTTAATTATCGAAAAGGTACCTATGTCATTTGGAATTGCAAAAAGGTGTTTATATTTGCCCTTCTTTTGGCCTTGAAATCATGCCCTGCATTGGAGTTTCTAAGATTTGGATCGTACGGTCAAACAGGGTGGTTTGATCTTCCGGTCATCTTCTACAAAAACTCGATAAATTGATTGCTTGCTTCAAGTTGGGATGCCTTCAACTTATCCTTCTTTTGGGCCTTTCGGTCTACTTTGAAACCATATGTTAGATCCATAAGCATTCATCAGCTGTTATAATGAAGTATCTGTGTGGCATGAATTGACGAAGATTCCCTTATCTATGGTGAATACATCTGTCACCATCAATTAAAGCACCTAAGAGTTCTCATCTATCATGTTTTCATCCCAATTTTGGCCGGGTGCCAAATAAGCAAGTCAAAGGGTATGAATTTCCGTCTGCTATCGAAGGGGCTTGCAAAAGCATACTGAGACGGTACAATTTCCTTCAAATTTACACTTCTTCCCGCCCGCCTATCAAGCATTGCAGAATGGGGCGGTCACGATTAATAAGTTCGTTTCAGGAACGCGCTGAGCTAATCCCGTTCCGGGAGCAAATTCTGTCACTCCTTTTCAATATTTTATGGCGCCGCGCGCCGCCATATTGCTAGCAAGATATCATTTGGCGGCAAAGTCGATAAGCTCTTTTCACAGTTTGTGATCATTTCAATTCAAAATCTTCATGCAAACGTAGTTTTGATCTAAAACGATAACTTGCCAATTAATCCATTTGAGTATTTGAAAAAGAATGGCACTTGGCAGCAGCAACAACATGAAGCCACTAGAAACTGTTTTGTTTTTTTAAACTGTTCTGTTTTTTTAACTCGAGTTATAGGCTAGGATTTAGTTTGCATTTCGTATAATGTATTTGGAAGGTGCGCCGTGTTCGTATGGGGCTCTGATACAAAATAGATGGGATGCCTTTTGCTCAATTATGTGGGGCTAAAATTAAGGATTTTCGGGAAACAGGACTTCTGCAGTTAACAGTTTTAACATAGGTCCAACAGGACTTTATAATTGTATCAGCTGACCCCGAGCGGACGTTTGAAGAGGGCCAAAATTTGAATTGTGGCCCTCCTGCAATGAGGCATGTTCCACTTGGGCCAATTCAAAACATACACCACACTGAAGAATCGTTCAAATATTACGTAATCAATTTTTGGCAGATTTTGCCCCCCACAATCATGGTGATTGCGTAATGTGTGAACGATCCCTAAGTGCTATGATATTTCCAATTTGACCGGTGTAATAGACACGTTGATCACAATGTGTCGTAGACCACTCGATAAGCACATAAGCTATGTGCGCGCGCGTCATAGCCGTGCCGCGCGCGCGTATTTGCGCCGCGCATAAGAATTTGTTCAGTTGGTATATAGATTGTTCCTCCGCGCGTTACATAAAAGTAAGAGAAAACCATGTTTTCCGTAGAAGTTTGAGCTTAAAGTTCAGTCACCAGGAGGCAGGAGAATACCAGTGCAGTCCTGCCTCGACAAAACTTGCGGCGCACATAGCCCAACACAAGCAAGCTGATTTAATTGTATTTCATGAAGTGAAACACATGGAATTCAATTTAATCTTATACAGAGAAATTGAATCTATCAAAAGAATTCTGATTGTTTATAATATTTGTACTTCAACTAAAACTTCATCTAACTAAAAATGATCCAACGAAAGAAAACGAAAATCCAAATTTTTCCCGTTTTGTCTGAACATTGATTGGATCTTTAATTTTAACCAAGAAACTTCTATATTAAGTAGAACTTCTCATAGCTGCCGACCTTTGAAAATTCATTCGGAGAACAGTTTATGACAAATTCCATCAAATTAGGAGGGCAATGTCTTAGACAAGGGTGTCCACCTTATTAAGAGTTCACGTTCAGAATCGATCCGAGACGTGGAGAAAAGCGCGCATAAAGTAGAAATTTAGGCCGTGGTTGGAGATTTAATTCTCTAAAAGGAGAACAAATTGGCCAAAAAAGGAAGAAATGTAGGGTTGTGAGGATTGAGGGCACGGTCCCAAGAGGCGCACTCCCAAAAGGACGGCATTCAAGGGCGCCATCTCAAACGAAAGGCATGAAAGGGCGCCATCTCAAAAGAAGGGCATGAGAGGGCGCCATCTCAAAAGAAGGGCATGAGAAGGCACCCTTTAAACAATAGGGCATAAGAGGCACCCTCCCAAAATAAGGCGGTTCGGCACTTCGGCAGCTTAATCCGTTTCAGAACCAGCGATGTGGGCTAACAAAGATGGGACGAGAGTTTGCCCACCGCACAGAGTTGAAAAAACGAATTGTTATATTTTGGAAAACATCCCTATAATATTACAATGCCCCCAAATCCGGAAATCTGAAAATGACATGCTCAATCGTAAGATGATTAAAAATTAAATTTCTCCTCTAAAAGTTACTACGGGTCAGTGAGTGGTATGAACTATTACGTGTAGCAAATATTTCATATTTTCTAAGCAAGATTTGTTCCTAATTTATTTAATCAAATGCTTCATTAAACTATCATTATTCTCTTATCATTTTTCAGGACGTAACAGTGGCACAATCCAAGTGACAGTCTATATAATACGGATTGGTCCGTATATGAATAACAGCCACTTGGATATTTTCCTTATTTTACATTCTGAATTACGATTTCAACATTCACAATCAATTAAATCATTTTCAATATTTAAAAAACACAAATCTATATGATACGATCAAGTCTCTGTAATACTGATGCTAAAAATCATTAAAATAAAAATCGAATAGCCCAATTAACTCCAACTATAATATCCAACGATTCTATAGATGGTAGATTTACAGGACAGGACCCCAATAAACCCCGAAAAATCGAACACTATTTCTTCGTATCCACTTCTGATTTTGTAGAAAGATGAACTTACTTACTATCCCAGGAGGGACTTGAAATTTCCCAAAAATGGGAAAATTGGACCCCTTTTTGCTAATTGTCCAATTCTTTATGACAACCCGAGCTTTATTAGGGTCACAGGAATTAATATATCTCGATTAGATAAACATGTACTCTGTAGATAATAATAGCGGGGAAACAATTGCAGCTTTCGAGAAAAAAGACGCTTATTTCGAACCCCCAAGTAATTAGTTTCTACAGAGCAGGCTTGGTGCTTAGTCATATCATAGGGTGCCGTGGAGAGTTATGGATATTTACAAACAAGCAATACGCAGCAATAGATTATACGTAATTAAACTCAATAAAACGGTCTCAAATGTTAAGCTGTTCTGACAGCAAACACGCGTCCGTAATAGCAAGGATTGGAAACAATCAAATTCCAAACTATAAAGGTGAGAGTTCATATCTTTCATGCGGTTAAGAGGTAGACTTCGATCGCTACACAATTACACATGATAATGCGTACAACTGAAGCAGTGAATTCACTTGCTTTATTTCAATGGTGGGCGAAACAGGCTAATTTACCGGAATTGGTTACTACAGAGGGAGGTATTCTTAGTGGCAGACACTAAGCCGAATGTAGTGCATTTTGGACTTTTCAGAGACCGCCAACCATGTTTTTGAGTAATTAGGTACTTTGTGGCTTTAGTTTAAAATGTACGGAACCCACAAAAAATTCATTTTTTCCAATGATAAAACACAATTTTATTTTACAGTTTTAAGAACGCTTCGGACCACCACAAGCAAATCCTTCTTGTATTATGGAAACAAAGTTTAATAACTGAGCGACAACTTGTGCTCGAGTGCAAATTGACACGAAAAATCTTGAGTGTTCTTCAGTCTTGAAATGCATCAACAATTCTCATCATTCTCCGAGGTTAGCGGTACTTTGGCTCATGCGGCACAATGTACAATGCAATACATTTTCATGGTATGTACACTGTACAGCATATACAGCCCAATGTACATTGTATATACACTCTCCAGATACATTGTATGTACATTATACATTGTGTATACATCGTACAGTATACACCATACATTGCGGAGCATCTGTTCCTCCTCACATCACTACGTTTCATCGTACTGGCCCTCCATCGCCACATTGAAATCGTCCAGTTGCCACTTCAGCGTTTCAAAGGATGGTCGCTCGAGCGGGTTCTGTTTCCAGCAGTCCTTCATTATTGAGTAGTAGTCCTCCGGGCAGCCGTGGGGCTGCGGCATTCTGTAACCTGAGGGAAGGGAATGTTGGGATTCCTGAACACTCTTTCAGTTTTAGAAACATTTTTAGAACATTTTAGTACATTTCATTGCTCCTTCAAATCGAGCTGGTATATTGGACAATTGCTTTTAGCAAGGTGTTTGACTATTGCTCCTTCAAATCGAGCTGGTAATTATAATATTGAAATTGAGTGTTTTGCCCAACATTTGGGCCCGGTAATATGTGACGGCGAAATATCCAATTTCTCGACCGATTCATCCCCATGACTGCCGGACATTGCCGGGCATACCTGACTCTATCTTCTCCAGGACTTCCTGACCCCGCATCCCGGGATATGGCACTTTGCCAAGCGTTATTATCTCGTACATTAGAATCCCAAAGCTCCATACATCACTCTTTATACTGTACCTCCGAGAGAATCAGGACTGTGATTTAGAGAGCAAGTTGATAACCCTTAAATTTGAAAATAAGGAGCTTTCGAATAGCATGTACAAGTCGTCGTCACTGTCAGACTGTCAGCCGAGGGCCCTAGGGTGTTATGCTGTGAAGGGATTTATGTGTGATGAACTGATGATGGGTCAGATGTCGGAATGTAATTTTGGTGTAGTAAATGAGCTAGGTATTTAACAGAAGTCAAAAGCGAAAGTCAATTACCCGGGAGAGCTGCCTACGAATGCACATAACACATTACACAATGATCTCAATCAAATATGAATCATGTCCAACAGTGCTGAGTGCATATTATCGATGACTTGATGGTGATACATACTAATGAGTTGTCATGGTGCTGCTTGTTCAGTGTATCAAAGTAAAATCCTGATGTGTTATTACACGTCATTACTGGGCATCCGGTTACTAAAATACAGGTAACGCTTTTAACAAATTGTGTACATTTTCATTTACAAAGCGTGCATATCATAGTGTAAAAAGCGTACATATTGTGCATAAAGCGAACGTATATTGAGCACAAGCCACTAAATTTTGTATGAAGTTTTAAGATATACATTATAGTACTCAAGCGGTAATAAGTGCAAAAAGTTACAAAATACTACTTTGAGTACAACTGTAGTAGCTATTTCAACTCTCGAAAGTGGAAAATAAAAAGTGGGAAACAGAAAGCGGGGGAAAGCTCAAGGATGGTGGCATCTGCATCCCTCGATCATATTACACCACTTCTGTACTGTACTTTAGTAGTCAGAATGTATTGTGATACTTAGAACTTGGAAGGGACAAAGTTGTTTTAATCAGCCCAGCTAATGATGGTCGCATAGCCTCATCCTGTCCCCCCCCCGCTTGGTCGGAACTACCTCCCCCACCCTTTAATGGTCGAAGAGATTGGGCGCAAGACCGCTCGAGGAGGGTTCAGAAACTGCGACTAGCAAGAACCCTTTGACGAGAGAGGCATCCTGAGATCACCATTGTGGGCCATGCATTGTGTTTCAGCGCAGTCAAAACATATTGTGTGTAAGGTGTATACATCACCTTGTATTAGCACAACAATGCAAGAACGCTGCACCCATTACAGCACGGCACCCATTACAACATGGCATTATGAATACACAGAATTACATTTTGTTAGGTACACGCATACTGTATTCGCCTTCTCTGAAAGTAATACTAAATCACTAGTCTCCGTTTAAAGTAAACGATCATTACAGTTTACAGGAAGAAAAAGAGAGAGAGTACACAAGGGCGAAGGTGGTTCAAGAAGAGGAAGGGAGGGGTTCGGGGGTTAAGGAAGAACGAGGTTCAGGGGGTAACAAAAAAGGGGGGTTTCAGGGGGTTTCAGGGGGTAACGGATGAGGGATGTTAGGGGTTACGGAAGAGGGAGGGGTTTAGGATTTGCAGAAGAGATAAGAGGGTTGACAGGTGAGGGGTTTGTAAACCTTAGAAGTGAGAAGAAGGATGACAAGGAGGATGATAGATGGGACAGGGAGGAGTAAAGAGGGGCAGGTGAGGAGGAGGATTGAGAGGTAAGAAAGGGGACCTGAGAGAGGGGACCCTGAGAGAGAACTAATTGATAGTATTTAGATTACACACCTGGCGTACAATGGCCGGCATCTGTGGGCAGTATAAGACAAGGTATCTCGATTATCTGTATAATACTGTGGCATTGTAGCTTACTGATAATTAATGAAGGTAATTATATACAGGAACCTGTGTACACCTTATTACACTGAAAATTGTTGTACTGAAACAGGGAAGGCATCCTGGCGTCATGGTGTCTGTTTGTACATTTGTGTGTGTGTGTCAGTGTGTCTGAGTGTTTGTTTATTGTACATTTCACTTATCAGTGTGTCAGGCATTTTCCGTAGAATCCTGATCATGCAACACTTGAGGAGCAGATCTCATGATGTAAATGTACCAGCATGGCAATGATGTGAGACGTCAGTCATCTACATATAGCACCAGAGAATGAGTGTATGAATAAACCATGAACCTACGATGGAGCTTGTTATAGTCCAATCCTCTGTAGTTAGCACTAGACTGTAGCATTGTAGTAAGAGGACCGAGGAGACCATAATCTTTAAAATCAATACTTTGTAAAACACTGCGATAGACCCAACCATTGTGTCAAATGTTGGTTTATGAAAAGTGTGTTTCTCAACACAGCCAGCAAATCCAGATTTTTAATCAGATGAGGTAGCAAAGAAGTAATGAAAATAAGGCAACAGAGAGGCAACAAATAAAAAGGTAATAAAAAGACAGGACCACGCCCTTACTTCTGGAAGAAAGCGGCCTCTGGCGCGGTCCACTTGATGGGGAACTTAGACTTCACATCAGCAGTGTACATATCCTCTCTCGACAGTCCGAAGTCTGCTATCTTACAGAGGTTCTTATCTCCTACCAGCACGTTACGAGCAGCTAGGTCCCGGTGTATGAAGTTCTGAGGAGAGGATTACAATTTATACTTTACACGTTACAGTTTACACGGTACACATTGCACTTTACATGTTACACTTTACATTTTACATGTGACACAGTACGTATCACACACTCTAGGAATTGTACCTATCATGGAAGACGAGTCAGCATCAATTCTAAATGTAACTTATTACTTATAGTCCCTTTACCATTACATACACGTTTGTATTGAATATGCGGTTTCGTTTTGAATATTCGATATATCGCAGGAAGAAGTCCAAATAGTACCATGAGTACCCAATGAAAGATAAGACAGGACGCATTACCTCTTGCTCTAAGTACGCCATGCCAGAGGCACACTGGCCGGCCATGTTGATAAGAATGTTCATATTGCCGTCCCTGACCAACGTCTGCCCTTTCTTGTGCAGGTAGTCTTGGAGGGACCCGTTAATCATCAGTTCCGTGACAATCCAAATGGGTTCCTGAGAGAGAAGAGTTTAAATAAACTGGAAAGTTGCCAGAGAAATGAGGAGCTGGGAGAGTGGGTGAGGAGAGGGGGTAGGGAGAGGGGGTGGGAAGAGGGGGTGAGGAGGGGTAGAGGGGGGGGGAGAGGGGAGTGGAGGGAGAGGAGAGTTGGACAGGGAAAGATGAAATTATCTGAATCTGGAAAAAGAATAAAAATAAATTGTACATGTACCGAAAGAATGAAGATCTTTCTGATGGGAGGGCATGAGGGTGAGTGTGAGAAGTAAAAATTACTGGCCTAAGTTCGTCAACTTTTACATTAGGTCACACTCAGAGTGTGACTTTATATAATTTCTGTTCACTTGTAAAATTTCTGTGAAATTGTCTTAATGAACAAATTTTAGTGTGCAGAAATAGAAAATAACTTTACACTCAGGGAGTACCAGAGTACCTGCTAAAGTGCTAAGTTTAATATTACATTTCTAAATGAACAATAGTTTGAATAGAATATAAAATGTAACAGTTAATAAGATAATATATGAGGAAACATATTTCCACGCAACGTGTTTTGAGAAGGCTAGGAAGCCACATGTGCTGTAACTTGATACAGCGGAAAGGAGTGTGTGAATGACGTCATCATCAGTGTGACGTCACTACATCCTACTGATCCACTGAAGAACAGATACCTATACATGTATTTTCATCGACTAAATCCACATTAAAAGTTCCGGTATGTCAGACTTCCATACTTCGTAATGTTGCTAAAAGGAGCTCCAACCCAATTTTCAATGAGTATAATTCTCAAAGTGATTCTACTCAAAGTGGGATTTCAGTAATTCTCGAGAGAATGAATTGTACAGATATATTTGAGCTATTTTGAGAAAGTACTGATGAAGTACTTCCTCAGAATATCTCAAAGTAGCTTACTTCTCTGGAGCAGATGGCCTTGAGCTGCAGAACATGCTGGTGCCTTAGCCTCTTCATCACGTTGGCTTCCTCGAGGAACTTGTCAGCGTCCATAGTCCCCTCCTTCATTGTCTTTACAGCCACCCGCACCGAGTTGTTCCACATGGCTGCCCACACCTGGAAGAGTCAATAGAGATGTGGGATGAAGAAATGGCACAGAGTGGTTCCATAGGTTTCCCACACCTGAGGAAAGAGTCATTTCATGTGAAATGAGGAAATGGCACTGAGAGTTGTTCCATAGGTTGCCCACACCGAAAGAAAGAGTCAATACTCAATAGATGTGGAATGGCAATCTGACCCAGTGTTTGCAATTCTGAATTCTGTCACGCTTAGTCACTTTAAAGTCCAATGTGTGCTTTTCCAGTATGTCAAGGCTATATTGATGCCCTGACATGAGAATAACACATGACCCGTATGGAATTGTGGGCACACGAACAGCTGCCGTCACGTTTATTGTTACAGTCATGATGAAATTAACATAACTCTGATGACATGTCAGAGTCATCTCCATAGGTCTCAGATATAACTATTTATAATTGTAATTTAAGTACACCACTATTAAGAAAATATTCATATACTTTCAGCTGTGTAGAACCAACAGAAGCAAGAAGATTATTCTGTTAAAGATTTTCGTAAGTAATTAACTAAAAAATGCTTGCATTAAAGAGCTAGCTAACCTCCCCAAAGCAACCCTGGCCCAGTCTGTCCTGCAGTTGGATGGTAGCTCGGTTGATTTCCCACACGTCATGGGCCAAACCGTCCGTTTCTGGAGTTATTCCCTCTTTGGGACACGCATACATCAACCGTATTGAGAGGCCTGAAATAGTTCACTCTGTGAAGCTTTTGTATAAATCAACCGTAAAGCCGTATAGAGCTCGGCCTGACATAACATTAAGTGAATGGGTAGCAAACATCGACCGTATTGAGAGACCTGAGATAACCCTAAGTGAGCTGATGAAACAAACCAGACTAATTCTCCCATCACCAGCCATGTTGCATTAATTGTTAAGTGTGAGTCACTGAAATTGGAATATCATTTCCGCCACTTATAGCATGGAGCAATGTTCTAAGATGATGAAAAGTCGAAATATCTACTGGAGTACTGCTGACAGCTAACTTCAACTTGTCAACGGAGCAGAAACATTTTCAAAAATGAAGTGAAGAAACATTGAGAAAAGAGTCGACATAAATTGATAAATATGCTCAGCAATAAAACTAGAACAGACAATCATCTGCATCCATTACCCATCAGTAACATTCCTCAAAAATGCCATCTCAGACAATTACAATCTATTTACCCATTTATGTGCCTAATTGTTTTATCATTAGGTAGGTAGCATTTTTCACATAGTGGCATTAGATAGGGTGATGCAGTGTAATTGGGTTTAATCATCTAAATTGGTAACTACATCAGAAAGACAATGATTGGATTTTGAATCACCAACATTCACCTTTGTGTTGCCTGTAGTATGCAATGAGGTCATGGACTGAGGGGAACTCTATCTTGTTACTGATGAAAACTTCCCCCGTCTCACTCTTCTTTCTGATACAGAAGTGCTTGATAACGGGAGCTCCCTCCTCTGAGTTCTCAGCTCGAACTGACAGTGAAAGGGTCCCAGGCCGGGTCTCACTCTCACGGACAAGGAAAGTTCCTGCTTCAGCATTCCTCAGGTATGCCTCACTTTCAGTACGCTTTATCATACCAAAGTACCACCTGATTTGATAGGCTGAGTTAGCTGGCAGGTGATTTACTGAAGCTATTTAAAAAGAGTGAGAAACCTAGAAATTAAATTTCAGAGCAAAACAAATGTCTGATTATTCAAATAATATTCTTTGAATGTTAGAAGTAAAATACATACGGTTTGGCCTCCAAACTGTGAACTGAAGCAACATGATTGGAAGGGATATAGCCCTCCTCTCTTGTTCTGGTGTTTCTAGCTTTCCACCAATCACTGTTGCTCTTGTCGACCACTATCAAGATATCATCCTAAAATAAAATCCAAGTGACATACGAATAATAAGACCCTGACCAGTCATTTTTCAGTGGCAAAATAGGCAGCAAGCATTCATAAATAGGCATATTCATTCCAGATCATGGAGTAATTATAAATGCAGATAATATAAATGTGTATTACCTTTTCAAAGCTTATGTCAGATTCAGTCCTTTGTTGATATGGGAAAAGAGCTATCACTGAATTATCTTCATGCGCTGAAATAAAGTTTCAATAATTAATAAAATAAATATGGGAAATGAATCATCAATCATGACAGAAATTCACATACCATAAGAATTCACCATATATCTTCTCATGCAAACTGATGTGCAACACCTACATGAAGAATTGCTACAATCATTTAGTGCACCCAATAGGCATTTCTGAATTAAATGATTTTGTTACATAGCTTTGATCTGTTAACTTTTAGAATTTTAATGGAATTTTATGAAATAGCAAAAATAAATAATCAGAGAAATGGAAAATATTGATTTCATTGTAATGTAAGAGGCAATATCTGAAGTCTGCCTTTCTGTGGGCACTGGCTGAGCCATTTAGTTAATAAAACAAATAATTTAATAAAACAAATAATTTACATTTTGTAGCACATTACACCATGATTCAGACACAAATTCCTTTGATCATATAACAATTGTGATTTTAAGTAGTTGGATACTTGGTTGATGAGAGACATAGCATTTAATTAGCAATTAATAAAGTAATAATTTAAAATTAAAAAAGGGAGACAGACAGCCCATTATCATAATAACAAATTAAAAGATACGGGGACCCTACCATGCTGGTCCAAAATAAACAACTGCTTATAATAAAATAAAAAAGAACTAGTAAGGTATAATTTGACATTATAAACAGGTTTCTTAACCTGCCATTGTAAACAGGAAACGTAGCAAGTAGTTGGTATAATGATTAAATTTTCTAAAAAAAGAGAGTTGTGTTGTGGGCTACAGGAAATACTTGTGGAAAACTTGGGTATCACCTTTGGTACAACAACTATATTAACAATTTAAAACAGTTTTCCCAGGAAAAAATTACCAACTTGCTACCACAAAAATCTATTAAAAAACAATAAGCTAGTGTAGTGAAATACACCTTATTGATATGCATAATGCATAAAACTTATCTAAGCAAAATTTTCTTTGAACTAGATATTATGTATTGGGGTGCTCCTCAGTCAAACCGGCCTGTTGAAAGGGTAGTAATTATAAATTAGTTAGTAACACTGATAGTATTGTAACTTATCATACGTTTGGGTGGAGAAGATTGTGGCAAAGGGATATGTTCAGTTCCTCCATTCTGTTCAGTTTGCTTTTCCTTAGATAAAATACATCCCATACCACCTACAAGAAGAGTAACAGTAATTAACTGATTAATTAATTTACTAAGTTAATTAATTTACACAACACGGTCACAAGTCCGTGTGCCACAGTGTTAGCTTTCAGTACACCATATCATTTTTGGTGTCTCATGCTTTATTTGGATCTGCCTAGCTCTCTGATGAAGGCATTTCTTTTATGGATCCTGTCAAAGACTATGGTTGGAGTTGTTGGAGAGTTCTGTGGCTTGACTACAAAGATGACTGTATTTGTTCTACAAAGAAGATATTCAATTACTACTATACAAAGTACAAGTTTTGGTTGTGTTTGTTTGCAGTGGTTAAGTTTTCCCACTTCCCTATCCCAAAACCCATGATAGGAAAAAGACAGTGGCAGTAACATCGCAGCAAGTGCTGCTATGTAACAGGCTGTGAGACAAAAAACACTAAACTGCCACTCAAAAACACAATCATTTGAGCCCCAGTTGTCACTGTCACTTTTGTCCCAATTGTCCCAGTCTGCATTCACTTTTTTGAGTCCCATTTGTTCCATTTTCTCTGTCTCATTTGTCCCAATTGTCCCAGTCCACATGAGTCCCATTTTTTCTGTCCCATTTGTCCCTGTCCCAATCCACGTTTTCTTGAGTTTGGGACAATTGGGACAGTGGCACCCCCCCCAGTATAAAAGCTCCTTATTGTCAGCCTAATGAAAAATAATCAAAACAATTGTCTACATAATGAACCTTCTGCTTTAGAATAAAAATGAAGGGCCCCTTATTTTTCAAAAGCCTCTCCCTAGAAAAAGCAGCTGACAACTTCAACTTGTATTTAAAGGATTCAAATCCAGCTGCAGCACTGGGATACATGTCTTTTGTCTTTAATGACCAATAGCACAAGTCTTTTGAGGGACATCTACTCAAGTAGAGACAAACATGGCGGAAAAACGGTGGCAAAATGTTGGTTTATACAAATTGTGTCTCTCACTTTCTCAGCACAAACCTATGCAATGCAGGCTTTTAGCTTAGGAACAAACCTAGATAATTTTGATTGTCATTATAACTTCACCAATTCCAGTCAAATTTTGATGAACAAATACGACAAAATGATCAAATCATGGATACAAAATTAATACTCCCAATTTGCACGCACACCTAAGCCCACATAAGCAACCCCGGAACGCGAGGTAGCGCTGCTGCTAGTTGTTTGTGCGCAGTTTTGCGAAACGCAGCAATTCTGCAACAATATTGCCCGATTTCATAGGCTGAACTTCAGATAGAGTAATTTTGAAGGTGGCCATTCGATAGAGCACAGCATAGGGAGTTCAGTGGTGAAGAGATCATTTGAATACGCCTTTCATGTCAGAAGTTATGATCAATAACACCTCGCGGCAGAAAACGAGGTTTTCCAGTAGTGGCGTGTTCAACGATTCATTGTGAAGCTCAGGAACATGATATCGAAAATCTATGATCAACTAACAATGTAGAATTTTATCCTCTATCGATTCTCGAAGGTCCCAAGTCTCTATCTTCAAAATGTGGATTTCTATAAAAGAAACCATGAGATGGTGTAAAAAGTACATTACTGTCTGAATGAGGTACCGCTGCTCTGTAGGTACCGCTGCTCCATTGTCGTAGCGTGATTCGACAGCGCAAATCAAGTTCCCAGTTTATTTCTGTGAACTAGCTCGTGCGTGAGCTTTTCCCGTTACCTATTTTCAATTTTGCATAGCTTTAGCCTTCCTTTCAACTTTTACACGTGACTTTTTTGATTAAATCATGCTGTGTACTAGTTCAGTAATCCCTGTATAGTATAGGCATTTAACTGATGTACTATTTTGGTACCTGCAAAATAACATTTTGACTAAACTATAGTGATCAACTATAGTAAATGAAGAAGGCTGAAGCTTGGGCCTTGGGCATTCATTCAATATTTTGATTACAATCTAGAAATGCTTTAAATGTGTTTATGGGCGGTAAAGGGACACTTGACCCCCCGTCATTACATCCCCCGACATTACATCCCCCGACACTACATCCCCCGACATTACATCCCCCGACATTACAAGCGGGAGACCCACCTCTACACTGTCCACGGATAAAATATTGGATTTACTGTTCCAGAGTGTTCCTCCCTGTTGCGGATGTTGTGGCTTCCTTCGAGTCCCTCTCCAGCTTCGGCTGGATCTGCCCGCACCACCAATGCCCTTGAGTCCTTTCACCACTCCTTCAACTCGGACTCCTTGCTATCCTGCCACCACCCCTCCATGTGGAACCTTCTCAAGACACTCCAGACGCAGCAGAACCTCTCCTGAACCAAGATGTTCCGTGTAACCAGAGGAGACATGTTCAAGCCATCTGCCCTGGAAAGAAAGAGGATCTACAGGATCCAGAACCTCCTCCAGACCTACTCCAGATCTTCTGCTGACAGCTTCCTGTCTATCAGATTTTATAAACCACAGGGGGTCAAGTGTCGGGGGATGTAATGTCGGGGGATGTACTGTCGGGGGATGTAATGTCGGGGGGTCAAATGTCGCACTTTCTTATGGGCGCTGTGTCATTGTGTGTATAGGATTCGCATCTTTTTGTGTGTTTTGTAATTGGGCACGTGTGAAGGGGTACATGATTATGGGTATCGAGATTACCAAGGCTACGATAATACAGCTGTTCTGACTATATTATCTAAGCCTTGGTATTTTGGATACCCATAAGCAGATAACAGAACAACTGTATTGCAAATCATCTAAAGATGATTTGAACACAATAAGGTACCCTATACACAGATACGAATACCACGAATGCCAAACACCGACACAAGTCTAGCGTAAATACTAAATAGGTACACCGACACGAACCCAATACCCAATTACTAAATTATAATTAAAAGGTGTCATATTAATTAAAACCCGTCAATTGGATGAATGATCAAAAAAAGTAAAAGTTCGGTAAGCCAGTACTATAATTGGGTAAGCATAGTTGACAACAGCGAAAAGTGTGGTTGACACCAGAATAAATGTTCAATGTTTACTTGAACTATAGTTGACACAAAGTATAGTAAGTTGTCACCAAGTATAGTTGACGCCAAGTATGATTGACACCAACTACCAAGTATCGTAATTTACAGCAAGTATTGTTGACAATGTATTTATTTATTGACACCAAATTCAATGTGTCAAATATCAATTAATTCTACATATGGCATTTTGGTACATTAACTTAATCTTACAGGGTGCGCCAAAAGTCTTGACCCCTTTTACTTTTTTGATCATTCGAAAAATACAGCAGATATTTCGATTCTGTCACATGCCCTGAAAACCGCGCGGGATTCCCGAGCGGAATTCCGTATTTAAAATCCCGGAAAATGGGGTTAGTTGCTACATGCCCAGAATTACGAATTTCAGTGCGCGTGGATTCACGGATACTTTTATGGTATAATAGTTTAATGGTTTATTAATGAGACCATGTATCTACAAAGTTTCCGTTGATGGATCAATACGACAGTACCTAGGTGTTGTGAAACTTATCCATCATTATGTAAACAGTAATTGTAGTGTTTGTATAACAATTCTGACCAAAAAATTACCGGGCCCTTAGTTCGTATTTTTGAGTTGGGCTGGGCGAGCGAAGCAAGCCCAAGAACAGGGGCAAAGCCCCTGGCGGGGGGCTTAGGCCCCCGGAAAGTCATTAATTTTTATCTAATGCGATCATCGGACTATACTTCAGCTGCATTTATAATTGGCGCCGTGCTCGGCCAACCCATTGCCTAGTGCCTATCACGTGATCTCCTTTGAGTAAGATGACAAATAAACCAATCAGACGGTTGATCTAACGTTAAGAACGTCACATTTATTAACCGTCTGATTGGTTTAATGGGTATTGAGTCATAATAGTCGAGTTTTCGAGTCAATTTATGTAACCTGACTCGAAGACTTGACTCGACTTTTGGACTAAACCACTTGACTTGCCAACCAAACGTGATAATCATGATCAGTGATAGTAGTCTTAGTAGAGTGGCCAAGGTCAGTTTAATCAACCAGGCCAGTGGCAGCCACATGGCAGATCATAGATACTTCCCTATACACAAGGCTGAGCTATATAGGGCCAAGAGTATGAACTCCTGGTTGGACAGGCCACCCGACTTCCGCGCATATCCAGGGCTGAGAGCAGTCCGCCAATCCAGGACCCCACAGGACCGGCGAGCGGCCAACGCCTACACCCGGTGATCACGCACCTTAATTTGACCAGGCCACTCGAATCGAATCGGCCATTCAACGAGAATAAGCCTACCGAATCGACTGTGCCGATCGATTGATCGGATCAATCCGGACAATGTCAGCGATACGTCAGATGTGTCAGTTGAACGTCAGTGTCAGTGATAATCAGAATAGATTGGCAATGTCAGGCTGGTGTCAGTGATACGTCAGACTGGTGTCCAGTGACACGACAGACTGGTATCAGTGACACGACAGACTGGTGTCAATGAAACTTCAAACTGGTGTCAGTGACTCAGTGATACTACAGACTAGTGTCAGTGATAAGTCAGACTGGTGTCGTGATACGACAGACTGGTGTCAGTGGATCACAGCACCAATCTGACATATCGCTGACATACGTGACACCAGTCTAACGTATCACTGACACCAGTCTAACGTTTCACTGACACCAGTCTAAAGTATCACTGACACCAGTCTGCCGCATCACTGACACCAGTCTAACGTTTCACTGACACCAGTCTAAAGTATCACTGACACCAGTCTGCCGTATCACTGACACCAGTCTGTCGTTTCACTGACACCAGTCTGATGTATCACTGACATCTGCCTGACATATTGCCAATTCCATTCTGACTTATCACTGACACCAGTCTGACGTACAACTGACAGTGACACCAGCCTGACGTATCATAGACACCAGTCTGACGTATCATAGACACCAGACTGACGTATTACTGACACCATTCTGTATCATCACTGACACCAGTCTGGAGTATCAATGACACCAGTCTGACGTACCACTGACACCAGTCTGACGTATCACTGACATCTGCCTGACATATTGCCAATTCCATTCTGACTTATCACTGACACCAGTCTGACGTACAACTGACAGTGACACCAGCCTGACGTATCATAGACACCAGTCTGACGTATCATAGACACCAGACTGACGTATTACTGACACCATTCTGTATTATCACTGACACCAATCTGGAGTATCAATGACACCAGTCTGACGTACCACTGACACAAGTCTAACGTTTCACTGACACCAGTCTAAAGTATCACTGACACCAGTCTGCCGTATCACTGACACCAGTCTAACGTTTCACTGACACCAGTCTAAAGTATCACTGACACCAGTCTGCCGTATCACTGACACCAGTCTGTCGTTTCACTGACACCAGTCTGACGTATCACTGACATCTGCCTGACATATTGCCAATTCCATTCTGACTTATCACTGACACCAGTCTGACGTACAACTGACAGTGACACCAGCCTGACGTATCATAGACACCAGTCTGACGTATCATAGACACCAGACTGACGTATTACTGACACCATTCTGTATTATTACTGACACCAGTCTGGAGTATCAATGACACCAGTCTGACGTATCACTGACATCTGCCTGACATATTGCCAATTCCATTCTGACTTATCACTGACACCAGTCTGACGTACCACTGACGTCTGACACCAGTCTGGCGTATCACTGACAAAAGTCTGAGGTATCACTGATAGTTGATACCAGCCTGATGTATCACTGACAGTGACACCAGTCTGACATAATTTTGATGTATCGCTGACACCAACCTGACGTACCAATGACAATGGTACGTCAGGTTGGTGTCATTGATACGTCAGGTTGGTGTCAGCGATACATCAAACTAGTGTCAGTGATACGTCAGACTGGTGTCAGTGATACTACAGAATGGTGTCAGTGATACGTCAGGCTGTTGTTAGTGATACTACAAACTGGTGTCAGTGATACGTCAGACTGGACACTGGTGTCAGTGATACGTCAGACCTGTGATAGTCATACGCCAAACTGCTGTCAGTCAAACGCCAGAATTTCATTAGTAATACGTCACACTGGTATCAGTGATACGTCAGACAAGTGTCAGTGATACGTTAGACTGGCGTCACAACGCGTACTTGCGCACAAAGTACTGACACTGTCAGCTATACGTTAGACTGGTGTCAGCGATACGTTAGACTGGTGTCAGTGATACGTCAGACTGGTGTCACGTATGTCAGCGATACGTCAGATTGGTGTCAGTGATACGTCATGACCTGCCTATCGGCCCATAACTTGCCTATGGGCCCATAACGGCATAACCTGCCCATGGGCTTTTATAAATTATGTACCTAGGGGTCTATAATAGGTAGTTAATGGGTAAATAGTAATGCTAACGGTAGCATCAGCATTCAGCACGTATGCGTCGAAATTGATCCTTGCATTCTCAAAATTTCTCACTTAAAATTCCTTCATTCAAAGTCACAGATTCTCAGTGTCCAAACGTGAACCATTGTCTCATTGTATTGTGAGCAAGAGAAGCTAGTATGAAAGTGTATTCCAGTGTTTGTGTAGGCAACTAATTATAATGTAATGTGATAATGGGTTGTTCGTGTAATGGTATAATCAGCGAAACCATTGAACTTCCTAGTAAATTCGCGGAATTCCGTTCAGAATCTCGAATCTCGTGTTCCAAAACACGAGATTCGGAATTCGGAATTTGACCGGTTTTGCTCGGGAATCCCGAAAAATCGCAGTTTGGCACCAAAATGAGGGATTCCCGAACTTCAAAATGCGGGAATCCCGGGCATGTGGCCTTAGTGTAAAAAATTTCTCAAAATTTAAACCAAAGAATGGCGGATTCTGAGATTTTTAATTTGCTATGACAACCATAGCAGCCACACGGGTGTCCATAGCAATCGACTTAAAAATTGAAGATTTTTGGCATTTTTGACATTTAGATCTACTGTAGACCAAATTTCTGTTTTGATAAATCCAGATTTATATGTCAAAACGCCAAAAATCTTTAATGTTTAGGTCGGTTGCTATGGGACTCGTGTGGTTGCTATGGTTGTCATAGCAACATAAAAATCTCAGAATCCGCCATTCTTTGGTTATATTTAAAGAAACTTTTTACAGAATCGAAATATCTGCTGTATTTTTCGAATGATCAAAAAAGTAAAAGGGGTCAAGACTTTTGGCGCACCCTGTACAGTGTACAATACGGGATATACCGGCATTCAAATTCAAATAACATCGACTGGTAACACGTATATGATCTTAACAGCGACACCCAAATCATACCCATTACCCAAGCTTCCCTTACACATGGGATTACCTCTTACCAGAGCTTCCCAAAACAGCGCTTCCCTTAATCTTGGTATTGCCTGATACCTCTATTATACAGTATACACGGTACTAGCCCAAACTAGACTCACCTCATTGCCGGGCTTTACAGTTCACCATGCCCGGCTCCACCTATATATAATCCCTGCATTTGGCTCCCCCGTATTAACTCGTACTCCCCCATATTAACTTGGCTCCCCCAATTTCCCATATATAAACTCGGGCTCGCCCATACTAATTTGGGTTCAGCATACTAATTTGGGGTCCTCCATACAACTAATTTGGGCTCCACATATTAACTTGGGCTCCCCAATCCCCCATTACGACTTGAGCTCAGCCGTATTAATTTTGGCTCACCCATACTAATTTGGGCTCCCCCATACTAATTTGGGCTCCCCATACAAACTTCAGATCCCCAATGCAATACTATAAATTGGGCTCCCCAATCCCCCATATTAATTCCCCCATATTGATTTGTAGAATAGGGATTTCTTCGTCAATTTAATCAGAAATAGGACGAGTAGAGTGGTTACGAACATCTTCAATTGTAACAATTAAAACGTCGTGTTCTTGTGATATTTCAATGAATATATGTATGTTCTAACCAATTAACTTCTCAGAATGTATGACTATGATGAATGATATATTCATTGAAATATCACAAGAACACGACGTTTTAATTGTTACAATTGAAGATGTTCGTAACCACTCTACTCGTCCTATTTCTGATTAAATTGACCATATTGATTCCCCCATACTAAATTGGTCAAATTGGAAGAACATCGATTTTCAAAAAAGTGGTAACAGAATACTATAAATTGGGCTCCCCAATCCCCCATATTAATTCCCCCATATTGATTTGTAGAATAGAGTTTCTTCGTCAATTTAATCAGAAATAGGACTGATAGAGTGGTTACGAACATCTTCAATTGTAACAATTAAAACGTCGTGTTCTTGTGATATTTCAATGAATATATGTATGTTCTAACCAATTAACTTCTCAGAATGTATGACTATGATGAATGATATTCATTGAAATATCACAAGAACACGACGCTTTAATTGTTACAATTGAAGATGTTCGTAACCACTCTACTCGTCCTATTTCTGATTAAATTGACCATATTGATTCCCCCATACTAAATTGGTCAAATTGGAAGAACATCGATTTTCAAAAAAGTGGTAACAGAAGTGGAAGCGCTATTTCTGTCTTACATCCCAACAGCAACCATAAACTCATAAACAGTTAGGTTTTGGTCGATGGTTAGGGTTATGGTTATGATTCGGAATAGTGTTTCCACTTATGCTTCCATGTTTTGAAAATCGGTGTTTTCCCAGTCTGCCCTAATTTGAGCCCAAGAATGTGGTGGAGCCCGAGTTTGTATAGAGGCCCGAGTTTGTATGGGCCCGAGTTTGTAATTGTATGGAGATCTCAAATAGTGTGGGGGAGCCTAAATTAGTACGGGGGAGCCCACGTTAGTACTACGGGGAGCTTATGTTAGTGTGAGGAAGCCCAAGCTAAGGGGGAGCCTGGTATGGGTGATGCCATGTTTGAGGGTGAGCCCAGAACATCAGTGAAACCCGAGGTTCGGTGGAGCGTGGTATGGTGAAGCCCAAGGTAAGGGTGAGTCTGGTGAGGGTGAGCCCCTGTATCGGGGGTTATCCCAAGGCATTGGTGAAGCCCAAGGTCTGGTGGAGCCTGGTAAGGTGAAGCCCTGCAATGAGGTGAGTCTGGTCCGGTTAGCCCCTGTATCGGGGTTATCCCGGGCGCATTGGTGAAGCCCAACGTTAGGTGGAGCCGGGTATGGTGAAGCCCGCAATGAGGTGAGTCTTGGGAATATTACGCATGTTAACGTATGATGATGACGTCATTTTAAAACTTTGTGGGGAATGAAAATATGGGGAATTTTATAAAAAATCCCCAAATGTCATACCTTATAAATTTTTCTCATTTAAACTGGCTAACAGGCCTCCTTAAACCGGAGAGGAATAGCGAGTAACCATGCAAAATCGGTAACGGGCCAAGCACACGCACGATCAAGTATACAGAGATACACTGGGAACTTGATTTGGCGCTGTCGAATCACGCCACAATGGAGCAGCGGTACCTACAGAGCAGCGGTACCTCATTCAGACAGTAATGTACTTTTTTACACCATCTCATGGTTTCTTTTATAGAAATCCACATTTTCGAAGATAGAGACTTGGGACCTTCGAGAATCGATAGAGGATAAAATTCTACATTGTTAGTTGATCATAGATTTTCGATATCATGTTCCTGAGCTTCACAATGAATCGTTGAACACGCCACTACTGGAAAACCTCGTTTTCTGCCGCGAGGTGTTATTGATCATAACTTCTGACATGAAAGGCGTATTCAAATGATCTCTTCACCAATGAACTCCCTATGCTGTGCTCTATCGAATGGCCACCTTCAAAATTACTCTATCTGAATTTTAGCTTATGAAATCGGGCAATATTGTTGCAGAATTGCTGCGTTTCGCAAAACTGCGCACAAACAACTAGCAGCAGCGCTACCTCGCGTTCCGGGGTTGATAAGATGTGCGAAATTGAAACTGCAAAAGCGACAAGCATCCTACGGGAGAAGTGCCATGCGCTGTGCATGTGCCTACTGGAGCTCGTTGCTAAAATGCTAAACACATATATCCCTGTTTGCGGCGCGCGGCGCGCTTCCTCGGAAGCGCGCGTACACACACCTATGCAGGCTTAGGAACTCAGCCAAGACCCTGGTTACGCTTCCTAAGCCCGCATAGGTGTGTGTACGCGCGCGGCGCTTCCCTCCTGTTCTGAGGAAGCGCGCAGCTGCAGCGCGACGATAACAGAGATATACGTGTTTAGCAATGGTTACGCACACGGAGTGCGCGGCGCGGTGATGCCCCTGGATTGGGGAACGTGTTGAGCATGAATTGTTTCGTGCCGTGCACAGATTGCTAAACACGTATATCCCTGTCTGCGTTGCGCGGCGCGCTTCCGTAGGGAAGCGCCGCGCGCGTACACACACCTATGCGGGCTTAGGAATGCACAGAGTGCGCGGCGCGGCAAGTGTGTCCCTGTTTGTTCGCGCTCGAGCGCGCTTTTCGTGTAGAAGACTAGAAGAGGCGCGCGCAAAATAAGGCTCCGTAACATGCAGAGTAACTATAGTTTTGGTTAGGAACCACAGCCCTGGCTAAAAAACCTTCCTAAGCCCGCATTTCCTAAGCCCGCATAGGTGTGTGTACGCGCCGCGCGCTTCCCTGGGGAAGCGCGCCGCGCGAGCTACACAGGGATATACGTGTTTAGCAAAGCCCGCATAGGTGTGTGTACGCGCCGCGGCGCCGCGCGCTTCCCTACGGGAAGCGCGCCGCGCGAGCCACACAGGGATGTACGTGTTTAGCAAAAATGCGCAGTGAACTTGATGAATTTAATTGCACGGCGCGGCACAGCATACTTTATTACCTTGCCACCAGGTTTTCTCCTAACCAGGGGCGTAGCGAAACCAGGGCCCTGGTTAGGGCTACACCGGGTTCATTATCGATGATGTTCAATATCGTCTAATACATAATTAATTTTAATGGAATAAAAATCAAAATGAACTGATATGTAGAATTATATTAATTATCCCACAATGCATTGTCCATGTCATATTCACACTTTGTATTTGCATTTTATCAGTGGGTCGAAAAATCTCTGATCAATGACAGAACCTGTTATTTGTTTAGGATTTAATACCGGGGTCAGACAATGTACATGGATTACCCTCTGCTTCAACTAATTTGAAGTGAATTGAATATTTCTATGTAGCACATTTACAGCTGCTCTCAACATTGGATTACCGAAAGGGATCATGTTGGTGTTCAAGTACAGAGTTGGAGAAAAGTCTTGCAGATTGATTTCTTGAAGAAAGATTTCTTTTTAATTCAAAAAAGTATAATATATTTATAGACATTGTATAAAGATGCACCTTGATGGTTCTATTGTACTAAATTATATCATGGGACTGTACCATAGTACTAAAACATATTTCATGCTTTGTGCAGTAAAATTTATAGCAAAAATTAACAACTGAATTGAATTGAACATCCCTTTTAGGGGTGGCCCCCTTAATGAATGAAGTTTTGAAATAAGCAAAGTTTTCTTCATCTTCAAAATATGTAATTCAAAAACAGACAAATGAAAGGCCCCCTCCTAGAAAAATCCAGGGGGGGGGGCTTACCATCTACTATTATTATCTATCTTGGTGCCTGCCCTCAGCACACCCCAGAAGCTTCTTAATATAACTAGATAGTATATATTAGTTGAATGTGCTGTAAAAATTTATGATTGAATTGAATATGAAATATTTATGCCAAAGTTAAGAGGGAAAGTTTGGCAAGAATTGCTTAAGTACTCCTTTCAATAAAGAGATTTTGGACATATTATCAGTCTAAAGAATTAAATTTTCAGTCTAAAGAATTAAATTAAACATTGATATTATTATCATTATACATGTTTACATGTTTCAATGCCCTCAAAGTGAATGTAGATATTTTATCAAAATATGAACAGATATGGCATTGAGAAATTTTGGCCCCTTTTCAAACAGCCTTCCAACTGGAAATTTAATGGAGTCTGTCCCTACTAGCTCCAAATTCCGTGTATTGGTATATTACATGAATATGGATTCATATTGATAATTTGATTGAGCACAAGGAATGAACTGAGGGACTGACCAACATTGAACATGCTAACTGTAACTCTGTTCCTTTCTCTTTGTGAGTATTCAATACAATATCTTGGAGGTATTTTTCACTCTTTGTATGACATCAGCATTGATGTTATAAGTTCTGATATTGTAAGTTCTGATATTGTAATTATCATTACTCTCATCTCTATAAATTCATTTTTTTATCTTGGTTGGACTAAAGCTCAGAATCATTAATTTCATTAATTGACATTTTATATTTCAGCTCATTTAATGTTAATTTCCTAATTTCAGTTCATGTGTTTGTTGGTAATGAAACCAAAGCCTTCATACAGATATTTGACTTAATGGATCAAAATAAGACAAGCTCTATGGATCCTGCTTTGGTTTTAGAAGAGGAATTATCAGAAGATCTATTTTTGGTAATGAGTAATAAATTAGAAAATTTGAGTAGCAAAATTCATAAATTTAATTTCATATGAAATAAAACATTTAATTAAAGTATTAAAGTGCTGAATTTTAGGTAGGGTTGGTTTCTAGGTTTGGTACAGTTGTGCAGCTCAGTAGAGTAGGCATCTTTTTCACGAATTCTTGTGCAAATCAATCTTTTTAATTTAACACTTGGTATGGAACTAGTTCAAAAACACTTTTACATGAAATTGCATGAAATGTGGTGACTCTGCCAAGCCATTCAATGATACCAAACTTAGAAACATACCTAACCTGCCTAAAGTTCACTGTAATTAAATATTTAATGCAGGCATAAATGTTATATATTAATCCCAAAATGTTATTATTTCTTTACCTAGTATCTTGTTATTTCAGATGCCAGATAAATTGATATATGACCTCCATGAATATGAATATATGAAATCACATGAGAAGAAAGTTATAAATGGTATGTAATTTTCTACTATAGTAGAAAATAGTACTATCATACTATGATGATACCATTTACATGGGCTATTTTACAGAAAGTCTTTGACAATCTTATAATGTAAGTTTTGCAAACCCAAAAAGTCACAGAAATTAATTTCAATTCAATTCAATTTAAATTTTGATGAAATTTTGATTGAAATATACTTCCTCAGCCACAAACTATGAAGTGTCTCTCCAAAGACTGATTGAAAACCAGGTGACATACAAACATCCCCTCTCCAAAATGCTGCGCCTTGCTCCAGGAGATAATGCTGCTATCTTCATTGATGATGACCTGACGAGTGGGGAACCTACTCAGAACCTTCTCATGGGTTCAATCTGCCATTATGGGTTGGTTCTGGTTGCCATTTTTAAATTGAATTGATCAAGTTAAACTATAAATGATTTCTACAGAAGCTCATTTATAGCCATTGATAGTCAATAATATGTCTCAACCCTCACTCTCACAGGCAAACGCCAAGCCCGGGTTTAGATGAAGCCTCCGTTATACTGTGCCCCATGGATGAGCCTCCCAGATTCACAGACATATCACTTTTTGAAGTAGTGGGCAGTAACACTGGATGTAAAGGTATGCATTATATCCACAGGTAGTTTGTATATCACTAAGCGACAGTTCACAGTAGAGAACACAGCTGGTGGTTTTTGATCATGATCTCGAATTCCTGACATATTGGAATAGCTTTTCATAAAATATAATCATAGGAAGAGATGTTCCAGGAATTAGATGTGTATTATGTGCCTATTGTCGCAGACTGCTGTGATATTTCCAGACTCCAATATATGGAACATATATTATGAATATTTATTGGATGATAGTTGACTGAATACACTAATACAGTGCAATGTTTGCTCCTCAATGTTGTCATTATCAGTATGCTGTTCTGAACAGTTTATTATTTCTCCTTTAAAGTAACAGGATCTTTTCAATTACACAGTAGACAGCAGTGTCAGTACACGGTGGCCACAAGCTGCTCAATGACTCACAGCTCACTATCAGCAACAAGCAATGTAGCTGCAGTGTAATTTCTTCTGTGTGTGTATGACATGAATAATACAAATATCTAACACATAGGTGCATAAAGTAGCAATTTGATAATGAATTGTGTGTCATTACATAACTTACATATAATTACTTACATTTGCTACATAGCTTACATGTGATTGTATTTAAGTTAATTCTACTTTTGGCATGTTGATACACACCTAGTGTTAGTAGATATAATATATCCAAGGTTGTGTGTGTAACTACAGGCAGGTGAATTACAAATACATATACTTTTATCACCTTGTTACATTACTGAGGTATATATTATGGCCATTGGCCATTGTTAATTATTGTGGCATTTGTTGAAATTTAGTACATGCCCGTTCGTCTCTCTATATCAACAATGTTTCAGAAATGTTAAGAAGGCTTGCAATAGTTCATTGAATACTGGGTTTTCATGTTGCGAAACAGGTGCACTGGGGACCTGGGGTGGGGTTTTCTAAATTTCTTGTCAAATAAGCGGGTGGACCTGAATTTTGGATGTGAATAGAGCTTCTTATTTTGGTATTAGCGCATTCCAAGTGATACTTTAAATTAAGCTCTAATAATGTAGCTTGACAAACGAACCAAATTTTCGCTATAAATTATGAGGGAGCCAAATTCACAAGAAAACAAGGAAAACAAACGCGAAACGGCTTTCCAGTGACAGAATTTGTTGGGCTTGATTTGAAATTTACAAAATCACTTCAGTGGAGAAGGTTCTCAACCTGGCTGTGAGTTTTAATCGAAATTTATAATCGTCTCGCCGCGGTAATAAGGTTCTTCAGAAACCAGAGGACAAAATATTATCATAATTATTGTTACCTATCATTAGGCTATGGCAGGCTACTATAACGGCCGTTCTGTAGAGAATTGTGTTTATTCTACTGTTTTTCAGTAAAGATAGTACAGAAGATATGCTGCTATTAGTTGTTGTTGCTATGGTAACAATTAAACAATCGTCTACCTATCAACGCCTCAGATGATAACACACTGTGTAATTCTTAGAATTAACTCCACATTAGGTTTCCCTTATCCCTATAATAATTCTTGCCTTTGTCAGGTACAAAAACTGTTCTGATACAGTAAGCATGGTTCTTTTCATTCTCATTTATCACTTGTAACCTGGAAAGAAGTGAATCCTTGGTTTCGTCGTGTGGTTGTCCCACGTAATAAATTTTCCAAGAAATGTTATCATTGAAGTGGCCATATTATGTGAAACGTCTACTGACACTAATTAAACATTAATCACGCGCCTATTACACGCAGCCCGCTAATTACTTAATTACACCTAATTAGCAGCAGCCGGTGGTGATGTGTTGCGGTAACTAATTCACCACCACAGAATAGTTACAGAAGATAAGAACTCCTTTAGTAATTAATCATTAATTCCTGGTAGGTGTATTACTTACCAGGAAAATCTGTAAAGATTATGGCAACCTTTACATCCCCATTTGAGATGCCCGAGGATGTACACAATAGTACATGTACTGATGTACATTGTAAATTGTTAACTTTATGTCCTGTGTAGTTTGTACGCAGACTGGTTCATAGGAGAGTTCAGTCTTCGATTTTAAACTATTTCTTATAGAACATTCCAGGTTGCAAGCAAGACAACATCCTGGAGACTGAGCAGGTCAAGGACGCCCTGATCTTCACGATCGACGATACGAACTTCAAATGGAATGTCACCATCAAGTATGATGATAAAGAGGTACGAACAGAAGTGCAGAATCCAATTAATACGAATTATCATGTACATTGTACAATGTATTCATGGTCCAATGTACAATGTGCTTGAGGCTCGCCCCTTGAGATGACGCTACTGATGATTGTTATCGCTTTGCTGCATAACAATGTAACATTTCAGACCATTTCAAACCTTTCAACCCACTCTTTTCCCTCAGGTGTGCTCTGAGATCTTTGAGTTCGGTGACAGTGGCATCTACACGCTCCACCTCAAGTTGACAGAGAACGGCACGGCCCTCGCCTCCGGAGCAGTCTCATTCGAGTGCTACCTGAGTGTGGCTACAGCCCCCAGTAACTTCTGGCTGCCCATCTGGTTACCCATCCTGATCCTTATCCTGTTTATCCTGCTGGTGGTGGTGTTGTGTCTCATGAACAAGGCCTATCCTAGGGTCAGGGAGGTGGTGCTGACTAAGCTGGGTCGGTGGAATGAGGGGGAGGAGGTAAGGGGTTAATCTCACAATAGACGGGCCTGTCACGGGGCTTCCTTCCAAGGCCCGAAGCCAGGGAGGGGCACTTTTCATTATTTCCTTGCGATACGTTCAACTAACGATTGATTTCGCTCTACTGATTCATTGCTATAATAACTGTCATATTCACTGAGTTCCACGTTCCTACTTCACTAACTACCAGATATGATAACATTACCCCTTCAGAAGAAAGAAGAGTGCTCGAGCACCCGACTCAACTCTCTCGACACCTTCCGAGGACTCGCCATCGCTATCATGATATTCGTCAACTTCGGGGGAGGTAAGTCCAATCTCATTCGTCAAAACGCTATCGAATAATATGCTGACGTCTTTTCTTTTTTCAAGTATTATGTATTTTATGAAAAAATATTCAGTACGAAAACGTACTTAGTTAAATCTAAATTCTTTACAACGCTGCACTAACCTCACGATCAAAATACTAACATATACACAGGTAATAGGTTTAGTACTGTCCGAAGAAAATGTAAATATTTTATTTTGTATTCGAGGAATGCTTGAATTGCAATAAAACTAATTTTTGCAATAAAACGAATGTATCAGCACGTGCAAACCTAGCTTATTTCCGTTCCACCGAAGTTCATGTACGTTTTTTGATTTACATTCAAAAGACAAAACCTGTTGAATGTTTTATTTTGCTCTCATCTTAACAAAATGAGTGCAAATGATCAAAATTTTCGTATTGTCTGTTCAAAAAGGGCAGGCAGCTGCCTATGTCGCCTTCTCCTTCCCCCTAGCTACGCCCTTGACTCTATTTCCACATGCATGGAAGCTTTGACAAATAAAATAGATTTGCTGCCGATAGCTAGTATGTGCAATTAGCTAGCTAGTATTAATTGTTGTGTCCATTGTCGTAAATTAATTTCCACTGAAACTGACCGGAACCTCTGAAATTTGACATACGGCTGGAACCCAAACACGGCTTATTTAATTACTCGATCCAACGTGTTAGCGCAGATCACTTTTCTTAAGATGTGCCAGCAAGGCATGAATAGTCTGTTGTGCTGACGTCATTATCATAGCGCAGAGTGGTGAGTTGTTGACGCAGAGAACCGCCTAGCTCTGTGGAAACGTAAAGAGAGCGCTGTGTGTTTGTGTAATTTTCTCGTTAACTGTGAGAGATATTATTATGTTTACACTCATCCTTATCATAAGTTAGAAAGCTCACTGCCAAAACACTGAGAGATACTGCAGTGGAGATCTGTGTTGCTGGGAGTTATACAATATGTGTACAGTGTATCTTTATATCTTCTGTGACACGCCCTATACACTATGTACAGTGTACACACCCTATACAGTATATGCACCACACTACAATGTACACTACAATGCATAGTACTGTATTGACAATATACATTTTACAGTATACGTACAGTATGATATAGGACATGATTAATTTAGATATGAACTCTACTTCAACCCAAAAGTTAATAACTGCATAGTGTATCTATAATTCCCGAAAAAATGAACCTTTGTAACTGATGTAAGAATGCACTTTTCCAGTAATTTTGACGACTGCAATATCGCGAAATGCCAGTGTTTCAGAAATGCCCTTGGTCGAGGTAGATTTACCAAATTTTTTCATCTCTGATTCCCTTTCTCACTACAAATAGTAGAAGATTCCCACTTTAATTAAAGGCTATCTTAATTTGTCTTCTAAACTTCAGCACTTTCTAGCTCTCGTGTTTTGAGTTTTACCTCTCTTTGAACTCCAAAAAAAATTTTGCGACTTGATAATATTTGCAAAAGTTTTACCTTACCAGACAACTTGTTCCAGTAATTAATTCTTTAAATAGCATCAATTATTTCTACACTCTCGCTATTAGATTGATTTCACTTCTTCATAATTGACGCTATTGCTCCGATATCCGCACTTGTGAATTTATCTTCACTGAATTTCCCTGAAATTTTGCTGATGAAAGGATATTTATCTCACTTTTTGACTCGTCTAAGTGACTGTGATACCGCACTTGTAATTCTAATTCTTTTTTATACATTCTACTACATTCTAATACGTTTTTACTACTGCATTTCACTACTACATTTTAATAATACATCTTGAAAATACATTTCAATGCATTTTCTCCCCAGGTAAATACTACTTTATCGAGCACGCAGCGTGGCATGGTTTGGGAGTGGCGGACTTTGTCTTCCCCTGGTTCATGTTCATGGTGGGAGTCAGCATCGTCCTTTCCGTCCAAAGTCAGTTGAGTTGTGATTCTGTCGAAAGTCAGCTGAGTTGCGATTCCGTCCAAAGTCAGGTGAACTGTGATTCCGTCCAAATTCAAGTGAGTTGCGATTCCGTCCATAGTCAGGTGAGGTTAAAATTTTAATACTGAAAAGCTTAGGGTGAATTCAAGAATAAGGTTGGTTAAAATTTTTATATGTTTTCAGTTGAAACGTAACACATCTAAGAAAGAGATTCTGCTGAAAGTAGCTATTCGCTTCGTCAAACTCTTCCTGATCGGAGTGTTTCTGAACAGTGGCGTTCCTCCAGGAGGTAAGAAAATGAGGAAATGAGAATGAGGAATTGAGTAAATGAGGAAATAAGAAAATTATAAAATGAGGAATAATAAGTGGGTTGAGCTGTGTGTTTAAATAAGCTTACAACTCAACTCAATATTACTTTGACTTACTGTGGTATTATACGCTTAGAGCATGGCTGGGAATGCGCTAATATACGCTTAGAGCATGGCTGGGAATGCGCTAATAAAAATTATTGCACGAGGCGAAGACGAGTGCAATAATTTGTATTGTCGCACGAGGAGCAGGCCGAGTGTGACAATACCAAATTATTGCACGAGGCGAAGCCGAGTGCAATAATTTTATTAGCGTCATGACCATTTGCCATGCTCTTAGTGTATTAGCCAATGTGAGGAGTGCAATATTACTTATTATTGCACGCCTACAAGTACCCTCAAAATTGGCTAATATAGAGTTACATAACGAGCAACAGTGAAGTAACATGATTTATGCCTCGAGCGAAGCGAGTGGCATAAATTGCATTATTCACCGAAGCCGAAGGCTGAGTTGAATAATGATTTGTTTTCATCGAGGGCGCAGCCCGAGTTGAAAAAAATTTGTTACTTCGCTGTTGGGAGTTATGTAACGATATTATTTACCAAGTTTTTCAAACGCAAGAAAACATTTTCTTCACTCTCAGCATATAAATACAATTTTTGTCTTTAGGCGGTAGGCTTTACGTGGTGAGCAATACGACTTGTTTATCAAAGCTTTGATGTGAGGCTCCCTCTCGGAGTTCCTTTAGGAACTCTTGACAAGAAGTGTGAATATAATATTGAATACTGTGAAAATAATAGAAAAACTATGAAAATAATATCAAATACTATGAAAATAATAGCAAAACTATGAAAATAATAGCAAAACTATGAAAATAATACCAAAAACTATGAAAATAATACCAAAAACTATGAAAATAATACCGAAAGTGTGAAAATAATATCAAAAGTGTGAAAATAATATCAAAAGAATGAAAAAAAACTCAAAAATAACACATCTTACTTAACCGCTATATCCGGCCACGCGGTAAATAATATAAATTATTGCACGAGGCGTAGCCGAGTGCAATAATTTGTATTGTCGCACGAGGAGCAGGCCGAGTGCGACAATACCAAATTATTGCACGAGGCGAAGCCGAGTGCAATAATTTTATTAGCGTCATGACCATTTGCCATGCTCTTAGTGTATTAGCCAATGTGAGGAGTGCAATATTACTTATTATTGCACGCTTACAAGTACCCTCAAAATAGGCTAATAAAATTTTGAACCATGTACACTTAATAACATGTTAAGAAATGGTAAGGCTTCTACCAGTACCTCATGTGGACATTACACTTGTTCTTATATTATAGGTAACTTGAATTTAAAACATAATGAGTCCATTAAAACTGTCAAATATGTTTATTTGGGGTTGACATATTATCACATGTGATTATCTTGGAAATATATGATTTTCATGTGGCCAGGTGTTTGGATTTACCAGCCTTGCTATGATAATTACCTATATCATTTTTCTCTTCACTCGAAGGATCGCTCACATGTTATTTTGCCTTGGAGAAGGAATGTGAAGTGTACAGCATTACACATGATGATCTTATGCCTGAAGATTTGGTATAATTTTTGAGGTCTTGTGTTAAGAGGTTTAATGGTCTAAGCGTGTAAGAAATGTTTACTCTCTCTCTCCTACTCGATCCTCCTTTCCCAGGCGTGGTGCTGACTGACTGGAGGATCCCGGGAGTCTTGCAGAGGATCGGATTCTCCTATTTCATCTGTGCTGTGATAGAAGTCCTCTTTATCCCCCGCCTCACTGGAAACGACGGCTACGTGAGTACAGTAGGGTAGAATACAGGACAGAGTACAGAAGTGAGGAGGGCAGAGGAAAATTGAAGCGGAAGGTGTAGGGGAGGGTAGAATAACGGAAAATCAATCGTAAAGGAGTACGGCAGGGTAGAAATCTAAAATCTAAGCTAAATGGGTGTAGGGGCACCGTTAGGAGTTTCCTAACGGAGGGAAGGCAACACTTTATCTCACGTCTGACTGGAACGACACCACTGTGTGTAAACAGCTTAAGGCTTGGTTACTCTGTACTTCTGTACTTCTGAAGTGTGTGTTAACTGCTAAGTGATAGAGGATGAGGGGTTGAAAAGGGCAGCTAATATTTTACCATGTGTTTGTTAGCTGCTAAGTGATAGAGGATGAGGGGTTGAAGAGGGCAGCTAATATTTTACCATGCTTGCCAGACCCCGGATGATGTTTCACATATAATATTCAATCTCCACATGAATATTTGTGTTTGGCGGATACCTGGTGTGACGTATTAGCAAGCAATCTTCTCCCTTGGATGATTCGAGCTAATTCGAGGGTGTGTGTGTGTGTGTGTGTGTGTGTGTGTGTTTGTGTGTTGTTGAATCATGGGGCGTGTATACATTGTGTGTCTGTGTTTGTTGGTCAGGTTATGCTGTGAAGAAGTGAAAATGAGCTCATTCGGCAAATATGTAATGTTCTTGTGGGAAAATAATTTTCTTGAGGGAAATAGAAAAAAACTGCCACAGTTATGATAGGGAGGCAGTGTAATAACTTGATAACTTTAAAACATGTTAATAATCGCTGATATTTTTTGAGTTTTCAGTTGAATTATTTGAGTATATTTTCTGTGAAAGTATTTATATATTATGCTCTCTTTTGACGCTTGACACTTACCGTCATAATATTATTTGTATTCCGCATAATTTGGCAGTGTTCTACATGACATTGTGTTTGTGTGTAAACTGGCTGTTTGTGTCGTTGTCTGTCAGTTTTTGTGTAGACTGTGTGTTTTTGTATGTATAGTGTATACTGACAGGGGGTCAGAAATAGTGCGAGTCACGGGAGTTCAAACTTGTGAAGAAATTTATTTTGAAAGGAAATTGTTCGTGGTATAATTGTTTTTAATAGGTATTTTTGTGGAAAAATGCAGAAAATCCCCGATTGATTGATTTGTCAGGAAATATGATAACGATATCGGTCCTTTAAAAATTGCAAAATTGTCAGCCTTGCCTGGGTGCTTGAGTATTAAAGGAGTTTTGAATTTTGGGGTTGAAGGAGAATTGCATTATAATAACTCAATCGGACCATTTTTGTTTGCCAAATTTGACCATTTTTGATGATAGTACCTTCAACGTCACTGGTCAGGTCAGCTTGTGAATAATATCGAAAAAGGCTATCGGGGGTTAACTTTTAAGGAACGCCTCCCCCTGTCTGTGAGTTCAGTACTGTATGTTGAGTTGTAATTAGAACAGCAGAGTTTACTGCTTCTACTCAAGTACTCAGTTGGTGGGATAGAGCATTATCCACTCTGAGTTTAGAGGGCCACCCTCTGAGTCTGCGATTTCAGCTTGTCAATTTATGTGTAGAGTGTATAGGACTGTGTATACATTATACATTACACATTGATGTACGATATATACTGGCCACTGTACTCTGCACAGTATGCATCATACAATGTACAGTACACATTATAGACTGAACAGTAAACTCTGTAAACTGTGCAGTATACATTATGAACATTGTACACTGTACAGTATACTCCATACATTGATTAATGAAGAGTGTACATGTGAGGGAATGTAATCATGTGTACTCTTTGTGAGTGTATGGTTTGCCGTGTATACCATACACTCATACTGTATAAACTACACCATACAGTGCCACTGCAGAGGTAATGTGAAAATGTGTCGTGGGTGGCAATTGCATGATACACTCAATGTGAGTATAATGTCATGGGTTTACACGCAACATACACACACATGACACTGCCCTTATATTACGCGATGTAAAGCAGCCCCGCTATCACATTACACTTTAGAATGTTCGTTGCCATGATAACGTCATGCTTCGTATTTCGAATTATTATTACTAACTGCTCACACACACACACAGAGCAACGAGCATACTCTGTGGAATTCTTCTGTGTGTGATCAACGGAAATCACAACAATTCACCCATTCTACACCCAACACAGGGGGTCATGAAATAGGGAGTCAATTGTGAGAGATGGAAATACCCCGCGTCAAACCCAATGAATTAAATGCCACCTGGATTCCCACACATAAAATCTCCTCAATATATTGCCGAGCAAAGCCCCTTGATCCCAAAATAGCGATTTAATTAATCCATTATTGCTAGGTCACTACTCCAATATAACGGTACTAAATATAGGACTTGTCATGTGATGCGTTAAGTTTAACTGCACTCACCCACCTAGTATAATGCACTTGTAACAGCCGTATAGTACCTCCTCAGTCCTCAACAGTTGTCGTAACGTTCACTGTTTAGTGTTTTATTAGAATTTAGATGCCACCTGAATCCCGGGGATGTATCTGGTTTAGACCCGCAGCCTGAAGGGCGAGGATCTAAACCAATACGGACCCAATCAGGTGAGTGTCTACTTATTATCTAAGACACAAATGAAACGAGCGTTCTGCAGATTACCGATCACAGTCTAACTAAAATGGATCATTTCAGGGTGGAGAGAGGCTGACCGTTCCAGTGGATGACAACGAGTATAACGAACATGGCAAGTTCCTCAACGAGGACAAGGAAAACCCTGTGAGTTTCATCTTGCTCCGGCTAAAGTTGTCTCGAAATGTTGTTTACAACTTCTGTTTCAGACTTCTACATTTGGAGTAAATTTGACTTAAAGTATATTTTGAACTTTAATAGTTCAATTTTGATGAATGCACGATACATACATGACGTATGATGACTAACTGCAGTAACGAGATACACTGCAGTCTGCACTTGAGTAATTATGTACATGCTTCGTATCCTGTGCTATACACGAGCTTTAATCTGAATTACATGTCATAACGTATACTGCAGTAGGTATGTAGATAAAAATACAGACTCAGAATTACTTGATATTATACAGACTCAAAATTGCGTGTTCTGTGAAACTTCAGGCTTTAGAAATAAACAAAGTTACAAACTTATACTGACTTAGAGCATTAAACATGGCTCATTTGATAGGATGAATAGACAAAAAGGCCAGTACAGTGAACTTCGTCCTTAAATTAGCTTACATTCAAGGTACTGATATACATCTCTAAATAGCGCACGCATCGCGTGCGTTATTTTCAAATAATGCTCGAGTGGAGCGTGTGCATTATTTTACGAACGAGTGAGTTTTTGATGTTAGATGAGTCCAAGTGGCTGTGATTGATGTGAATAATACACGTGACTACCGGTTGAAAATTCATTGTAAACCTTGAAGCGTGAGAACAGGAGTGTCTCGTATTATAGAGACAATTGAGTTAGAGACAATTGTCTCTAACTCAAGAAAAATTGGATTGGGACAGGGACATTTGGGACAAATGAGACATTTGGGACAAAGGAGACATTTGTGACAAATGGGAGGAGCAAATGGGACAAATGTGGCTCAGAAAGTGAATTACGACTGGGAATACAAGTAAACAACGTTTAATGCAAACATTGAATGTGAATACAGATTACAGCTACATAATTGTAGCTTTGTAATTTGTAACTAATTGGCACAGCTTTCAATCTGTGCCATCAAAGATGGACTTTTGATCTTCATGCTAATAGGAATAGCATAAAGATGAAAGATCATCTGATCATCTCAAGAATTTCGTCTTCTTCTTTATCCTGGTCCAGGGCAGTTTTCTATCTGTATTACAGCATTCCTGAAATCATTCCAGAGAGCAGGAGATTGGAGACACACCACATTTCCTCCTCTTTGCTTTTGACTGTCCATTCGATTAAGATCTCCGATGCAAACCATTGCAAGAGCCCCATTCTTGTTTATGCCCCATTTGGAGTGATCCTGCAGACTGAAGTACTGTGCAAAGCCCAGGAAGTTCAAAAAGACAATGTTCTCCACTGTGTTGGGTGGGGTGCAGTATGAGGGCGTCGCCCCTCCAGCACCCCTTTGCCACGTCTCAGTGAGGAGGGGCGAATTTACATTATTGGCTATGACTGTCCAGATGTCAGTACCTGCCCCCTGCATGTTAGAGTACACCCGGAAGAAGGTTCCCGGTGAAGGCAAGATCTGCGTAAGGAAGGATGGAGCTCCAGAAAAGTGCCTTCGTGGGTAATTGATTAGGTTATTGAGATTTGGAATGTTGGTAAGATAAACCTGTTCGATAGCACCATGAGCATATATATTGGGCCAGCTGTAATAGAGTTGATCTGCTATCTTTGGAAGAGCTCCTGTTGTTGGTCCAGTGTAGCATAAGATAGATTGACCGTAGAATTTGGCATTGGCGGGAAATTCGTAATGGTATCCGCTACCTGGAATAACTGGTCCTTCAGGGAACCTTGGAACACTATGGAGAATCCATGTCACAGTGAACTGATCCCAGAATAGGATCCCTTTAGTGTGCCCCCGGGCTGACATTGGACCTACTGGGGGTGCCTCGCTGTATACGAAGTAGTTGGGGTTAGCTCCAAAGATGGCAGTTGGTGGTTCCAGAGTCAAGGCCAGAGGATTGGTGGCTGCAACGTCCAGTGTGGAAGGAGAAAGAATCAGGTTTTGGTTGTTGTAATCAGCATAAAGAAAGTTGTAACCAGTTGAATTGTGAACAGCGTTTTTTGGAAGCTTCAGTATCACAAACCAATCCACATCGTTATTAACGCGGTCTTTGCACTGAGCGTTGCACGCATGGAAGCAAAGAGCGCTCAGTACCAGAAACCGGAACAGCATCTAGTTGGGCACGGATAATTAGTTAAAAACTTATCAAGAAGTCAATTGACTTCCCCATAGGAAATGTTAGTTCCTGTATCCTAAATTTAATCGCTCCTTACTTTTTACGAGGTACTTCCGAATTCTTCAACAGTTGAGAGAGCTCGAAAGCAAAAAATTGCTAACTCCAATTTCCTAACTATTCCTCATAACTTTCAAGTGTCAAATTTCACATTTTATTTTTTTAACGCTGTGAGAATGTTATGATTGCGTATAAAAGTCAAAAGAACTGACGATTCAAAACTACTACAGATTATCACAACGAGTAATAACTTTTCAAAGCCTTGGTCAAACACGAAATTTCATTGAGGAGAACAATAGATTAAGTAATTTGGTCCAATTATTTATTTACCAGAGAGTGGAGAAATTACGAGAGGTTGAATGTAATAAGGCAATTGTTTATCGCTCAAAAATGCATAAGGTATTTATTACTATTGTTAAGGGGGCCGGGGGGTCTGAGGTCGATTTTCGGTTTTTTGTTGTTTCTGATAGAGCTGAACGCCAGCTACTAGTAGGTTTTTACCGCATCAAAAAATATTGTTCCCAGCCGAAGTTATGAATTTTTTCAAATCGCGAGTTCGCCTGTAATTACAGCGCGCGCGCAAACTTACGACGCGATTTGCCGAAAATAAACTTTAAAATCTATCTCCTACAGTTTTTGAGGAAAACCCTTGAAACTTGGTAGTTATGTTCTAGGGCATAAAACAAAACTTTGAATCGAGCCGATTTTTGATTTAGGCCTCAGAAGTGAAAATATGGCTTTTTGAAATTTGAAAATCGTCATTTTGACTATTTTTGGACAGGAGCCAACTTTGAGAGGCCATATTTTCACTTCTGAGGCCTAAATCAAAAATCGGCTGGATTCAAAGTTTTGTTTTATGCCCTAGAACATAACTACCAAGTTTCAAGGGTTTTCCTCAAAACTGTAGGAGGAGATAGATTTAAAAGTTTATTTTCGGCAGATCGCGTCGTAAGTTTGCACGTGCACGTGCGCGATTAAAAAAATTCATAACTTCGGCTAGGAACAATATTTCTTCATGGGGTGAAAACCTACTTGAAACTGTCGTTTAGCTGTATCAGAAACAATGAAAAAACGAAAATCGACCTCGGACCAAGCCCCCCCCGGCCCCCTTAATATTGTTTTCTGTCCAGAGTGAAGTATTCATGAATGCAATCTTCGTAATATGAAGATTGCTGATCGAACAATGGTATGCGACCAAAAGACCCTCCCCCATGGAAATAGTACGGGTTCATGAGTTCATTGAATAAAAACAAGAAATAAATTGGCTTGACTTTGTCGATATGTTTTCATATTATAATTGTGCGACGAGAATTTTTTATAATGTCATTGCGATCAGTAAAATATCAATTAACAATGTTAATGCGATCAGTAAAATATCACTTAACAATGTCAATGTTATCAGTGGGGGTTGGGGGTCCCACTGTCCCAATTGTCCCTAACTCAAGAAAAAAGTGGATTGGGACAGGGACATTTGGGAAACATGAGACAATTGGGACAATTGGGACAGAGAAGATGGGACTAAGAAAGTGTATAGCGACTGGGAAAAATGGGACAATTGGGACACGCGATAAAGAAAAAAATGGGACTCAAAAAGTGAATTGGGACAGGGACATTTGAGAAAAATGTGACGTTTGGGACAAATGTGACGTTTGGGACAAATGTGACGTTTGGGACAGAGATAAGTGGGGCAGGGACAATTGGTACATTTGGGACAGTGACATTCCCACCATTGAACATGACTCATGATGATGTTAAGGTAGACAGAGTGCGCCCCCCGAATCCTGATGGGGAGCTGGGTCGTGGGGCGCCATGCGAGGACAAAGGTCACGAAGTGACTGATGGTAAATCTAATAACCAATACTTCGCGTATTAGTTATCCGCCGGTTACGTCATCTTTTGTAGCACACGGTAGTGCTTGGTGACGTCACATGGCTGATGGTAAATCCAATAACCTAGTTACTAGGTAGTATAGGACTTATGTTCTAACACTCTCTTCAGGATAAGAAACTGAACAACTGGAAGTTCGGACAGGGAGTCACGACAGACACGCCCTGTATAGGGGTGAGTTTAATCACTTTCATCAAGCCTCATTAAATTTTTGACTTTTTGAGGGCAAGAAAAACTGAAGTTATGACGCAATAGTGAGCCAACAACCCTAAATCCATGTCTATACAATTTTTACAGCATGCTATTTTAAATGGTTATTAAACTCACACAAGATGTCATGAGACGCACGAATTCTTACTCAAAACTTTGAACTTCATAGATTTAGAATTCATTTCAAAGTTTGAAATAAATTCTAAATATATTAAAATTGATGGTAGCTTTTAAAGGAAAATGAACGCTTGTTGGACTCGACAGCCGAGTGCAACGTGAGTGGATTGTGTTGTTGTGTTCCAAATTAAACTAATTAATAAGTTGTGCCTTCTTCTTGATAATAATTGGTGGTGGGATGGATACTTAATCACTTTTAAATCACTTCCTTAAGTTTTTATTTGTGTTGTCTTTTAATTCTCATAGAAATCACTGTAACTCTTCGGTTTAAAACATCTTTTATTCTGTTTTTAAAGTCCTTCCAGGGGATAAAATCCCCCATTCCCCCGTGGTTAGGCTTTGAGTGAGTCTGGTCTAGGGTCGAGGTGGGACCTGGTGGGGCACTTATCGGTTACTCGCCTGAACTCAGTGCGTACCGAATCAATGAACAGTACTATGATCTGCATAACATTGCGTTTTAAAACGGTGTCTGACATCAGGAATATTTTAAAAGGGTGAAAGTTAGTGTAATTTGAGAGGAGGTTCGGTTTGTACTGATGTTAATTACCCTCCGAAATTCATACCCAAACCCATATATCATTTCCCATATTTTATTCCGTAATTTAACGCATTCAGGAATTTGCAGTAAGAATTCCATGTAGAAACCAATTAAACATTTGTCTCACTCTAATGTTGGTGATGAAGCATGCGTAAAAACTGCTCAGATACAATTCTCGAATTATTATCCGAATTGAAATATGATATTTTACAACTTAAAACCTTGAATAATGAACCGAAATCTAATTCATTCTACTCTACTGGTGTTTATCACCATTTTGACGTTACTAAGTCGCGTGACATAACCACGTGATTATATCGCGTGATATAAGCGCGTGGTAATGTCGCGTGACGTAACCACGTGGTCATGTTAGGTCATGTCACAGGTCCTCCCACAAGTTCTTCACGAGATAATGTATAAGATTACACGCCGTCACACAGAATACACACAGCATAATATTACACGGGATAATATTATTCTTTGACGCTGGCTTTAATTAATGTGATTAGTACGAGGACCTAACATTACAAACACTGTCGAGGACAATTTAAAGCGGTTGTCAGTGATCCAGATGTGACCTTTACAGTGAGACAGTGTCTTCTTACCCTTAGACGGTGTCTTTTACAGTGTGGCAGTGTCTTTCACAGTGAGGCACTGTCTTTTTACAATGATACAGTTTCTTTTCACAGTGAGACAGTGTCTTTTTAAACTGAACAGTTTCTTTTTACAGTGAGACAGTGTAATTTTACAGTGAGGCAGTGACTTTTTGCAGTGAGACAGTGTCTTTTAACAATGTTACAGTGTCTTTCTTTACAGTGATACAGTGTCTTTCTTTACAGTGAGACTGTGTATTTCTTTACAGTGAGACAGTGTCTTTTTAGAGCAAGAGAGTTTCATTTAACTGTGAGACAGTGCCATTTTGCGATGGGTAAGCCGTCAGTGATGCAGCGTCACAGAATATTTTTGTGGCTTTGGCGTGTAAACCACTGACTCAGTGGTATACACGCCTTCCTCATTAATATTTCAGTGGCAAGGTCCAATCTAATATATTATAATTGTTGATTGTTCAAGGACTTTTGTGCTCTCAAATTCCTATATGAGTGTTATGAAACTGCTGTTAATCTGAGTTTAATTTACACTCGTCCCTTCTGAATTTATGCAATGTACAGATCATGTGTTATTACAATGACCAATCCTCCTCTATGGATGATGTTGGAAAATTGCTGTTGGAGTTTACTGTTTAGGAAATTCCAAACTTTAAACCTGAGAAATTTGTCTAATATGTTTACACTTTACATATTTCATAAACATGCCGGTAACTTTCAAGTTTCATTGATCTAGATTATAAACATCTAATTTAGCCTAACCTACTGCAACATTGTTTTTTTTCCAAAAAAATCTCAAAGGCGTACGTTTAGACTTTATTACTTCCCTGTCTGTATTACTGTCCACGTATTATAATGCAGATCGAATGTACGATGAATTGCTCAAGGTATTTATTTCATCGACTTTTGTACACTGATGAGCGAGTGTAAATGTGTAATATTTCGCATTTATTAACCTCTTTAAACGGTCAAATATGTTACGTAGAACATTTTTGACGTAGATATTATGTACTTTAGCTGTTAGATTACTGTCATACTGAAACTTCAACACAACTCATTATATTAGCCACTTCCTGTACGTACTAATTAAATTAATCATTTTGAAAATTTTATTACCGATGTAATGAACTGTCAGTACTCAGTGAAGAAAACCATTGTTTATCTTGTAAAAGTCAAGATAGAGTGAATTAAACTTCCATTGCTTTGTTGGCCCGATTTTTTCCTGTTCTCAAATTCTTGCTCAAAGAGTACCTATTGCGATTACTATACGAGACTGTTTTAGAATACACCAAAAAGGTACCTATCGCGAGTGTGAGACTGTCTTAGAATACACCCAAAGAGTACAAAATATTGCGAGTATAAGACTATACCCCTTAAAATACTCTTTCACCCAAAGAGTACCTTAGATTTCGAGTATAAGACTGTCTTAGAATACACCCAAAGAGTACCATAGATGTCGAGGCTCAGAGGCTATCTCAGGGAGGATGAATTGCTATTTATCTTTCATTATACCATTTAAGGTGGCAGAAGCTCTCTGACGCTTCTCATATTTATGATAGGAGCTTTCTACTGTCTTATTAAAGTGTATTAGGGGAACTAGATTATCCTATATAATGTATTTGATAAGCTTGTCATACTTGAACAATTCTTACATTTCATGATGTTGAAGGACTGAAGGAGAAACTGAGAAAATATTTGTTTTTTTAAAAACGTAGAAACTAGAAACAGTTTCATACATCCAAGAATTGATTTGAGCGACACAAACACTCTACCAAGAGTAAGACTATTTCAAAGAATTTTTGGAAATTTCCGAGGTATTTCGTTTGGATATCGTCAAATATTGCAATTCATGGACTATCATTTTTGATAAAATCTAAATACACATACTATACCTAAAAAAGAAAGTTCCTGATATAAGCAAGTTATGAGTCATGAAGGATATATAATGATTGACTGTGGTGTAAGCTCTTGCCTTTTGATATGGTCCTCAGGCTGAAAATTTGTTCATGGTATTTTGGAAATATATGAGAGTGACACAGTGACGCAGGGTTTTGACACAGCGTTTTGACTTGTCATTATTTTCTAATTAGTTGCCGGTGTAAGATAAGACACCGGTCTGTATAAACTAGTGTAATTAATCATACCTGTCAACTTCCCACACTTTACATGACAGTATCTACACTCTTTTAATTTACAGCTTTACTCCTTGGCCTGTATTATAATGTACTCTACAATCATTTTACTGTACTTCGTTCCTTGACCTTTTCATCGGAATGCACATTCTTCCCATTCCAACGAGCCTTAAACCAGCCTTCTAAACATGCTTAGTGTATTCATTGCTCTTAAAACTTAAATAATGCACAAAAAAGCTCTTCTTTTTACACTAATCAGTAACCACTAGACTCATAATATGAATACCGGACGAAGATTTGAGTAACTGTCACTAGACAAAACAAGATAGTCATAAAGACAAAATAAGATAATCACACATGATACAGTACAGTTTTTGAGTAAAATTTGGTATATTCCTTGCGATATTATAGCGAATACTCTTTTTCAGAAGTCGTTGCTGTACCACACTTGGCCACAGTGGATCATCGTGGCCATCTTCACAGCTCTGTGGGCCGCCATCACATTCGCCATGCCCATCCCTGGCTGTCCCACGTGAGTAGATGTGTCTTTAGTGTATACTGTATAGTGTATAGTGTATAGTTTTTTCTGTATAGTGTGTTCTGTATAGTGTATAGTTGTATACTATACTCAATACTGTATAGGCTGTAAATTTATTGGGTGCAATGAATAAAAACATGCAGTCTTTTATTCTTTTATTGGATGCAATGAATAAAAAACATGCAGTGTTCAACTTTCGAAGTAGCATCTCGATAACATGATAATTACCAAAATACCAAACCCACAATAGTAGAATCCGGGCACTTTCTCCTAGTGAAAGTCCCACGCTGAGTACTACAAGTAATCATGTGTTTCCGTCACGGGTTATGTCGGAGCAGGCGGTTTGGCGGACGATGGCTTATACCCCAACTGCACGGGGGGTGCTGCTGGGTTCATCGACAGACTGATATTCAGATCAAACATCTACATGACACCCACCTGCCAGGTAACCTATCACCATAGCAACCTAACCTATAGCAACCTGACATAGCAATCTGACATAGTATCCTAGCATAGCAACCTAACATCGACAGACTGATATTCAGATCAAACATCTACATGACACCCACCTGCCAGGTAACCAATCACCATAGCAACCTATATAGCAACCTATAGCAACCTGACATAGCAACCTGACATAGCAACCTGACATAGCAACCTGACATAGCAATCTTACATAGCAACCTGACATAGCAACCTAATATTGAAATTCAGGGGGTGTTGGACGGACGCAGGATGAAGCTATGCTAATTTACTTATTAGATAAGATAGAATTTATCTTCACAACAAAATAAAACGTCTTCATCTAAGAGATAATTCAACAAGTTTCCCATGAAATTTTAACCTGAATATGGATATTAAAATTATACAATGCTAATAACAAGCGAATAAATATTGTATTATGATACTTTCGTCATTTTTCGCCAAATTTGTCATCGCACCTTGACAATTGTAAAATTTCAATATTTTGCATGAAACTCGGAGTTGGTGAACAGATTGTTTTATTTCTACTCGTATTATGATACTTCAATGCCTGGACAGGCAATATTTAAAACTATACGACATTACACACTGAAAATTACAAAATATGCCACACTACAGAGCAAACCATGAAGAAATTGATAAATTGCTATCATCCACACTCTTGACATGAATCAGATCCAATGGGATCGCACTTCACATTTTGAGCTCTTGGCGATGGATGTGCTCCTCCCAAAATAAAATTTATCTTCAGTTTAGTCCATCTGTTGTCTCCTGGGATAAATTGTTCTATTACTTTGCATACAGCATGCTCATGTGTGATTGTGTGAAGCAGTATTTCAGTCAAACTAATTATTGAGGGAGTAGAAATTGGTCATTAAACTAACTGTCTTGTCCAATTTGGTCAGAATTTGATATTCTACGAAAAGTTGAGTCTTTGCTAATGTGCTCAAATAATTATTTACCAACAAATGGCTCAAAATTTTATTTTCTTCTTGCATCATATATCGGACAAAAAACACATTTCATACCTATGGCTATTAAAAAATAATTTCCTACCTAAAAAACCAAACAAATCATTCTTTGAACATTTTTGGAGAAGGTTCCCACAGATGAGGTGGTCAGTATGATAGATACTACGCCAAACCTTGTCTGCATACTCCTGTAATTGAAATATAGATTGTACCCATAATCAAGTATATGATCTCATTTTCATATTTCTAATAATGGGAAGTGATTAACAAGAACTTACTTCGGAAAGGTAATAATTTAGTTTTTTAGCTCTTCCTCCCTCTGCTTCTGCCACTTTGACATACATTCCTTGGTATGGGGAACATGTCATGTCACAGACCATAGTTCGGAAGTTGTCCCTTGCTGTTTTGCACCTGTGCAGCAGGTTATTACTGTGCAGGATTCGTGTTGCTATCTTTTGAGTGACGTTCTTGATTATATATTCATTTCATACTCATCGCCATCCATATAATTAGTTACACAATATTATTTGATTGAGTTTTGTCGACGGGACTAGTGTTATCCATGGATGTGTTCTAGGTCCTTATTTGATACCAGATCTTACGTAAATTGAGACTTTGTTAATAGAGTGTTTTAAATGAAATGACATTGTAATCTGTTATCAAATTAAACTTTTGAAATAAAAATTGAAGTATGAATGGAGTGAGAATTTATTAAATGTGCAGAGCTTCTTGCACCAAGGTTGTACCAAATCTAGCCCCTTACAATGTAAGAACAGATTTTGTCTGCCAATGTCCAATGATAGATTAGAAAATAAATTAAACTCACGAGTTTAAGCGTTTGTCTGCATGCTTGAGCATTTCCATCAATTTCTCTGCTTGAACTTCATTGCAACAGAATCTTTCTTCAAACTGGGATTAATGAGAAAACAATGTCCACAAAATAGTGGTATGTTCAATCTTTCATAATTCATATCTATAAACTATAAAATGTAAATTTCAACTTCTTAGAAGCAGTATAATTAGTCACCTTTAAGTGTGGACAGATTTCTTCTATATTGTTCTTTCCTCCATTAGAAAAGGGGATTGGTTTTGTTTTCTTGGCACATGGTAGCCCATCACAATCCCCATACAAAACACAACCTTGTCTATCTTGTGCTGATACGCTTTCTGTTGTAGCGATGTCATGGACAAGTGCCAACAGGAACCAAAACTGTTTGAGCTTCATTGAGAGCTGATGAAGGGATACCTTTTTTATTGCCCGCACAGACAAACATTATATAATACACGTGGATTTTCCAAATTATAATTACGATAGTAAGATTATGTAAACTCGAAATATCACAAGTCAAAACTTGAGAAATATTTAACATCGAAAGATTCAACTCAGAAACTACAATGCCAGCGTGAACAAACCAAAGAGAAATATATTATTTCACTATCGTGTATGTCGGAAGAAGAATGATATGTTAACTTCATTACGTAATTTGGGGGTTGAGGGTGGCATCATTATCAAGTGATGATGGATGATGTCGAACGATGTATTTTGATAACCAGACGAAGAAGATGAGACTTTATTCTTGTTCAGTGCGATCAACAAGTTGCTGATAAAAGAGCTGCTCATTTTAACACGCACAAGAAAACTGATATAAATAGCAATGAGAAAACTGATAAATAGCAATGAGAAAACTGATAAATAGCAAAAAGAAAACTAATAAGCAATGAGTATAATTGATTGAAAACCCCGGGGGGGACCACTAAGGGCTTTGAAACTTTGTTAAATAATAGGTACATCTCTAATGTAATCTCCCATTCCCTGTTCTATTATTATGTACGTCGTACCGTCTTTTGTCCTTTTGTAGACATATTGTCCAAAAACAATAACACGTAGACGTCATTACAATCAATACACCTGAACACATACATCATGTTGTAACTTTATAAGCATTTGTTCAATTTCGGAAAGATCATTCCACAAAGTAGTTGGTTTAGATTTGAAACATCAAACAGCGTGTATTTAAATGTCAAACAATCGTTCTGTCAGTTGACACGGAAATATCCAATTTAGAAAGCATTGAACATTGAGCTCGAGTCATGATTCCCCAGGACCAAGCCTTTCAGTTCATGGGCATTCCCGGCTATGGGTATTCCCAGCTTTGGGTATTTCTGGTTATGGGTATTCCAGGCTATGGATGTTAACACCACTGGGTATTCCCGACGTTAACCCAATTTTCCCCTGAAACACCCAGTTATGGCTGGCTCTTTCCCTCCCATTCCACCTCCGCAGCCTCCCACATGTCGAACAGCACCGCCATTATTTTCGCAACCTGACGTAGCAACCTGACATTGCAACTTTTTTTTTCTATTTTTGAAAATTCCTTCCGTAACGAAAAATAATTTAATCAATATTCAATAATCCGTCAATAATCAATAATAATAATACTACTCCATATTATCCGAGCAGTATATTGTTAGGCTCGTTAACCTAATTAGCTGCAAGATCCTGCAGAATTGATTCCTACGTGTCCCACGTACGTTTTACATGCCACGTCAGCAGGGTTTATCTAGATGCGTGACAGGCTCACGCAATGTTTCTTATTCACTATTCTTATTCACTATTCAGTTTCGTTCCTAGGTTCCTAGGTTTCGTTCCTAAGTTGACATAAGCAACTTAAAAATACCATCTTACATTACAACACAACAATCTGATAACAACCTGGCAAAGCAACCCTAACATAGCAATCTGACATAGCAACCTCACATAACAACCTGACATACCAAGCAGCAGCCTGACATAGCAACCTGAAATAGCAACCTGACAAAGCAATCTTAAATAGCAACCTAACATAGCAACCTGACATAGCAACCTGAAATAGTAATCTAACATATCAATCTAACATAGCTATAGCAACCTAACCTACTAGAATAGCAACCTTACGTAGCAATCCAACATAGCAACCTTACATAGAAACCTGAAATAGCAACATGACATCGCAATCATGCCTAGCAACCTAACATAGCAACCCTCCGCAGAAGATGTACAAGACGATAGTGACGTATGACCCTGAAGGGATCCTGGGATCTCTGATGGCAGTCATCACGGTGTACACGGGAGTACTGGCTGGTCACATCATCGTGCTGAACAAGACTTCTAAACCAGCCACCATCATCAGACTCCTTGTACTGGCCCTTCTCACTGTGAGTGATATTATCTGCTTTCTGGAAGATTCTTAGCAATGCCGAATATAAGTCAGCAGTCTGGAGGGTAAGGTTAGGGTGAGTCCGCCTTAGGTCCGCCTGACGCCTCCGGATTGCCTATAAGTCTGCATAAATAGGCACAATCTGTCTATACGCATGTTATGGATATTGTGCCTTTTCATGCACACACGATAAAACAATAGGCCATCATTTCCATGCATTTGTGCATTATAAACTCGACTTTTCCTCGTTATGCTCTAATGTATACATCACAATGCTACCCTTTAATTATAATATTAGCATATTTTACTACAAAGACAGAGTTTGTCGAGCTCCACTGAATGTTGTATGTGATGCGTGTAGCGCTGCGTGTCATTTAACTTCCTTGTTTATGACGAAATACAGACTCGCACAAAGCTAGCTCAGAGCTCCTCCTCCAAAAATAAAATGACGACATTTAACATTTTATTAAGCCACATTTGTCAGACATTATCGATGACGTGATAGATCGATGAAATTAATTGAAAATCCCTAAGCTCAATTGCTTTGCTTCGCTAAGCCAAGAAAGCAAGTAGAGAATATTCAAAATTGCGCATTCTACTATGCAGGATAATTTGTGCAGCTCATAAATAATTAATAATTATCTGATTATTCATTTACAATGATTATCGAGGCAATGATAATTATTATTTTGTTTGTTTTGTTGTTCAATATTTTCAGGACTCTAGTCCGAGTTCTGTCTTGATACAAAACAAATGATAATTATTCAGTTACAATGATTATCAAGGCAATGATAATAATTCAGAATGATTTATGGCACCCCATTTCAGGGCGTGATAGGAGCTGTGCTGTGTAAAGGCTCCCTATCTGGCGGCTGGGTCCCAATCAACAAGAACCTGTGGTGAGTTCTTTCACTGTGTAAGACTCTTTTGGTGTGTCCCCTTCAAACTTTGAAAGTTCTCAATTGTAGATTATAATCTGATGATGAGTTTTGTTTTTGTTTTTAGATTTAAAATCCCAAATTCCTCTACAACCCCATCCTTGAACTTTACATTTCTTTCACATTCCTTAACATTTTAAAATCCCTTCCTTCTCGGTACACCCCCTACCCCAGGACTCCTTCCTACGTGATGGTGACATCCTCCACTGCGTACGGCTTGCTGGCCCTTATCTTCTTCCTGGTGGACCACCAAGGAATTTGCTGTGGAGCTCCTTTCAGAAGTGCTGGTGGGTTACAACTCACACTTAACTCTAACGAAACGAACTTACTTCTTGTTAACTCCATATCTCATAAACTCCCTATTAGCCTTTTGATTTTTATCAAATCCCTGATATCTCCCTATTAACTCCCTCTTTACTTATTGTTTCCTCATTAACTTTTTATTCAATCCCTATTAACTCCCTCTTACTATATTAATTCATTAACTACGGTCTATTAACTCCCCATCGCCCAGGTAAGAACAGTATCGCCCTCTACGTTGGTTCCTACGTTCTGGGATACCATTTCCCCTTCAACTGGGCCACCCAAGAAACCCACGCCGCCCTGATGCTGCAAGCAATCGTGGGTACAGTTTCGTGGCTCCTAGTCGGTCTCTACCTGGACGCCAAGAAGATCTACTACTCTATCTAGCTGCCACTCTGGTGTCACTTGACTCTGGTGTCACTTGATTATGGTGTCACTGCTATCATGGATGTATGGTGTCACTGCTATCATGGATATGTGGTGTCACATTGCTATCATGGATGTATGGTGTCACAATGCTATCAGGGATGTGTGGTGTCACATGTGTCTGAAGATTGCTCCTTTTAACAATCTGATGACACTGTGACTGGTGTTTGTGATCGGAGACTGAGTGTTGTCATAATGTTAGACTGTGTGTAACGCACAGCAGTGTGTTGTCATTATGTTTGACCGAGTGTTGTCATAACTTGTCATAATGTTTGAATGTTTTAGGTGGTATCTGATGATGAAAATGAACTTGAGTCAGCTATTTATTGATTCAGAGACGTAATATGTTAACAGACGGGTTGCTATTTTATCACTCTAATACATATATACATACATATAATTTGATTTATATGTATCAAATTTATTAGATTATATATGATATATTAATTTAAATTGGATTCGTAATAAGATTAAAAGAGAGAATATAATATGCACATAATATTCCCACACACACATGTACATTCCATTACACACGATATGACATTAGTTTCACACACCCCCTCATGATGGCATGATGGCACTGTACAATGTGTGTGTATGTGTGTGGGCGCCTCCTAAAACGCACCAGGATCTGTGTTTTTTGCGAAATAATAGAGCTTCACACAAAACGTATTAGTCGTGATTCTTATGTTTCGTTTTGCCGATTTCCTGCATTTTCTAGAACAATGACATTATGGAAATTGATACTTTGTTATGGCCCCCTTCTCACCACCGGTAGGTATGTTTTTAACAAATAATTAAATATATTTGATTGTAAAAACCGACCCATTTGTATTGTAGTAATTTACTACTAGTAGGGTCCGTGGATGATGCATTAATTTGAGTGTGATCGCATGCTTTTTATAGTAAAAAGAAATTGTTCAAGATATATCTGATAGTCATATGTTCATTTGCTTTGGAAGAGGAAATGTTCGTTTCATATATTGTTAGGTAATATAATCAGTGTAATTTGACCGCTGCTGTAGCCATGTTTTGTGGTCCAGCAGAGTTCTTTTGATATTTGTGTCAAAAAGAAGTAAGAATTATGTTACATTGAGCCTTGGTGGTTTAAACTCGATTATAGTTTCTAAATTAAAATATTATGATATTCAAAAATGCGTATTTTCAAAATTTTTGCTCTGATTGAAAACTCTTTTATACCTTATCCCAGTTTTCAGTTTGCATTTAAAGTACTGAAGTGCAGAAATGCAATTTTATCATATTTTTTAAAAGTGTTAGTAAAATTTGTTTGTATACCTAAATTGTAAAATCAGAACCAGTATCAAAAGCTTTAGATGGAAAGAATGTTTTAATCATATGAGCATTGACAAATCAGTTAATTAGGCTTATTTTCTCTCACTAAACGACGTATCTATTACTTAATCCATGTTTAGCATGTGTTTTACCGTATTCCCTCCGAAGAATGTTATTTTATCCCATGAAACATTCTTAATCCTTAACATTCACATGCTTTTCTTGTGAAACTCTCGTGAGAATTAGATTCAATTTTGAGGTTTTCTGAGTTGACACTCCTTATTGATTTGTTAATGGAATGGTTTAACCTTAACTCTTTTACTGTTGAAGAAATTGATCATTCTAAACCTCCAAACAGTTACACGCGAATTGGCAGGGAAGGCTAGCGTAGGGTATTGATGAGTGCCTCTTATCGGGTATGTCCTGATCGTCAACTTAATGTGCATAACGCAAGCCAGAAAGGGTTTGAATTTGCCACGAATTGTTGTACTTATTATCATTAGTTGCAATTTTTACATTTGATACCCGATTTTCACTTCGTCGAATTACGACAAATGATTCCTACCCAACCCAAAATTAATTGAATAAAGTTGTGACTAGTGTTGTAAACTTGTTATCTTGTAAGAGCATAATACAGAAGAATTTGCAGCCCTTGCATACACTTGACTCTAATTGCACACCCGTCCGAATGTTGCCGTTGATAATTACCGGCTTAGAATATATTCACAACGGCAAAGCCTCGAATTATGCAACATTTGCATATTACTACAGAAGTTGGCAGTATTTTCGCACACAATTTAAGCTACTTTGTTCCTCAGTGGTTGCGTGATGATGTAAGCAACATTTTCTGGCGTTGGAATTAATACAAATATTTATTTATTTGTTCGTTCCAGTCCTATCCCACCACGTAAATACATCTCTTGAGCCATGTTGAGACTGACTTGACTAATAAACTTGTTGTTAATGCTCCTATGCTCCTGTTTGAGAGTAGACTCAAGATTGATGATTTTAATGGTATGGGCTTGTCCCGAGGAAAATTTAGATTTAATTGGTTGCCACCGGCGCCGTTCATTTGTTTACGTTGCAAAATACTTTGCGACTTGGTCATTTTGTGTTATGAAAGTTGCGCGCAGCGATGAATTTGCGACGCGCGCGCGCGGAACTTCACTTCCCGCGGCTTTGCAGTTCCACGCCGCCATATCATTCTTTCTCGTTGACGGCGCCGTCATGCGTCTGCGTTTTGTCCTTTCTGATCTACCAAGCACCTTTAACGACACCCATTGGGCTTGATGGGGCTGTTTTTTGTCAAGTATCCATCACCCTTTTAATGACACAGCTCCCGCGACGCTTCTTTCTGTGGCATTCCTGATCCTGTTCTTCCATCTTTCCCTTCCTCTCTTTATCTCTGTTCTTACGAGAGGATTCAGGATCTTTCAACAATCGACATTGGTTGGTCTAATCGAAAGTTGGTAAACACGAAGGGAAGCTTCCTTGACCATTATAAGCAGCTTCAGTGATAGTCACCATTGGTTACCAATTTCAGTAGTTACTCAGCATTCCTTATTTCATGATGATGAAGACAAGGGGCTGGCAAAAAGTGGTTAGGCCTGGGCCTCAATTTATTTATTGTTTATTTTTTAGTGTACCTACTGTTAAGAGATTTAAATTTGAGCCTTTACAGCATGTCAGATCGTCTATTTACAAGAAATCAAGCGAAACTCATTTTAAACCGAATATTCCTGGCAAAATTTTGAGCTTCTACAGATGAGATTCAAGATCGTTCATGCGGGGGTAGGGTAGTATACTTGTCGTTGTCCCCTTCAGTCGTTATTGGTTACCAACTTCAGTCGTTTCAATTGGCACTGCCAACTTCAGTCGTTATTATATTGCTATATTGGTAGTACCAACTCAATCGAAACTATTGGTAACCAACTTCAGTCGTTGTATTTGTTACGAAAATATGAAGTCGCCTTTTAATGGAAACAAAAGTTTCAGTCGCAACGAAGAATGGCACTCTCATGGGGTATTCTGATTCGATGTCTGTTTGCAGGCAGACAACCCGATTTCCGTATTTTACTGTGATATGAGGAATACTCTTCTAGTTCTACATTACTAAGTAGCAGCATCTAAGACACTCGACAGTTGAGTATATTATGCGACTGTCGGTCTAAAATCGGTGGCAAATGAAAAGACACTTGATCCCTTAGACAAATTCCTTGGCTAAAGTCGTGAAATATTAATATCCGACTATGTGAGCTTTATTCTTCTCGCTGTACCGCGGCATGTTAAAGAAGGAATTGTACGTCAAGTACTAAAGATCATGTCATTGGGTCAAAATATCTAGCTCGACTGATTCAACCGGCCACACAACCGGCTCTCTGGACCAAAATTAGATAAGGACCGATAAGGTACTGGTAGGTATAATTCCTGACAACTCTACAAACACTATCAACTCAACTTCTCAACTTACCTTCATCGTTTTCATTAATGCCATGACGTATTGCAGCATGACGTATTTTAATGCCACGTCCTAATGCTCTAATGATCGCAATTAGACATCGCAATTCACACGGTGTTCAATGTTTAATTTCAGGAAGTTTATGACATATCATTAGAACCGTTATAAAATTAGAACTGTCATTTTATTTGATTGTGTCCACTGATTGATCTATGAACTGATTGATCTATGAACTGATTGATCTATTGACTGATTGATCTATTAACTGGTTGACTGATCTATCAGCTAATGGATATATTAACTGATCTATTTAACCTATAAACTCACGGGTCTGTGAACTGATTGATTTTTCAACTGATTGATCAATGAACCTTTCAACTGATTGATCTATTATCTGATAGATCTATCAACTGATAGATCTATTAACAGATCGATCTATCAACTGATAGACCTATCAACCCATAGATCTACTAAGTGATTGCTCTATGAACTGATTGATCTATTAACTGATTGATCTATCAACTTTTAGATCCATTAACTGATTAAACCATCAGGATGTAGCAAGGTGACCTACTTCCGTGTGCCTCTACAAGCTATACTCTGTGTAACACTGTAACACCCTCGCGTGTAGTCTGTGTTACCTTCTCAGAAACTGGTGGATTTTACCGCAATATTCTGCTCATTCTAAATTGAGGAGGGGTGCTGATCTGATGCTTTCACTATTGGATACAGTGTTCTTGGTCGTGTATGTTGCAAATTCAGCTAATAGTTCATTGCTTCTTCATCACAGATGTGGGTCTGATCTGATATGGAACAGGTTTGTCTTTGCTTCTTGGCCGAAAGAATTTTGCTTGTATTGAATGAAGCTGCGAGATTTCCCATTACCTACTACCTACCTAAACCTACTGTTGTTTGTAGCGCCTGATATAATTATTGTTACTAAATGATGTTGAACAAGCTTGATCTTGAACCTTGATGTGCTATGACCTTTTTGGCTTTATGACCATGAAAAGGAATTTTTCATAGTAATAGGTCGTAATCTGTAGAATCTCTGGCCAGCTGGTCACCAGCTTCTGGTGCTTGGTAAGTCATGCTCATTTCTTATGGTGTATCCCCCTTTTCAGGAGTTAGGTGGACAGCGGTGGGCATGCGGGCAGTTTCAATGCTTCCTTCTAATGTTCTCCAAGGCTGCCTCCCTATGGGTGCCCAGCAAGGCACCTGATGGGAGGAGTGAGGCCCAGGAGACTGGGATGGATCATTACAAAAGAAGTGAGCCTACTGAGACTGAGTTAGGACCTCACAAGACAGGAGAGCCACAGGAGACTGATTTGGAGTCCCAGGACCCTGTCTTGGGAGAAAGGTAGTTCAGAGAAGCAGGGGCTCAATGGAGGGTTGGAAGGAGGTACGCACAGGAGGGGGAGCGGGTATGGGAGCTGTGACAATGCTGCAAGGGACCCAACGTGAGTTTAATTCTATTTGTTTAACTTTATACTATGTTTAGCTGCCAACCTGCCCTGTTTGGCAGCAGTTAGGACACTTTGCAATATACTGCAACTTGAGCTACTGTACAGTTCAGCTGAATTCCAAATAATACAGAAAACAAAATATTTGTACAAAATATTACACAATCATTAGTGGGGAGATCAAGCCAAAAATTTAAACTCTGTGTACCCGTATAACCTGTTTCTCCAATCCCCCCTTGACTATTATATTTATACTGCATTATATATGCCTCGATCTACCCATATTATCTCTCTAAATACATAGTTAATAAATATACAAGTACAATAGCCTCTGATAAACGACAAAACGCGGCTGCACCGCATTGGCCGCTCATTTTAAGTACATTACTCTGATCATTATCGCCTGCATGCTCTCAGCATGGCTTGTACAGACTACGAATTCAATGCTTTGGTACCGGACTTCGGAGGGTCGCTCGCTCTTTTATTGACCATTTTGCACTTTCTTTGGTTTTTATCGTACAGAAAACCTTGCCTGAATGGGGCGGGCCATATTAACTAAGACCCTCGCCCAGTCGCCTCTTGGTTTTTGGGCAGCGGGCCTAAACCGGATAAATCACTCGGGCTGGGCACTCGGGAAGTATCCTGAAATAGACCCGATAGGCGGGTGCCTATGTATTTGATAAAGGAAATTGATGTAAACTATCAACTTTGCGCGTATCGCCCAGATATTTTGATAGCTCCGCGTATATCAAAGCAATTTTAAAAGTGGCATGTTTTGCGTCCCAAGAGGGAACGATACAATGAATTGACATTTACAGTGCACCAACTCATACACGCATGTATTCTCCTAAAGTCACATTGTCATAGTGTGAATAATTTGCAAGGCGTAGAAACTTCACTCAGCTGTTAGAACTTTAAGTTTACAAACTAAGACCACAGTTAGAAGTTGCTGACCATAACTGTTGAAACATGTACAAGTATATGTTTCAATAGTCAACGTCAGCAATGTCTAAGTGTGGTTGGAGTTCCTGCGTAGCCTCTATTTAGTCGGTACGCTGCGATTTTGGGTGTAAAATAATCAGCTCAATATGAAATCGATAAAAAAATTAGCACTGAATTTATCATGAATGTTATAACAAACAAACATATTACAAATATCTCCAGCCGCAGCGTATCAAGGATAATAAACTAATGGTGACGGTTTTTTACTTTAATCAAATATTCAGTTTCCTGTTGACCTGCTCTGCGAAATTTACAGTTTCATGTTCCAATATCTTCATACCTGACCACTCCCTAACTAGTACTACTGTTACTGTTTTGAATGGAACTCATATCTGAGAATTTACTTCTTACTTGAATTTTATCGCGTTCATACTTTTCCCTCTGAGTCAACGCGACACCTCGTTTTATCAGTTCTAACTCCGCATTTTCTTTTCGTATGAGTTCAACATTATCCTCATAAATCCTCACATGTTTCAAATATATGTTTTCTCTTTCCTGGGGTTTGTCTGGCACAATGAGGTCCCTGCTGCCACTGCTCGTAGTAGCCGGTGGTTGAGATAAGTGTGTCACTGTCAACGCTTCAAAAAGAAGAAGGGAAGCGTAGAGTAGTGCCAATAGAGCGAGGAATTTAGGTAGCAACTGCTTCATTCTCCAGTTCATCTTCTGTTTATCTACTTCTACTAGGTGTAGATGACTGTTAGTCACCAACAACCTCTAGCTACAAAAGGATTTTCAAGTTATGATTTGCTGAAAAGTTCACACTCACGAGCATTGAAAATACACACAGCGAATTCACGAATAAATTACGAATGTTTGCATAATGAGGAGTTAAGACCGCTCATTGATTGTATTAGAAGTTGTTAATTCTTCTCACAAGCATCGGTAGTACATCGTGAGTAACAAGATTTACTTGTATTCACGCACTTCAACAGCACTGTTACAGTTTACACGGATTGCGTGAAGGAGCTGTGTCACTTTTTCAATTTCTTGGCTTCCTAATTTTTACTGTCCATCGATCAGTGAAATCACAATTTGGAAAAAACCAACCATCAAATTTTTTTAGGGTCGGCTTAAAGGCCGTTTGAAAAAGCTTACTTTGACCGATCAAAAATATTCAAATTACCAATCAGTGAAATAACTGGTCAGTGAAACTACCGATCAGTGAAATCAACGATCAGTTAAATTACCGATCAGTGAAATAACCGATCCGGTAAATTACCGATCGGTGAAATGACCAATCAGTGAAAATACCAATTTGTGGAATTACCGATCAATAAAAATAGCGATGAGTGAAAATTTTGCTTGTTTCAATACCACCGTGTTGAGAATTGGTCAGAATGTATTTCGGTGGCAATCAAATGCTGCCCAACCCACTGCCAGGCAGGATCCACGTGATTTCCATTCTGTTCTATGACTGGTGGGGCTCCAGTACATATACTCATAGTTAGATATATGTTACAGCTGGGACTTTTTACTTGTCACACTAATTAATTAGAGTGCACTACCACGTGACGTGATCACGTGACTTGGTTACGTCACGTGATGGTGGTGATGTTAGGCTGAATTGTTGTTATGGTTACTCATGTTGTGTTGAGTGTTGTGCACGTGTGCGTGATGCCCAAAAACCTTTGTATCTTCCCAGGATATAGGTGAGTGTTGTTAGTCCTACCACCAATGTTACATGTATGCTGGCTCTATTCCCAATATACGTGTCTTGAAACACACGTAGTTCGTTCCAATTGCCGTTAACACTGCTCCGACAATGAGTGGTGTCGGTGGTGTATTGGCTTATCTGTAAGTTTCTTTGACATTGGCCAATTAGCACGTGACTTTCTGTCAATTAAATCGCTGATTGGCCAATGTCGAGACGATTTTGGATCATATGAGTAATTTAATATGCCATCGATTAAGAGCTGATAATGATAATGATATTATTTCTATTTCCTATTGCCTATTGTAAGTTCGCTAAATTTTTGGCCACATATCTATTACAGAAGTTCCAAAACTTAACTTGCGCGTGGGAAAGGAAACATGCACGTCATATACATTCACATACACATACACATACACATACACATACACATACACATACACTTACACATACACATACACATACACATACACATACACATACACATACACATGCACATACACATACACAGATGTACACATACACATAAACATACACATACACAGATACACAGATACATACACAGACATACACATACAATACACATACACATACACATACACATACACATACACATACACATACACATACACATACACATACACATACACTCACACATTCACATACACTCACACACACATACACATACACGGTACCTATGCATATATGAAGCTGTTGATTGTAAGGAACAGGTTGCCCCCTCCATCTTCCATCAAATTTAAGCAATACGTTTGGCAGCTTTTTCAGCAGTATCTTCTTGTGATTCGTGTGTGGTAGAAACTGCGGTGCTCACATTAATTTTACCGCAGGCAGTCAGTGAAAACCATTGCTGCACCATGCGTTATGCGCTTCATTGCACAATGAGTCCCGTTCTCTGCACTTGGGGGTGGGCTAGCGCATTGAACCATACGTTTTGGGGTGTAATTGTAAACTGATCGTGGATAATCTAGCGCGGAGTCCAAGAAAATTTTCAGCTGTTTTAATGCTTCTCATTAATAGTTGAGCGATGATTTAACTTTAAAACATATAGTAGGTATTAGTACTTATAGATGGCTTCGATAAAACAGGAACTGTCTGTGTGTCACCAGGAAAACTTGCTGCCCCTAACAAATGCAACCTAAGTACCACGAGAGAATTTGTTAAGTATGTCGCGATTCCGAAAACACCTTCTGAAATTTCCAACGACTGCTAAGTGCTATTTGTACGTAGAGTATACTGATTTAACAGTTTCTGTATATCCACGTACATGGTGCCACGCTATTCAGAAACTTCAGAATGAATCCCATTTCTCGAAGTCGCAACACTTGTGTAACATCAGGGGAAACAGATGACGTTTTAATGCTTCTCCAACGTAACCTGAGTGTCACGAGGGTAACTTGGTGCCCTCTGATCGAGTGGCACGGATCCCCTCATGGAGTGTTTCTTGGATTACTCCCCCTGGATTAACAAACCCTCGTGGATTACCCCTCGTGGAATCGTGGATTAACCCTCAATTTTCGTGGATCTGTCACAGATATTCAGAACGCCCGGTTATTTCCGTGTGCAGATCATGTGATCTCCGTCCGGAACGAATATCTCATATCAGTAATTAGCGTACCGTGATGTAATATCAGTTAGCCTAGCGTAATGTAAAGTTCATGTTGTCGTCACCAGGGTTTTGTTAAAAAGTCCGAAGTACCATCACATTTCCAGATATTGAGGATAGGCGTGCACACTAATAATTAATGCTTACTTAATCCTATAACGGGTTTTAAGATGGGATGTGAGACACTTCAAGCCTTACATTAACACTCATATGCAATACATTTCATGTACCTTATATATAGCCCGTAGAAAGCACGAATACTGTACTATATCCATAAATTCGAATGTTGTTTTCAAAAGGTGTTGAAAACCTTCTTATCACATGACTCGCTCTAACCGCCCGCTGATTGGCTGGCTCGAGTCACGTGACTAACGGAGGGCGCTGATTGGTGAAGCCAGTGCGCGGGGTTGAGCACGTGGGTGTTAAATATAATTGTAGCGTGTGACGTACTGAGTTCTCAAGCCTCCCAATACCTGTTACACTCTCTCAGTAGTTATTCCTTGCCAGCGTCGTCTTTTACCCCAACACTCGTTATTCCTTTTTTTTTCCCTGTTTTTCCTCGTGAATCCCATGAGCAATGCGGAGGTCGTCTGTGTTTGTTAACAAGTGCGCAGTGGACCCTGATCGGCAGAGCGTGGACTCCCTGCAGCTGCCGCCCCCAGACCGCAAGGCCCAGTCCCTGGACCGGAGGGCGGGCGCCCCCTCCTTCGACTTCAAGCGCACCTTCTCCCTTACCCTCAAGCGCCCGGACAGGGCGCGGGAACGCCCGCTGCCTCCCCTGCCGCCCAGCGCCAGCAGCCGCCTCAGCGCGCACAGCACCACCAACCTCCACGGCTCACCGGGCGGCACTCCGCAGGGGAGCGGCGTAGCGGCGCCGCCAGTGGGCGCCGCCTCCTCAGCCACCACCAGACGGAGATCCAAATCTGAAAAGTAAGATTGTAGACCCCTCCCCCATTTTACCTGCTGTTTCCACTTTGATATTAATTGTAAATAGAATTGGGGATGAAATTGACAAGTTGGCCATTGACTGCTGCGTCGACGAGTCCTTTTTTGCCTTGCACCCCTTTTACAAAACCTTTTTCCCTTCTGTTGTCAAGGGCGCCCCTTTTTGCTCTTCGTTGAATTATGAGACACCATGAATAAATTGCCCTATTTCAGAATTCCCATTATTTAATTAACGTCTGCGTGGTTTTATCTGGTGAATGTTTTTTGAATACTATAATTTCTAAAACTTAACTTAGGCAAAGACTTACTCCTGGATGCTTGAACTTTTTAAGCCTCAGTGTTCCAAAAAAAGACTTCATCTGGACGCTTGAACTTTTGTTACTGAAACCCTGTCCAAAAACACAGTATTTAATCTGTAGCCGTTATGGCGAAACTATTCAAACTGAAACCCTTGCTCTAATAAACAACGCGCATGATGACTGATTTTTCGAAATTTCAAAATTAGAGGAAAGGATCATCGCAACACCATGTTTACGATCCATTAATTTTGAAATTGCAACCGCTTCAACTATTAGTCTATTATAATCTTTACATACTGTATACACCGTACTGACCTCTGACCTTTGAACCGAGCTAAGGACGCTTGAAAGTAGAACCTACTCTGAATTGTGACTGTACGCTTCAGCTTTTCAAGCATCGATGTCCCAAAGGCCAAAACAGGCCCAGGGTAAAGTTAACGGCCTGCTCTGCTGATACGCATGCTCCGATAAGTAACTTATAGTAACCATCCTCACCATGAGTAGGGTGTGTTTCCCATGGACTGACCACTGGAACCTTCTCTGAACTCCAGAACCCAGAACTTTGGGTTCTGACTTTCCATTTGGCATGTGTGAAGTTTCAGTGGCGCATCACTCATCACGCGCTGTAAACCAATCAAATCAAAGCCTGACATATACTGGCCGACCAATTAGATTACTGCATTATATTATGCGGCTTTTCAACGGTTATGTAGTTTCGAGTCAACAAAAACAGTGACCAACAGTCAATCAAGTGGGAAGAGTGTAGTATTGAGAAAGTTTCTCTGTTGATGAACTGTTAATTTGCCGTTTAGAAGCTTGTCGATATCGATTATTATGTGACCCTAAGTTCTGAGGTGGGGTGAATGAGAACATCTTTCGTTTTGACGGATTTATTCATTCGCGTGAGTTAACACTCGAGTCTCGAACAATTTTATTTTTGGTCAATATTGACACTTGACTGTCGATGATAGCCCCTGTCGAGAAGTAGGCGCTTGGTGGCTACTAGGTACATCAGCAAGTCTATAGTATGATAGTAGTATCACCAGACAAAGGTTGACGCTATCCAGCGCAGCAATAAATCACTATTGATAGAGATGGAAGTCAATACATTAATCAATAACGCCTCGTTAAGATCACACTGATAAATGTCACTCAATACAATGCCTACTCATCGCACGTTATTCAAAACTCAATGAATGATAAACCTACAATTAAAAGTCCAATTTGTATCATAATTCAATCACAGAATCGTGTTGTATCCTTGTAGGTACTTGTATTTCTTCCTTCATTTTGTACTTCAATAGGTTTGTTTAACAGATCAAACTTCAATGAGCAGGTCTAGCCACAGAAGGCCTGAGGCCATGCTCCAGAGAAAACCTTTCGCTCGTTTGATGGAGAAAAATCGTACATTTTCCCATCGATCACTTTTTAACGTTTCAAAAAGTCTTATCATGCATGCTGAGGTCCTGCTGTGAGGTTACGCTATAGCTCATGCTGAAGTTTTGCTATGAATCCTGCTGAGATTTTGTTCTTCGTCATGCTGAGGTTTTTTCTGTGGCTCATTCTGAGGCTTTCCCATGACTCATGCTAATGAACTGATCATGACTCTCCATTTATCGTGTCAATCAACAGTTTTGGCGTCAGGCTCACAACTCATCCTTAATTATACTAATTATTGTGTTCACCCTGGTTAATGAAGCAGATATCGCCTGCTTGTAATTCATAATGGAGCGGATAAAACAAGAGCTATTAATTGAGGTTAATTCCAAGTATCCAATATACCCACCTACTCAAGATATGTTTTAAGTAATCGCGTGTCCACGTCACCTCATTAGCTATACGTTCCTCTGTAATAGAGTAATAGCGCTGCTTCAATTAACACAAACCCCCTCAGTATGAGTTATTAACAGGTGCTCCTTTGTGATATACATCGTATGTCAGGCCCTCAGGCAGCATGGAAGTGAGAGAGTTTGTGTGTGTCTTTGTGTGTACGGGTGTACTGTCATGGCACAGTATCAACACAGTGACGTGCTCGTTTACGTGTCAGCATGACTTTTGTCCGATCTAATTGCATCTCTTTCACTATCTCCAGCGTTGATTGTTGTCTGATAAGGTTTGATTGCCGGGGTATTTATCTGTATTCCTGGCCTATTGTTTTATCTCCTTCTCTCATCTCCTCATCTCATCGCCTCTCCGTGTAACGTGATATTCTCTTTTACCGCAGCTCTTCTCACCTCACAGCATTATTACCCTAAGGCAGTACACTCGCTGCTCTTTGTTCAGCACAGCCCTCAGCAGTATAATATTGCCTGTGGGCAGTTAAAGTTGCGTTGTTCTATTTTACCCGCAGTAGGTATACAAGTTGCCCAAGGGCTCTTAGATAGTAGGTACAAGTTTCGTTGTTTTATTTATCTGCCAGCGATTCCTATCACAGTTCTCTGATTCCACGGATGTGGAATTCCGGTCCCTTATTGCTTCACGGAATGCTCGCTTGTCACGTGAGGGGCCTAATAGGGGGCTCTGGTGGGGCTCTCAATGCCAGGGGAATTACCCTATTACCCTGCCTAATCACAGGCAGTGCTCTTGTTAACTTGACACAAAAACAATAACTAGTCCCAGCACACGTGCACCTAATTATGCCATTAGAGCACGTGACATGAACGGGCCTTCCTATTGGTTGCTAAGAATATATCGTGATTTCCATTGGTGGAAAGTAGGAGGATTATGTGAACAGTGACTTCGCTACCATGGCAACCGTACGCAGGCATATCCGGCTCGTGCACTTAGACTTCCTCAGTCTGGCAGTAGTCACGTGACTCTGAGCTCACCTCTGATTGGCTGCTTGCCAGGATGCTGGTAATGTCATTGGCGGGCCACTGCTGGAACTGGGTGCAGCTCTTTCTCTCTCCGCTGCTCCAATCCTGCAGACGTAATTTTATTCCAGTCTAATTTCTCCTTGATCCTGTGTACCTTCTTTGCTCGGTATCGTACTTTGACACACCCACTTGTTTCCATAGCAACCTGTAAACTCCTCTAAAACTCCCCTAAAACTGACACCCCATGGCTTCCGCTGTGCTCTCAACCAGGAGGAGCGAAGCTGAGAAAAAAGCTTCCTATGGCCACGGAGCAACGGCAAAGAAGTTTACAAGGTTAGTTGCCCCGACTTCAGACTTCTACTGTGCGGTACAAAATAAAACAATAAAAGTTGGGTGAGAGAGTTCAATATCGGAATTTTTCCTCCGGCGGTGAAGGATCGTTCGCTGCAAGCTCCCAAGCGGTATCGCCTGTGGACCCCGATGACAGTTCGCCGACAGAATGGCGCGCAACGGTGGAGTTCGCGAGGAAAAAGGTTGGCAAGCTGCCAACGAGTGCTGGCGGAGTTTGTAGCGAATGATCGATCGCCACCGGTGGGCGGTGACCGGAAGTGCCTCGAATGTCATCACGGCAGCTGTCGGCGTTTCCTAATCGAGTTACACGTACTTAGCAGCATTTCCGGCATAATTTTCACGCTAATTTAACGAACCTAAAGGTAATTATCACGGTAATTGCACGAAACTGATAATGTTTCATGGATAGATTCACCAAGCCTCCTTCCTAAAGAATCGAGAAGTTTTCTGTGTTTCTAAGAATTATTTTTCTACATGAGTTTGATTTTTAACAATTTTTCTGTCTTCTTCACTCATTAATGATTGTTTATTTACTGCACGACGATTTAGTAAGTGATTGAACTTGTAATTTGTATCTCTGTAATCGGCATTTCATTATGGATTGCTCTACTGATCATGTTTCTGTCCCCCGCGAATCACTGTGTAGCACAACTATCAGCTTTGAATGGGCACTCAAAACAGTTGCGAGAAGAAAGAGAAGGAATGTCGTACTCGGTAGTTCTACGCATGTTTTATTACATTCCACAATTCTGTCGTAAAACTCGACTATATTTTAACTGCCACGCGTAAAATAGCTCATTTCGTTTCGTGAGGATCAGAATGACATTTGAACTTGTGTGATGTAACAGCTTTTCTCTGGTTATTCTCTAGTTTGAGAGCCGTGCACGGAACTTCCGATCCTTGCGAGGGAGTTGCGAAGTTATCACTTGTTTCTCCTTATAATGCTACCTTACTAACCATCCTGAAATATTTATATTATTGTTTTTCGAGAAAACCAGCATCGACTGTATTTTACCCACTGCTCCCTGACTCAGACCAATCAGCTTGCTGTATTTGTACAGTACTGCGTTCTGATTGGTCAAGCTATAACACACTGTGGGTAATGCGTTGTCGCCTATAATAACCGATTACTGACGGCTGCAGCGCGCTGTGAAGGGCCCTGTTGGGAGTGTCAATAGTATCACTTCTATCAGTTCGGGGGTACAGATCAGTACCCTACTTCTGGGGTACAGATCAGTACTTCCCCTGTTATAACCTCCTGACAATACAATCACTTATACAAATCACTTCTTGTACAGTGTACGTGTAGAATCACGGAAAGGTTAGAGGTGTTGCCCAATAATTGGACGGTTTGGCATTGTTTAAATCCTGCGCTTACTCTCCCTTATTCAAAGTGTTCTACTGAGTTGCTCTTTCATGTTCACACTAATTTCAGTAGAAACCAGGCCAAGTGTGCATTTCATATGCACTGCAAATCACACTGGCAGTGCTCTTATGAAGTGAAAATCACGACTGAAGTGTTAATTCAGAGATAAAAATCACGCCTCTAGTGCATTTAAATTCTAAGAGCTACAAATCATGCCTGAAGTGCGTATCAGAGATACAAATCACGCCTGTAGTACCTACATCTCAAAGCTACAAATCACGCCGGTGCGCTGTAGTGCATTTCAGAAGTACAAATCACACTGGCAGTGCATTTTAGAAGTACGAGCCTACAAATCACGCCCTCTTCGAGTTCTGAATATCTAGATCATTGCCTAATGTGCTGTCAAGCCATGCAGTGCATGTAGGTACATGTATATATGTATCTGGTATGCTTTGTGTATTACTTTGTGTTGTGCAGCTTCTGCCATGCCGGGTCCACAGTGATTCAACTTAATTTTCAACTTAAATTTTCAACTTTCATTCTCAACTTTCATTTTCAACTTTCATTTTCAGCTTTCATTCTCAACATTCATTTTCAACATTCAATTTCAACTTTCGTTTCATAATAATTGAACGATATCCAAAATCAATCCAATTTCTTTCCTGTCTCGTTCCTCTTATACTCCAATTCTTTTTCCCCTGGAAAGGCAAATCTTGTCCACATTTTTCGTCAGAAAATGTCCGATAAGCCACATTACCCTCCACTTTTGTTGCTTTCTCACTTCAAGAAATTTAATCTTTTCGTGTATCATCACCACCTGACGGCAAAGTTACTACAATGTGTAGAATCACTATTATTTCTAGTCGTAGTACTCTATTAGTGGTACATTGCTTGTTATTTCTTTTGAAGTGTTAAGACTCCGCACTTCCAAGAATCAGATACTCATCGCACAAATAGCAAATCAAGTACCTCTCTCCATAGGCGATTGGTACAAATTCATCCGTTTTTTCTGGAAATCATTTCCTCTTTTTCACGGTTTTTAGTGCTGTTTGGCAAGTCTCTCTTTGTTGAGTTAAATTGGTCATGTAGGTACCAACTACCTTCATCTTTTTAGAAGTTTTTTTTTACAGAATAATCGACATGATTACAACGTGTGAATTGCGGGATAGTTTTACAATATGTGAATATGTCGTAATGTCGCCATATTCTGAGTATGGAGAATGTTAAAAAGCTCTCTAATCTCTATTCTTGTGACCTGCGTGAAGTTTAATACATAAACAAATAGCACCGCGACCGCAAATATCGATTTTAATTAATCTCGGGGGCGAGGTGACTGCATCTTCACAGTTCTAATGCTTGTTGTTGTGCACTAATAGCGATCCAGCGAGTGGGTCTTCTCTTAAAAAGGCTCTCACTGAGCCGTTGCTGAGCAGCAGCTTCACATCTTTGCATGGTTTCAGATTTTTCTTGTGGTCAATTTGGCGATATGCCAAGGTCAATTTTTCATGCCAGTTGCGCGCAAATAATGTGTGACGATACCCAATTTCACTGCCGGATATGAGTATGACAACACCCACATTTACTGCTAACTGCCGGATATAAGTGTAACAACACCCAATTTCACTGCCGGATATAAGTGTGACAAAATCCTATCTCACTGCCGGATATAAGTGTGACAACATCCTATCTCACTGCCGGATATAAGTGTGACAACATCCTATCTCACTGCCGGATATAAGTGTGACAACATCTTATCTCACTGCCGGATATAAGTGTGACAACACCCTATCTCACTGCCGGATATAAGTGTGACAACACCCACTTTCACTGTAGGATATAAGTGTGACAATACCCACTTTCACTGTAGGATATAAGCGTGACAATAGTCAATACCCACTTTCACTGCTAGATATACCTAAGTTTGGTATCACCGCCCACTTCCAGCTCGATTTCATTAGCTCATTTGACGTCTACATATAAGGTCAAATGGGCTCTCAACAAACCAGTACCACATTGAGGGTTATACCTTTAATCGCCTTATTATCCGTACACTGTACACGTATACAATGGTGTATATAGGAAAGTTCTGTGTATTCTTGAGTCTAATGAGAGGAGAGAGAGTTTATGCCTTGTCTATCTTCCCGTGTGTGTGTGTGACCACGAGCCACTGGTTGGGGTTAATGTTTCTGCGAGCGCTGATCTTCTTATATTTCGTAAAATCATCGTATTTCTCGTTTGTCTTCACTGCAAAATCTATAATATGGATGTGACCGACGTTGACTAATTATTTATGACTAATTCATGAACCATTTATATGTATATGTATTTGGACCAGGAACTGGTTTGATAGTATGTTGAGAGTGTTTATTTGAAGAAATAAAGAGACCATCTTATTCTTACGACCTTATGACTGTCGTATTTCTTCTTGATTATGGTATTAAATATGTTAGTCCATATTCTGAAATTCTTATCTTAATTATTAAATCTTTACTCTTACCACTTATCACAATTTCATCGGTATTCACAATTTTTGATGTGATTATCCGCCCATTATGTGACTAATTCATGATCGACCTTTTTAATTTCTACAGAATATAGCTACCCAATAACCTTTTTCCCTTTAAACTACTACTCTCCAGAATCTTCCCTCTTGGGGATCCTCGGGTAGTTGGCTTGATTGAGGAATAGTCTCCTTTGTGCCCCCTATACAATACAGATTACAATTCAATATCCCCTAAGTTTTTGCTGTTTCGTGATTCCCGTCGCAATTAAGGTTAAATTTCTTGGTTTCAGTAGAATAATCTTTGAAATAAGTACTTTCAAACATATGAGTACAATGTACAATTTAAGATATAACATTTGTAATCATGTGAGCGATCACATCCCGAGCTCCGTTCAACAGAAAGAATCCCTGATCTCGAGCTGCTTTGGTTGCTAAGCTGTGTTGTGTTCCCCAAGTTGTATGTTGCATTAATAGGTAGGAAATTTTGAAAAGTGTTAGTGTACATATTATTGCAATATATAATTTGAACCTTTGAAATAAAAAATCCGATCTGGTGGACTTGTTCACCATAATTTCCCGACGAACTATAAAACATGCATGGACCCGCACTAGATTCTCCGGTTTTGCTCCATCGCTTCTATGTACAGCGCTTAAAGTTTATGGTGCGAACTCGGCATCGAACTGTGACGCGCTCGAACTGTGTGCTCAATGCATATCATATCCCCTCGGCCGAATTAGCGAAATCGTAGTAAATGAAAGAACAGGACATGCTGACACACACGTGTGTTTGAGTTACCTGTTGGCTATTCCTGGTCTGAATATTCATTGCTTTTCTGGCTGGAGAAAAATCAATAGGCCAAGTATAGGTACCTTTCAACCTCCATTTGAATTTAACATCAAGCACCATCGATATCATTACCTAGGACCTCGATTAAAGGTCATGTGCTGGAAATGTCTGACACTTATGATTTGGCAGTAGTTAGTATGACTCAATTAATTGAACAATATCATCATTTTCCCCTCTCACTCGTTTCTTACGTACTCATCCTAAGTTCTACTGCCAATGCAACTAATACAAGCAAATACTGTTTCCATACCCACCTGTAGCTGTTGTTTATTGTTCCGTTGGAAGGGCGTCTGGGAAGGAAACACGCCTATAGTTTACATTATAATTTGCCAATTTCCCTGCTTGCCGTACAAGCTCCAGTGCATGCGGCTATTTGGTTTGCGCGTCGCATGACTCGGCCAATCAGCACGCGGCATTGTACAAACCCTGCGCTCTCATTGGTCGAACCCAGGGTGCTGTGGGTGATATAATATACTTGACAATAATAAAGGCTCGTATAATTGTCCAGCATTTGTTGACAATTATCACTGCGGAGTGCAGGTAACTAGAGGTGACGTCACATGAGCCTGGCCAATGGGGAGCGTGTAATGTGCTGTGTACTCTCTACTGTACTGCCCAGCATACAGTGATTTAACACTAACTAAGTAACTACCTCTTGAACTGTATTAGTGTGATATATTAGCTATACCTTATTGAGTGGCCTTCATTTGGCCGGCCTTTTTCAAATGGCCTAAATTTTTAACGGACTTATGTTATGGTCAAAAGAAAGTAGAACCATTTTTGAACCAAAATAAACCATTTTGACCGCCCCTTGGATAAAACGTTTTCAAGCGGTTTTCATATCAATTCGTAGCTCTAAAATAACCCTCATTAAGCCCATTAAGACTCGATAAATTGCCTCAAACCACCAGAATCCCGGTCTAACCTCAAGACTTATGTCATTATCTGTGGTATATAATGACGCCTGAGTAAAGAAATGAATTAAACACTGTATAAGCCAAGTAATAAAAGTTTCATTTGACCTGAATTAATTTGTAATTAACCTGCCTGCAGTCACAAACACAAACTCGGTGATCTGAAAATGAACGGGGCGAGCGGATTTTTGAACCCACAACCTCTGTTTGCAGGACACTCGGACAGTGCTCTACTAGACAAGGGTTTTGTGGCCTTGTGGAATATTTATGTTTCAATCCTGTTTAAACCCTGTTTGAATTCTGTGTAAACCCTGTTTAAGTCCTGTTTAACCCCCTTATTCTCGCAGGATATGCATGGCTACAGTGGCTTCGAGCACGGACCGCTCTGCGACGCTCCCCGTCAAGATGGACTCTGCTCCGGACAAGAAGATGATCTCACCTCACCCCAATGAAAGGTACGTTGAGATTAGTGAGGGGTAAAGGTGGGATTGTGAAGGGGTGGGGTAGGGGTGAGACAAGAAGATGATCTCATCTCACCCCAATAAAATATGGGTTGAGATTAGTGAGGGGGAAGGGTAAGGGTGGGGTATGGGTGAGGGGTGGGGTAGGGGTGAGACAAGAAGATGATCTCACCTCACCCCAATGAAAGGTGGGTTGAGATTAGTGACGGGAAAAGGTAAGGGGTGGGATTGGTGAGGGGTGGGGTAGGGTGGGATGGATCTTTATTTGGGAGGTGAAGACTGAGCAGTCGTCTACTCAGACATTCTTACCGCTCTTATTCGCAGTCATAAAATTTAAAGTAGGCTAAAATCATTCAGCTACTCATAAATCAGTGCGAATGAGCATAGGTCCCCTAAAAACGAAGGAATATCCTTTGCCGGGGGCATTATGTAAACTATCCCGTATTTTCAGGTCAGCAAGGTCAGGATCTCTCACCAACAAGGACAGCAAAGTCAAGTACAATGTGGACGGGTACCTGCTGCCAATGTCACCTAAAGTTGAGACACATCCCTTATCTCAGATAAAGCATCGTCTCCTGGAGGACCGACCGGATCTGTTTCCCGTTATAGTATTTTATTCTACAAACTACAGTACAGAAGTCCCGTAGTTTGGCTGCTTAGGTATGAGATATTGAGATAAATATCTCACCCTTAATTAGCACTACAGGAATAGCACGGGAATCGAATCCGGATCTTCCGATCACGAGCCAGACTTGATACCATTACACCAATTGTCCCAAAGTTGCCATCAAGGCGTACAGTCACGTGCTCACTGATTTCGAAGAGAGTGAGATAGTCAGCTATCCCCAAGTTTGGTACGTGGGACAAACTGCAAAGAAAGTGGCAGGAAAGCCTGGAGCTCCTAATAACAACGGTAAACTTCCTTTTTATTTAGTTAATTCTTTTTTATTTAGTTTCTTTAAGCTCTTGGCTCGACGAATCACCGCGCAGTTCATATGCTTCTTATATGCTGATCGGTCAAGCACTTTTAGCTAACTGACATGCCATTGGTATTACCCGGCATCATAAATAAAAGTTGCATTGGTATTGTTCTGATCACACGAGGCGGAGCCGAGTAACTTAAGTTTGCTCCCAGGGTACGATGAAGACAATGGGAACTACATCAAGACGCTGAACGACCACCTGGTGTACCGGTACCAGATACTGGACGTTATCGGAAAGGCTCTTTTGGACAGGTACTGAGACATTGTAAAGTGAAAATGTTGAGGGTGTTGTGATATATTTATAACGATTCAAGATGGGCTAACCGGAATCGAGAAAATTGGGGCATGTCACAATTCATTTACTGATAAGTTCAGAATTGACATTTCCATCTGCATATCTAGCATTTTTACTCTCTTAGGTAGTGAAAGCTTACGATCACAAGAACGGTAGCATGGTAGCCATCAAGATAATCCGGAATAAGAAGAGGTTCCACCATCAGGCGCTAGTGGAGGTCAAGTTGCTGGACCTCCTTAGGAGAAAGGTAATTCCCCAATAATATGATGATGCCCTAATATGGTAATGCCCTAATATGGTAATACCCCAATCCAAATATGGTAATGCCCCAAAATATGCCCCCATTCCAAATGTGCCCCTAATCCAAATAACATATCCCCTCTATGATACATTGCCCCGAATATATCTTGCCAAAACAACAGCGTTTTGCCTCAACATGATTTTCCAGCTTTCTAGCTGAGTTGCTTTTCCTGACCCCAGCCGACCCCAGGACAAGGATAACAAGTACAACTTGGTGCACATGGGCGAGTATTTCTACTTCCGGAACCACCTGTGCATCACGTTCGAGCTGCTCTGGATCAACCTCTACGAGCTCCTCAAGAGAAACAACTTCCAGGTTCGAGTGGATTTCAGGGTGTAAAACCCTCGCTCAGATTTTATAGGCAACGCAAACGGGAACTAAATATAAGATAAGAAATTGATGAAAATTGAAATATCATTCAAATGATGGACAAAATTACCCAGAAACAAAAATTCGGCGCTGAAACATAAGCTCTGGACCTCAAATGGCGTACTCAAGTAGCTTTTAGCCACTTTGATCATGTTCCTCACTCTTACCTTCCCAGGGGTTCAGCAATAACCTGATCCGTAAGTTCGCCTACTCGATGCTGCTGTGTCTACGGATGTTGCACCGAGAGAAGATAATCCACTGCGACTTCAAACCCGAAAACATTCTGCTGAGAGAGCGTGGTAGGAGCGCGATCAAAGTCGTCGACTTCGGCTCGAGCTGTTACGAGCACCAGAGACTCTACACTTACATACAGAGCAGGTATTGAGCAGTTAGGTGACTTAATTTTAACTAGCGTTACAATTGGGGGGGGGGGGTTGAGAAGGCAGTTCTTGGACCGCAGCACAGGTAACCCGTGCTATCCCATGTCACAGGTATCCCATGCTACAGATTAACTGTTAAAGATCCCCCGGAGGTTATTGAACTATTTGAGGGTATTTTGTACTTTGAAAAGTTTGAAATGACCATATTGTGTAGCCTTCGTTGTCTGCTGTTGAATTTTAGGAGAAAATATAAAATTAGTATCTGTTACAGCCCTTATCTAATGATCAAGCATTATATTGTTACATTTCATTGTTTGATTTTTAAACATACTTTATTTTTACCGCAAAAACTTTTTTGCTTGTTACACTGCAATTACTTGCCTTCTCAGCTGATAACTGCTTATTCATGAAATTTAAGATAATTTCAATGATTTTAATTAAATTATTCTGAAGAAGGCACAATTGGACTATTCCTTAACAAAAGTAATGAGTTTCATCCACCATTTTACAAATGTTGCTATCTGCCGATTAAAATGTGAAATTTTTCAGGTTCTACCGCTCTCCTGAGGTTATTTTGGGACTGCCCTACACGACAGCGATTGACATGTGGTCTTTCGGCTGCATTTTAGCAGAGTTACAAACAGGGTAATTATAACCAACTTCAAGCAACATAGCAACTTAGACTGAGCAACCTAACATAACAACCTAACATAAAAACCTTACATTGCAACCCAACCTAGCAACCTACATAGCAACCTGACGAAGCAACGTAACATAGCAACCTACCATAACAGCCTACACCATAGCAACCATACAGAGCAACCTAACATAGTTACCTAACATAGCAACCCAACATAGCAACCCACCATAGCAACCCCACATTCCCAGGTACCCCCTGTTTCCCGGTGAGAATGAGACTGACCAGCTGAGCTGCATTATGGAGGTCTGCGGAATGCCACCTAACAACATGGTCGACGAAGCCAAGCGGAAACGCATCTTCTTCGGTGAGTGACGTCAATTAATCGTCATGGCAACGTCTTAGTGAAGTACAATGACGTTATTATCACTCTGCAAAGTTATTTATTTATATATAGTGTTCGCTAACTAATTTAGTTATATCAAGAATAGTTCAGTACATATTCTGTTCTGGGTGTAAAATCAAGTCTACATGTTTTGTGTTACAGTATAGTGAGTTGGAAGATGTAAGATGTTACTGTTACTGCCGTCTGTCAACAGGCTTTTTAAAGTTCTCCCTGTTGAGGAGCACTGACAAGTCTACAACTAGCGTACACTATAGTGTGTCGAACTGTCCAATGTCTAGCTGTGTATATATTCTTAGACTCACTGTGACACTTGATAACAAATCAAAATTTAGTAAGTTAGTGATATACAGTTCTGCAATCAAGAAACACATTTCCCTGCCAGACAGCAAAGGAAACTACTGCCCCAAACTCCAGACTTCGAAACGAAAGCGCAGGATCGGGAGCAAGGACCTGCAGTCCCGGCTGCACACTGACGACCCCCAGTTCATTGACTTCCTGAAGAAGTGCCTGGAGTGGGACCCGGCCGTGAGGTGGACGCCTGACGAAGCCATCCGGCACGCGTGGCTGAAGCCAATAGTCCCTCCGACACTGCACAATATCTCCCCGCACTCGTCAGATCCGCTGCTGCCCGCAGTCACTACACCTCTCACTTCCAAGAAGAAAGGTAAGCAACTCTCAAATCACAGCCCGCAGTCACTACACCTCTCACTTCCAAGAAGAAAGGTAAGCTACTGTCACATCACTGCCCGCAGTCACTACACCTCTCACTTCCAAGAAGAAAGGTAAGCAACTGTCACATCACTGCCCGCAGTCACTACACCTCTCACTTCCAAGAAGAAAGGTAAGCAACTGTCACATCACTGCCCGCAGTCACCACACCTCTCACTTCCAAGAAGAAAGGTAAGCAACTCTCAAATCACTGCCCGCAGTCACTACACCTCTCACTTCCAAGAAGAAAGGTAAGCAACTCTCAAATCGCTGCCCGCAGTCACTACACCTCTCACTTCCTAGAAGAAAGGTAAGCAACTGTCACATCACTGACTCAGAGCTGATCGGCGACAGTCCAGTGCTTATCAGTACTGATAGGCGCCTGCCCAGTGCTTATCAGAATTGATTGGCACCGAGTTAGTGATTTGAAAAAGTGCCCTTACACTTTCCGTCGGCCGATTTCCAACTGTTCCTGCACTGGCCTCTCATCTTTTTTCCTATCTCTATCTTATCTTTCCCTATCTCTACCTTATCTTTCCCTATCTTATATTTCTCCTATCTCTATCTTATCTTTCTCCTTTCTATTTTTTCATTGTTTAACTGTTCTACTTACTCCGCAGATTCAGTCCAGGAAAACAGTTTCAGCAGCAAAACTCCTAAAACAGAAACCTTCCTCCCCCAGCTCCCGTGATCCAGATTCTAGTTAGTCAAACTCCCACCTCGTTACCATGGTTACTAACAGGACGTTACCTGGTTACCAAGGTTATTGTTAGGACGTTACCATGGTTACTAACAGGACGTTACCACGGTGATTGTTAGGACGTTACCATGGTTAATATCAGGGCGTTACCATGGTTACTAGTAGGAGGTAACCATTTTTACTGGTTACTATAACGCCATTACCATGGTTACTATCCGGAGATTACCATGGTTACTATCTGGAGATTACCATGGTTACTATCAGGACGTTACCATGGTTACTATCAGGAAGTCATCATGGTTACTATCAGTATGTTACCATGGTTACTAAATGGATGTTACCATGGTTACTATCAGGAAGTCACCGTGGTTACTATAAGGATGTTACCATGGTTACTAATTGGATGTTACCATGGTTACTATAAGGAAGTCACCATGGTTACTATCAGGATGTTACCATGGTTACCATCAAGATGTTACCATGGTTACATCCTGATGGTAACCAGGATGTTACCATGGTTACTAATTGGACGTTACCATGGTTACTATCAGGATGTTACCATGGCTACTATCAGGATATCACGATGCAATATTTATATACAAATACTATATTAGGAAGTGAGGAGTGAAAAAATTCTCACTTTTAAATAGTGTCTAAAAGTAAAATGTGCTTAAAATGTGCTTAATAAAAAGCGTTACTGCTATGTTTTTGATAAATTGGACATCCAGTACACGTCTGACCATTTGGTTGCATAACATAATGTTAATGATATTGTGTATATAGTAAGTTTTATGCAGGGCTGCTTATTGACTTGATAGGATATCGCCCATATTTTCATTCTTTCTACTTTATAGTTATATCACGGTTGAATTCTTATATTTGGTTTGTCAAGGTTGTACTTTATTTTTAGTTTTACGAATCCGCTTTAGAGACATACTTGAGACTATGATATAAGGAAATGATATATAAATGTTGGACAGCTTTGAGATATATGTTTGCATATCGACGAAGCGCAGCCGAGTCTATATGCAAAATATGCATCGAGACGATGTCCTCTTATTTTATAACTTAAGTACATGGTAAGCTGAAATTTCTTGTGGAACTGAAATTTTTATGACATTTCTGGTATATCTTTCGACATTTGGAAGTATTCCTTTCGTTATTTAAATATTTATTTAATTTTGACTTATATTATTTTTGATCAGTATTTGTGATATTTGTTGATATTTCCACCATCGGTTTTGTATGAAGTGAAAATATAATCTTGGAATTTTTAGGGCACTGATTCTACTATTTAATAAAGCATAAGGTTTTAAAATGAAGATTATTATGCAGGCTTCGCCACATCGAGAAACTGGGATCATTTTCAAAGTACACGTTCACTATAGGTGAATGTTCTGATAAATCAGTTGCACGTACGTCCAAATGACATTCGTGTTGAAATTTCGGAATCATTCTCAGATGTTGCGAAACCTATGCTGAAATTGAAAGGAATTGAGTGTAAAAGGACCTTATTTTTTGACAGTTTTCACGTGTAAGGAGTTGAAGCGTTAGCTCGCTTGTAACATTGTTAATCTTTGAATGAAGGAGCATTAAATTTGTGAGAAATTTTCAACGAAATCCTCGACTCCCGGCCGTTTGAGACGTAAGGTTAATTTCACCTCACGTGTTCCAAGTCCAGCAGAACATAATTAACATTTACTTTAACATACTATTACTGGTACTAGCATAGTTAATTAGTTACATATAAGAAGTAGTAGTGAAGCTTTGCGACTCAAGGTTTTAAGTGTTCAACTTTTTTGAACTTGTTTTGTCTAATGTCTTGGATTTAAAGTAACAATAAGATTAAGAACTGTAATTTTTGAAGTTAGAAACGGAATTTTGGGTGTTATCAACTCATACTCATAGTCATTCTCATTGAGTCATGGTTGTACTTGTACTTGTACTTGACTGCATGAGTGCAAGTGCAACTGATCAGGCTCAAGGCTAGGACCACTGTGAAATTGTCTATGTAAATGTAACGTAAGTAGTGTCAATGTAATGTGTAAATGTACAGATCTTTATTTCACCATTTGAAACTTACGATTGATTTTAACTTTGCCCCATCAACAACTATTATACTGTTGCTATGCTACTTCAGCGAAGGCGAAGAGGTCAGACAACGCCTGATTGAGGTATGTGTACGCGCAACGCATACGTGTTAAGCAACCTGGCAAGCGCTGTGCACGCATAGGTTTGTTATTTTGCTAAACACGTATATCCCTGTTTGCGTTGCGCAGCACGCTTCCTCAGAACAGGAGCGCCGCGCGCGTACACACACCAATGCGGGCTTAGGCACGCATAGGTGTGTGTACGCGCCGCGCGCTTCCCTACTGCCTGCGGTGCGGGAGGAAGCGTGCCACGCGACGATAACAGGTGAATACGTTGCCAGTCGTTGCCTGACCCCCTCGCGAAACGCGCGCGCGCCACGACTCTGACGACGTCAGACAAGGTATACGTGATTAGGAACCGAACACTCAAAATTGTCGTACGACGCGATGTATGACCCGCTGACGGCTGACGCCAGCCGCGCGCGCGGCGCTGATTCTCGAGAGGGTCTGTCAACATCTTGCTAAACACGTATATCCCTTGATGGATTTCTCCCATCCCTGCGCGCAACACTCGGAGGTTTGGAGGGTCGTGTTGCATACTAGGAAAACCTTGCGTGCGCGGCGGAGGGTAGGGTAACATCCTACAAGTATATCCCTGTCTGCGTTGCGCGGCGCGCTTCCTCGTAGGGTAGCGCGTACGCACACCTATGCGGGCTTAGGAAGTCAACATCAGACAACACCAAGAACTGTTCTTCCCTTTCTCCAACCAGGAACTTTGCATTGCGCCTGGTTTGCATTTGGAGCAAGGCGCCGCGGCGCTTCCTAAGCCCGCATAGGTGTGTGTTTCCTGAGCCCGCATTGTCTGACGTCGCGCGAGGGGGTCAGGCAACGCCTGACAAAGCCCGCATAAGTGTATTAAGTGTGTACTGTGTGTACAATGATTTTAAACACATCTATTGGGTGTATTATTGTTGTCTCAGCACACGAGAATACGAGATAAAGAAAAGCTTATTTTTTGCAATGGAGAACTTTCTTAACTTGGGCTTGCACTTCGAACCACTCTTTACTAGTTACTACTCAGCTCTTTTAACGAGGTATGGTAGTCCCTACGAGGTATGGTAGTACAGAAGACAAAAGGGCCAGGGTGGTAAGAAGCGATTTAAAACGGGAGTAAACCCCAAAATAATGATTGAAAACTCGTTTATTCCATTCTCAGTTGTCTTATTCCACTCGAAATAGAGTTGTGTGATGTCGTCAGAGCCATTATTTTAAATTTCAAAAACTGTCTAAAGTTGTGCCTAACAACTGACAACCCTTTTTACTAGCCTTACTGAAAACCTACTTCCTGTAACCAGAGGTACTCTGCTTTGCACAACTTACTACTCTGAAATATCACCATGAGGCAATATTTTCTTGAAATCCTAACATTGACATTCATCATGAGAAATAATCAAATAATTGTATGTGAGTGTGGAGTGTTGGAGTGAGATTTTACATTAATGGCAAATAAAACTTTATCTTTTTGTAACTATTCCAATCATAACGAAAAACTTTTGAGACTTTTTTTCTTAATTAATTCTTTTTTCTTAAGAAATATTAAGGATGAAACTTGAGGTATGTGTGGACAGCCTTGAATCCGCAATTCTGGCTGAAAAAGGAGGGGCTTCTCGTATTGAACTGTGCTCATCACTGGAATTAGGGGGACTGACACCAACTATAGGCCTGTTGTGTGAAGTGAAAAAAGCTGTCAACATTCCAATTTTTTGTATGCTGAGACCCAGGTCAGGTGACTTTTGTTATTCACAATCAGAATTAGCATGTATGAAAGCAGATATTGAACAATTTATACAGTTTGGTGCTGAAGGTTTTGTATTTGGAATACTTACAAAAGAATGCAACATAGATGTTGTTGCTTGCAAAAGTTTGTTGAATAAAATTTTACCAGCTGGTGGTCAGTGTACATTTCATCGTGCTTTTGATTATATCTCACCTCAGATTGAAATTTCAGAAAAAGTTCAGTTGTTAAGAGAATTAGGTTTTCACCGAATACTGACTACTGGTGGGGGTAGTGATGTTGGATCTAGCTTACAAAACCTCAAAGAATTACTATCAATATCCAAGGAAATTATAATTTTGCCTGGAGGTGGAGTCAACACTGATAATGCTAGAATTTTGAAGGACATGGGATTTCATGAATTACATTCATCATGTAGTATTTATATTCCTGACAATGACTATGGTTCCAGTTTTAATTCAATACCCCCCAAAGGGAAAAGAAAAACTGTTTGCTGTGATAAAGTTAAGCAGCTGATTTCTTAAATTTTTCAACCATGTTTTTTTAATTTTCATTCTATATAAGAATATGGGGATATATGAGAATATGAAATTTGATGATTTCAAGTTTTTCCATTTGAAATATAGACACTATTTTTTATTTATGTTTATTGTAAGTTTATTGTTACTTTGCTCAAAAATTTATATGCTTGAAATATTCACATGACATGTGGTGATAAGTGTAAATGGTACATCTAACAAGATGTTGTGATGTAGCATAAGAGATGATAATAGATAGGAATTGTAGGTCACAAAACATGGCTTTAAAATCTAACATGGCCTAATATGAGCAATTTTCTTGTTTATTGATCCAAAATATCTTTGGATTAGGGATTGAATTAACATGATATCTCTTCATCAGCAAGTAATTATGATTTAATTTATTTAACATAAACTCTGATTCCCTCATGGTATGTACCTAAGCTGTGATTTTCAGGGTTCTATACTAGGCACAGTGTAGTATATATCTTGTTTCATGCCATGACTCATTATTTATAGATATCGTTAATACATATACAGCATATAATACTGTACATGTTAATATGTTGTTTATATTCTATTGGGTATAGATTGGCATACATTTTGAAATTATCAGTTGGATTTTCATCTGCTAGAATCTAGATTGGTGTTTTCAAAAGAACAATGTTAGCCAAAATATTATAAAATCTATATAGATTGATCATAGGTATGTAGCACAAAACCACAAAATGTTTTTTGTCATTTTGATGCTATTTAATACAATCAAATTTGAGAAAGAACCCATATTGATAAGTGAGTTATGCCAGAAAAACAGAAAAGATCAAAATCTCATTATGTCAAGCATGCTAAAAAACCACGATTCAATTATGAGAGTAAGCGTGAATTAAATGATTTGAAAAAATCATCAAAAGGTGTTTTGGCTACAGCAAATTTTCTAGACTATGGATGCAAGAGGGAAGTTTTCAGCTTATTACAAGATTATTCTGAGCCAGAACAAAAGCCTCATTCAACTGATCAGGATATTGATGATGCTATAGCCAAGGAAATTGAAGACCTGAAGAAAGAAAACAAGCGTTTTCAGCTTGTTAATTGTACACTCAACAATATCATGTTTATTGCAATTGAGGATGACAAAGTTAATGCATGTGATTTAGTTCATAAGATATTATCCTCACTGAGTAAGAATAAGCAACGCAAAACAAGATTCACTCAGAGGTTGCTACCAGTATCTCATACCTGTTATGCCTCCATTGAAGATATCACTAAAACTGCCTCTATTATGTTGAAAGATATGCTACATAACACAACTCCTAAAACATTTGGCATCATTTTCAAATCTAGAAATAACTCTTCAATTTCTAGAGATACTATTATCAAGTCTGTAGCATCAGTTGCCACAGATGGTGATAAGTATGCTGAGTATAATAAGGTTGACCTTGATAATCCAGAATATGCAATTGTAATCAATATCATTAAAACCATTGCCTTCATGGGAACAGTGAAAGACTATAAATGCTTGTCTAAGTATAACATAGATGAATTAACAAAAGGTTTCTCTGGACAGTCAAAGCCAAAAGTTGCTGATGATGAAAATAAATGTGATGCAAGTAATGAAGAGAGCCCTCCATCAGAATCACCAGAAAAACCTGAAATATCTGTTGCTGAACCAACAGAGACTACTTTGGAAACATGAAGTTGTGGATATATCTCATTCATCTGTTAGTGTTACTTATTATTGCTTATATCATTGTAATATTTTTAACATTCCATTTTAACTAAATTTGATTCCTTCTCATTTTTCTGAGGAGCAAGTGTCCCTTTAATTGAATGAAATCTGACTGCAGTGCACCAATATCAATATTGTAAGAGAATTAAATGATACTTGTATCCAATTATATTCATGATTGGGAAGTTTTCGAAAATCAAGCATGCTGTATTTTCCTGGCACACAAAGCATTGAATCAGGAAATATTTCCTGCCAGGATAGGATCAAGTGGGCCCAGGGTTCATTTGATGCTTGTCAGATATTTGTTATCAGCTTTCATCATATTGCAGTAAACTCAATTTCTTTACTGTAAACTATATGATGAATATTTTTCAAGGAATGGCATGGTTGTGAACAACATCATTCGTGATGAATCATGTAACTCTTGTGATGTTCATCACAACCTAGCAAAAGTTTCAAACCTCCTTCCCCTGCTGTCAGCAGATGATTCCTTGGAGTTTCTCGTTCAGTTATGTACCAATCTCACCGATCAGGAAAAGCACAACATCTGTGAGTTGTGGATCATGAGTTCCTTTTCTCATTTAGTTAGCAGCTAGTATTTACTATTTGCCAGGCACATATCAAATAAATTGATGATCCAGCTTTTAAGAATAATCCACTTATAGAGGAATTGACAGTAGTCATATAATGTGTATGCATTGAAGAATTTGTTGTGACTTTTTGATATGGTCTGTCTTGATTTATCCCTTGTGATTGATTAAATTCAATGCTTGTGGTTGAGAACTATGTATTCAGGGAGCATTATTCAGAGTCCAGATTGCAAATACAGTCAAATGGAATGTGGAGAGCAGACCCAAGATAACTTTGCTCAGCACAAGGTCCATATTATCCTGCAGTGGTTCAGATCAGAAAATCTGGTGAGTATAAGTAACTTTCTTATGCAATTCATCGACTGAGATCTCAATTGTTGAAGTAACTAATTTAAGCTTCAGTTCGAATCCCTTCTATTCACTGACTTAGATCTAAGTTACTGTCTGAATCAGCTCCATTTCAGAGTAGTCCCCAGAGAGTGACGTTCATTCTCAAGTCTCTGAGCTACATCAGTGAGCGGACCCTTTGTCTCCTCAGGGACTTCCTCTCCGAGTACAGTAAGATTTTAACTTTTCTTTTTTTGGTGCAATGTTCACTGACCACCTCCCCCGCCACGCGTACCGTGGAGAGGTGACAGCTCTCCATAGCGAAGAGCTCTACTGGAACCCACCTGTCATGCACTTCCCCTTACCTGGGTGCCAGATGATAACATCTATACATTAACTTTATTATAATCATTACTATTTATATCCAACTACGTTACTAGGAGGGTAGTCTAGCTGCAAATCCTGCTAGTGTGACAAGAGATAATTTTAGCTAAAAATTGAAATTATACTTTTTCCACGCACATCTTTTATTACTATTGAATAAGACAAAAAGGTTGCCTCCTGCTACCAAGCACCAAACCAAAATCTTATAATATTAGGGTTTTTTACAGTTTATCTATTGACTATTGTTATCGCCAAATACATCACTCCTAATCACTTAATTATTAATAATCAATTAATATACTAATGCGATAGGGAATGTAGCAAGGTTTATGATGGAGCAAGGTTTATGACGGAGCAAGCTTTGTGCAGGCTTTGTGCGGGGCTGCGGGCCGTGTGTGATGATAACTTTATACATTATCCCTATTTCATATCCCTGGCACACAGCAAAGCTTTATGTTGTCATGGCAACGCTAAGAAGTGGTAGGATTACCAGGGGTGCTCCTCTGTTCCTTATTATATAAAATAGATGTATTCTATCTTTAACAAAATTACTTAATAAAGCACAGGACTTGTCATTTGGTAAGATTGGTCGTGCAATTAGATTTGTACATTATTAATTTAATCTGCAAACCACTGTGGAGAAGTGCAGCAATTTGATCCGTTCCATATCTCTACGTCATGAAAACATAAACAGGATCATGTTTATAATATGTTTGTGTTAATTCATTCTAATGAACGAACACTAATCACTATGCAAGCCTTTAACATTTTAAATGGATTTGAATTTTGAAAAATATTAGAACTCTCTGCCCTCTGAATATACGATTTATAAAACATAAAAATATCTGCCCTTCTGAATATGTTGAAATTTATAAAACATGAATTCAACATATTAGTCACAGTTCTGTGGTTGGTAAAATGTTCTTTCTGCAGAGGACGTTACAACTGAGAAAGAGTTCGAGGGACTGTGTGACTCCGCCACATTGTCCAAGAGGTGGTGGAGGTGGGAAAGATGAGGTATGAGGGTGTGGCTAGTGAGGGGAGAGTTCCTCATTGCAGGTACTACCTTACAAAGTTACAATGTCAGATTCTTGAACTACCTATTTCATCCTGCAAGAATCATGTTGTTACGTCCTTCACTTCTTTACTTCTTTCTCAAATATTGGTCCCCATGGTCAGGTCAGTGGCTGGGATTCTCTGAGAGAACAGGAGGGGTTGACTTCATCAGCAGACTGCCCGTCTCCGTCTCCAAGCTGATACTTTCTTATGTGGGCGTCAACAACGTGTGGGGCTCCCGACTTGTGTCAAGGAGATGGTTTGTTTTCACCCTTTTCAACTTGGGTTTTATCACAATATATTTGTTTTTTACCCTGCTCTACTCGGGCTTATCACAATGCGACATGTTTGTTTTTCGCACTTTTCAACTTCAGCTCAAATCTCAATATGATATGTTCGTTATTCGCCCTTTTCAACTTGGGTTTACCACATAACATACGATTGTTTTTTATGATCCCCTTTTCAAATTGGGTTTACCACATAAAAGGTCACCCCTCAGCTTCACTTCATCGTTCAATATGGATCAAAGCAATTTGCTTTGATCCATTTGCATGATATCAAACAAAGGACGTTTCTCATCGAAATTGTCTTCTACAAAATAAGACAATATGATCCAATGTGAGTTTATTGGCTCATTGTATGATTCTTTCGTACAATATGAGTATTATTAGTCCGTAAAGAACACCATTGTTTAACTTGTAGCAGTATAAATGAGTCAAAAGAGAGTAAATCAATCACTCCTCTCGTAGTCTTTGTCAGATGGGCTTCTTTAGGTGGACCCTAGGTATGCTATGATTGGTTTAATGTTTATTGCACCCAATGGTTTATTGTATGATTTGTCGTATGAGTAGTTTTAGTAAAGTGAGCTGCATCGACCCGCCGCCCAGGTACGCGCTAGTGAAGGAGTTCGTGACGGAGCAGCGCCAGTTCCAGGCGCACGTGTTCCGGTGCCGCGCGCTCCGACCCGCGCTGCGGAATGTCAACCACACCTTCGCTAACAAAGTGGCCTTGTGCTTCACCTCCGGAATTTGTACCACGGGACACCCCTACGTCAGGTTTAGTGAACCTTCATTATAACCTCTGTTTTTAGTTACCCCTAGGGCCTAAGTCAGGTAAACCTGTTATAACCACTGTTTTATCAACACCTACGTCTTGAACAGGGGTCATTAACTTCTTAAATAGTAACCCTGTTATACCCCTTTTTAGTAACCCCCGTTACTATGGTTAACCTTGCTAAATATTGCTTCCCTGATAACAGAGTTACCATGATAACACCGTTACCATATTTCCCTGGTACCAGTGTTACCATGGTAACGGTTGAGTGTTTTAACAGATTGCACCAGCAGTGAGGAATCCCCGGACGCAATCAAAGTTATTTTAGAAGAACGTAACATCTACTGTGGCTCCTACCATGTTCACAATCTCTACAAGTACACAGGTCAGCTTCTTCAAAGAATGCCTTACTTTCAGACAAACAAATTTACACCGGTACGTAGCGCCCAGGATTTCCCTCATTTTCTTTGGACCTTGATCCAGAATCCCGGTGAAGCATTAAAACCCACATCCATAAAACCTGCATCCCATTCCCAGACTCCCACCGGAAAATCCACTACTGTCGAGGGAAGTACTTTGCTACCGGGTCCAGTGACAGGAAGATCCATATCCGGTCAATGGAGACGGGGAAACTTCACAAGACTATAGTGGGGCACGCCGGCAGTATAAGATCCCTGCTCATCATAGAGAAGCTGGGAATCGTTATATCGGGTTAGTGGGTAGAAACCAAACTTTGGTTACATTTTCATGTTAAATTTAAGATATTTTTCTTGATTGATTTCAATTAGTTGGGGTCCTAATTATTCAGACCATCCAAAAGAAAATAGGCCTTGTTGCCGACTTTATTCTCAAGGACAACAGACCGGAATCGGCTGCGCATTTTTCACTATAGAAGCTTTTTACACTAGAGAGGCTTACATCAATTACAAAACTTTCTGTCTTCTGAGCATCTGTTAGTTGTTACAATAGTAGAAAACCACTGCAATTATTACTACCAAACGACCGGTTACCATTTCTCAATAAATCCGGTTACGGTTTCGGTTCGCTAAAACGCCGGTTAACCGGTATCTCGGTTACGGTTCGGTTAACCGACCGATATCACTAAACGGTTAATTGCGAAATCAAAATATTCGGTTACGGTTTCGGTTTCGGTTGGCTAAAAACGCCCGGTTAACCGGTGTTTCGGTTCGGTTAACCGGTCGTTTCCTAATTATTACACTGTGGCCTTCAGGTAGTTACGACTTGACTATACGAGCGTGGAGCCTGGAGACAGGGGCCTACTTGAGGCTGTGGCGAGGACACAGAGGCACCATTACCTGCCTGGACCACAACGACGAGTACGTTGCACCCCCGCCCTGGCCAGGGCGGTAACCCCCTGGACGGTAACCCCCTGGCCAGGGCAGTAACTCCCTGGCCAGGGCGGTAACCCCCTGGCCAGGACAGTAACACCCTGGCCAGGGCAGTAACACCCTGGCGAAACATGGGCACATGCTGGAGTACATATTACAATTAACTGGGGTCTAAAAGGTAGCAGTGACGGGCCGTCACTGCTACCTTAATGCTGACATGTAGACAGGTAAACAAGCAATTGCATCTTGACAGGTGGCTAATATCTGGGGCTAGGGATGCTCTGGTTAAAGTGTGGTATCTGCGAAAGAGTGTAATCAAGAGAACCCTACATCACGACAAAGCTATTCTTGCTGTCAAGTTATTGGGGGACAGAGCAGCTGTCGGGACAGAAGGACAGAAACTATACTTGTGGGACGTGACACACGGCACTAAACTCAAAGTAAGGACAGAAGCTCAAAAACTAGGTGGATGTATAACTAACTTATATAAACCCTCACCAAATGGGTAATGCTCTCCGATCAGAAATGGATGATGCCCGATTGTGCTAAATGTTTTTTAGGCATTTTATTGTTATTTTATATTTTTCTATGGCATAAATTACATTATCATTGATAGCCTCTTGTTGTTAGTCTTGAAAGGTTCAACATCCAGTCTCTATTTCAGGTGTACGCGGCAATGGGTAAAGTGAACTGCGTGAACATGACTCCCCATTTCATCAGGTGTACGCAGCAATGGGTAAAGTGAACTGCGTGAACATGACTCCCCATTTCATCATGGGCGGTGCAGAAAGTGTCGCCTACGTTTGGAACATGCTCTCGCTTCACGAGGACCCGCTCTTCACCCTCCCTCACCCGGGGTACGTCACGAGTACAATTAAACGCCGCGCATGAGAAATAGGCGGGTAGGATGACGTCATTATCATAGCTCAATGTAGTGAGTTGATGATGTTGATCCGCCTATTTCTCTTACTCGTCGAACTGCAACCACTTCGTATTTTGTCTGGTCCTGAATTGACTTGCTTGGAAGAAAGCAATGGAGCCACAGATGCGCCCCGAGGTGATGTTTTTGGGGACTTGCGACGGATTTGTGACAAGGGGACGTAGCTTTATAAGCCTGATAGGAGTCCAAATGTGTATTGCTTTGTTGAGATATCATGTTTAGAAGTTACTAGAATACCATAATTACAAGACCCAATCACCAGCCCCACCCAAATCTTACGTCCCCAATGTGTGACGGATTTTGGAGGAAGGTGTATTAACGGCTTCACTTTAGTTAATAGAATTAACCCTGGCCCTAGTCCACTGCTTCTACAGCTTCCGGCTGGCGCATGTTTATCTGTCATCTAACACAACTTTGCCAGGGGGCACCATCTGTCATCTAACACAACTTTGCCAGGGGGCAGAAAAAGGGGAGAGGTGCTCGTTTCCCATAACGTCCACATCCCCACACCGCTTCACTCAAGCGCTTGAGTTATGAGAACGGTGTTTTTCCTGCACATTTGGAGTGCTGAAATATGCAGCGCGGCTCGTCACAAGTCCTCTAAAACATCTTCTTTGCGCGTCTTCGTCTCAATTTTGACGTAAGGCGCGGATATTATTTGCATATTTTATGAAAGGCAATGCGCTGCTGGTTCAATTAGTATATATAAGGTTGCTCTTGACCAAGGAAGGATCAGTTACCGGCATGATAGCATTCTAACAGTCATCCAAGATGCAATCATCGACAAAGTAAAGAAGGTAGACAACACTGTTCCACTGAATTCAGGAAGAGAACCAGTTGTTTTCGTTGGGAGTGGACAAAGAGTGAGGAAGAAGAAGAAGAAGGTGCATCATGGGATAATTGATGTATCTAAAGATTGGACTATCCTAACAGACCTCAGAAGAAAACAAGTCCAATTTCCACCACACATCATCACAACGGCAGAAAGACCTGACCTAGTACTTTATTCGGACTCCAAGAAAGTGTTGGTTATCCTGGAGCTAACATCACCAGCCGAAGATAACATCGAGAAATGGAGAGAAGTGAAGAAGACTAAGTACGAGAAGTTGGCAGAAAACATCAGAGAAGGTGGTGTATGGAAAGTATTTGTCTTTACAATTGAAGTTGGGGCCAGAGGATTTGTCGCTAAGAGAACAGCTGCTGTTTGGCGACAACTCGGAATGGGTGAAACAGATGGCCGGAAACTTACAGAGGCACATCCAGAACCGCCATCCGTTGTTCACACTTCATATGGATCTGTAGGAACACGCTGGAATGGACGGCACCAAGTCACGGTGTCACAAACACCAGTGGATGAGTGCATGGAAGCACGTTCCATGGTAGTCCCCATATCCTTCCGTACCTATCTCTGGAGAGTTAATGAAGGATTTGTGTATCCGTGCACATTTCCTGGGAGTGATCTTATGCTGAGGTGTTGTCAGAATGACAACCCAGTTGGCCGGGGACACTACCCATTTTTAGGTGCTTCATTATGACATTGCTCCACTGAGATACTATGACACCTGGCATGGGGATTGACATGACATTGAGGGCAGCGAATCAGGTGTTTCAAGACCAAAGCACGTTCCATGGTAGTCGCCATATCCTTCCGTACCTATCTCTGGAGTCAATGAAGGATTTGTGTATCTGTGCACATTTCCTGGGAGTGATCTTATGCTGAGGTGTTGTCAGGAATGACAACCCAGTTGGCCGGGACACTGCCCATTACTGCTTCATTACGACATTGCTCCACTGAGATACTATGACACCTGGCATGGGGATTAACATGACACTGAGCGCAGTGAATCAGTTATTCAGTTGTTTCAAGACCAAAGACATCAGATTGGTTTGGAAAGCAAAGAGGATTCACCCTCACAAAGATTTATTGAGAAGATGTATTATTTGTATATAGCAACAGGATCCTGAGATGCATGCGGCTGTAACACTGTTCCCTCAACTTGTGCGCACAAGTGAAGCAGTGTGGGTCAGGGACGTTGTGGGCTCCGAGCACCCCGACCCTGCGGCCGCCTTGGTTTATTGTTTTGGAGATGAAGCGAAGTGGTGGAAAGGCAACAGAGCTGATATCAGACTGAAGTGGCCTTGATAGGGCTGGTGGCATCACAGGCTTTCACACGGTGGGTGACAATTCTTGCAGTGCCCTGACTCCTAACCATTGATGGTTCTTAATATGCGCCGCCAGAAATGGCGAGGAAGTATTGGGAGTAGGGTGCGGTGTGTAGGTCATAACAACACTTAACACACTTTTGTTATTTATTATGCGCGCAGGACCCGCTTCACTGCTATAATCGTCGATCGATCGATACAATGATTGATTTCTGATCGATTGAGATTTCATGGTGTATTATTCTAAAAACTAAATAAGCTTGCATGGTTACTTCGTTTAAATTTATAGAAAATTTCACCTAGAGGTGGAGTTGACCGCACTCCTGGATCATCAGCCGGGTCAGATCCGCGGCAGTGGGACCTCTGGAAAACCAGAGGCTGGCACGAAGAGGCTTACCAGTCCTCCCCCCACTGTGGCCCCTAGTAAACTAGGGACCGTTAATAAAATCGTAAAATTTGGTTGCTAAAATGTCACAATAATGGTGGGAGTCCGGGTTTCTGGATCCGGGTTCACTGCTCTCCTATCTGGAGAATGACGTCACTGGACAGTGCAGGACGCACCATCAGAGGAGGCAGCCTGCCCAGGACAAGGACTGTTTCCGGGTCTTGGGTCTGACATCCTTGTGATCCTGTCTCCAAGTTCTCGGTCTGCACTGCGTGGCAAGCGTGCTTTACTCTCCGTGGAACGAGCAGGTTCTTCAGTCTTTTTTGGAGGAAAGCCTCCATTTCTGCGAAGGTCCGGTCGTTGGTTGTTTGTATTTGGGTCAACTTGTTGACTGACCCGCTGAGCCTCCATATCGTAGCCGCTGAGTCCTGTTTCGCTGATCTGATCAGGTGAATGAACAGTCCCAGGAGACAGACTGCCAACAGCAGGATGAACGAGGCAACGAGTGTGAGTGTTGTGTCTTCCATCTTTCAGAAGAAACAATCGGTAAACAGCAAAGAGCTTGTAGAAGAGCTTCGAGAGCGAGAAATCAGAACGTAAGCTGGAGCTTTTTTGTGGTTCTGCGCGGAATAAACCGGTTGCCAGGGTTTCAAAAAGCGCCCACGTGCAGTTTATCCGCGCGCGCTGCGGTCAAATGTTCTTAAAACCAAGTCCCCTAAAACATCTGTGCGCGTCTTTATGTCTCAATTTTGACGTAAAGCGCGGATTTTCATTGGCTGATTTTATGAATTGCAATGCGCTGATGGTTCAGTTAGTAGAATATATCACTACGCGGCTGTTCAGAATGGCCATTTTTCCCTCTCCAACTCCTTTTTCATCAAACAAGTTGTTTGTCAAAATAAGTATTGGCCGACTACTTTGCCACCCTTAATTTCGGGGCAACGACTACGTCTGCCCCTTTCCCCCTCTGGGGCTGCACCCAGACCACCTGATGCCACCGACCTGAAGGCCGCCCTGCCCTTTGGGCAATGGGCAGTCCCCCTTCCCACTATACCCTCTCTTGAATTAGAACCCCTTTACTTTTTCACTCAATTTCAAAATACATTACGTAACGAGCCTATGTCCAATCCACGTGGCCAATACTTATGCGCTGACTTTAGTAAATTTATTCGGACGATCCCCTTGACACCCTGGACTTGGGGAAGTCTGTGTAATACAGTTGCAGTATATCACTTTTACATTCGTTGCTAATTAGTGCTCTCTTATCAGTACGCTTATCAGCACGTTTGATATAGCAGCAAGATCTACACCGTTACTGTGTGGCTGCGTGTACAAGTACAATGGATGTTGTAAACCAAGGAATGCAGAAACTGGTAACGCAAAACTGTGTTTCATTTCTCGATAAAGCGTTTAACGGACTTGGAATAACCAGCACGGCACAACTGAGCACGGCTGTTTTGATGAAAGCGAGGAAGGAGGACCTTTCACTATATTTGCGTGAGTCAGTGACCCTAATCAATAGTCTTGTGCTGCACATGACAGATTACAAGACCACATCTCACAATGTTGCAGCGGAGTTGATGGAGGCTCAGAAGACTATCATCAAGCTTCAGTCAGAGCTAATATCACTGAAAGACGAGAAGATGGACAATATCAGACTGCTGTTGAGACGTCAGTGTCGAGCAGTGAAGGAGGAGATCAAGTCATACAGCGCAGCAGTTCAAGACAGTGTGAAGGAGAATCCTGTCAGCCAGACCGTGTTGAAGAAAGTGGTTCAGGACGTCGTTCAAGGAGAGGATCGCGCCAAGAACGTCATGATCTTTGGCCTCGAGGAAGAAAGCTAAGAGGATGTTGGGTCCAAAGTCAACGAGATACTGGCGTCACTGGGAGAGAAGCCTCGAGTTGAAGCCTGTCGTGTTGGACACAAGAAGCCGAGCGGTGGAGCTGCAAGACCTATAAAGGTCTCTACATCATCCTCAACAGTCGTGGAACAGATCCTGGCAAAGTCGAGGAAGCTTTCGTTCTTGGAGAGATACAAGAAAGTGTACATCAACCCTGACAGGTCACCGGAGGAAAGGGAACATCGGAGGGAGCTGGTGAAGGAGGTTAAACGGTTGTCAGAGGAAGAAAAGGACAGAAGACACTACATCAGGAACGGAAAAGTTTGTAGCGTCCCAAAGAGTGCTACATAGTGGTTAATGTTTTATGTGGTATCAGTATGAGACTCGCGCACTGCAATATTTTGATTTCAAATGTGGTTTTGTGAGTGCTGATGTGTTATAGTTTCTCGTTGTGAGTACACAGGACTTGGTAGTCCTCACGATCAATTGGACTCTATCTACTGCTCTTCGTTTAGTTTTAACCATTTTTGGAATCTAAATTGGTGTGCTGTGCCCTACAAAGGGATTTTATCTTGAATTCGATTTATATTTATTTCCTTTTTGAAGCCCTTAGTGGTGCCCCTCGTGGGTTTTCAATCAAGCGTCATTATTGGTTCTAACTTCTATGCGGTGGGAGTCCTTGCTGACTGCTCCGCGTACGGTTCTGTACAGGATTCGCTCTGCCTCCTAAGTGGAAGTCCTTTTGGGTTACCATAAAATAGAACTCTATTTCCAACAATAAAATTTTTTATTCATTTTAAAGTTCGTTGAGATTATTTCAATTTTGGTCCGGATTGACTCAAACCCCCAACCCTCCCGCAGTCAGGTGTTGTCTGTTCAGTACGGGTATGTGCGTTGTATCACGGGCTGTGGTGATGGTAAGATTCGTGTCTGGAGTCTTGTCTCTGGGGACTGCATTAAGGTCATCCGCGGCAACGCAAGAGGGGACCCCATCACGACGCTTTTCGTAGATGTCGACAGGTCAGAAGTATTTCCAAATTTCACAATCTTGGATTGACGGATAGTTTGTATGTATGGAAACTTGGTATTATCTACTGACGGATATACTAAAATGCTGTCGTTCCTTAATCATCACAACAGTTTTCAACCCTATTTTGACCTTGAATCCCCACCAGGCTACTGATCAACACTGTCACAACAGTGAACTCGCTCAATTTCCTCCCTGTTTCCTGGGACTACTGCTCTGAAAAATTCAATAAGGTTAGTGTTTGCTTAGATGCCTACCTTACCACATGCAAGAACAAACCAAGTAACCAAGTGCAGTTTTGAAATCATAGCGGTTCGAGACGAAATCACAGTCAAATGAAGTCACTTCCTGCCCTGAGTCTACAGGAAATACGTCGGAATCACCTCGTCACCATAGCAACGTTCCTTGTTGACGTTAGCAGTATCTGCTAAACTTGTGTAGTTGCATTGATTA